>JALGBA010002307.1:0-121775 GCA_023970755.1 Azemiops feae | reverse complement strand
TGCTGCAAGGAACTGCCTGGGAAACCCTCTAACGGGTGGCAGCACGTGGTAGAGGAGAGACTTCGTCATGGCCAAACTGGGTCGGCTAGCGGAATTCGACGTTGCTCACCCGGAGCGGTGGAGCTCGTACGTCGCCCAGGCCGAGAATTACTTCCACGTCAATAAGATCGCAGAAGACGAGCTGAAAGCCGCTCTGTGTGTGTGGCCAAGCCGTCTTCGACATCGGGGAAAACCTCGTGTCCCCAGTGCCATCCCTATGGAGAGCTAAAAAAGATGCTCAAGGAGCACTCCGAGGCGAAGCTGTCGGTCATCGCATGGCGGCACGCTTTCAAGCAGTGGGACCAGCATCCAGGAGAGTCCATCACAGAATTCATCGCAGCCCTCTGACAGGCAGTGAGGCCGTGTGAGTTCAAGGACTTAGAGGAACGGTTACAAGACCGTTTGGTTTGCGGACTACGGAGCAGAGAGCTTCAGCAGAGGATCTTCACAAAGGAGACCGTATCGTTCCAAGAAGCGTTGCGAGAGGTCACCGCAGAGGAAGCAGCCGGCGGAGCTGTAAGGGCCTTGCGGCTCTCAAAGAACACTCACCCATCGCCAAACGTCCACCACGAGGACGTCGAACTTGAGAAAGAGGCCGAGTTGGACCAGGAAGTTGACCTGGTGCGACAAACACCGGCGAAAGGATTCCCGAGACGTCTTGACAAGACAGATCCCTTCCCCACGTGCATGGGGTGCAGGGGTCGGCACAAGCGAGCCGACTGCCGGTTCCGGACAGCAAATTGCCGAGCATGTGGCAAGCAAGGCCATATCGCTGCTGTTTGTTTAAGTCATGGAAAGGAATTTTCAAAGAAAGAGTTGCCTCGGAAAGGTACCGGGGTACCAAGCCAAAACAGGGTGGGGTTCTGTGCCAGCCGGCACGGTGTCGATAGAACCGGGGGACATAGGCCCTTAAAGAAAAAGTTGCAACTCGAAGTAAGGTTGCAAGGGGTCCCATTGAAGATGGAACTGGACACGGGGTCCACCGTGTCCATCATTTCCCTGAGCACTCTAAACAGGATTTGTGGACGAAACGGCCAATGGGTGAAAATTAGACCATCAAATCTAATATTGACTGATTTTCAGAATTCCCGGGTCAGAGTAAAAGGGGAAGCCACAATCAGGGTGAAATTCCAGAAATTCACGGGAATGTTGAATATAGTTGTAGTCGATGGGGACAGGACAAGCCTGATCGGGCTTGATTGGTTCGAGGCCCTGGGAATTCTGGTAACCGGGCTGAACAGCGTGAAAATGGCCAGTTTAGAACAAGTCTGCAAAGAATTCGCAGACGTGTTCACCACTGAACTGGGAGAGTATAAGGGGACACCAATTGCATTAAAGTTAGATCCTTCTGTCGCACCGATTAGGATCAAGCCTCGTCGGGTGCCGTTCGCTCTCAAGCACAAAATTAATGCAGAATTGGATAAACTTTTGCAACAGGGCATCTTAGAGCCTGTGGATAGCAGTCCATGGGAAACCCCCATAGTGACGCCACTTAAGGTCAACGGTGAGGTCAGAATCTGCGCTGACTATAAGTGCACGCTGAATAAAGCACTGCAGCAACACTCCTATCCCGTGCCAGTAGTCAGCCACATTCTGGCATCTCTACAAGGGGGTTGCATTTTCGCGAAACTTGATTTGGCCCAGGCCTATCAACAGTTGCCGGTGGATGACGCCACGGCAGAGGCACAAACTATTGTGACCCATCGGGGGCCTTTCAAGGTTCGTAGGCTACAGTTTGGGATTAACGTAGCGCCAGGCATTTTCCAGAGTGTCATGGAGAGGACACTCAGAGACCTCCTGGGCATATGCCCGTACTTCGATGATGTCCTCATCGCAGGGGAATCAGTAGAGAATCTAGGTGAGAGACTCAAGGCTGTGTTGCTGTGGTTTCGCAAAGCGGGCCTGAAACTCAGGAAAGATAAGTGTAAGATTGGGGCTATATCCACAGAGTTTCTGGGGTTTCGCATAGATGCGGAAGGCATACACCCTGCTCAGTCTAAGCTGGAGGCGATCCAGCAAGCACCCAGTCCCAAAACAAAAACAGAACTCCAAGCGTTCTTGGGATTGTTGAACTTCTATCACGCATTCCTCCCCCACAAGGCAGCCGTGGCAGAGCCGTTACACTGGCTCCTAGACAAACAAGCTATTTGGGCATGGACGAGTGTCCATGAGAAGAGCTTTGCTGCGGTCAAAGCATTGCTTTCCTCAAATGCGGTGTTGGCTCATTTTAATGAGCGACTTCCTGTTAGCATAGTGTGCGACGCTTCCCCGTACGGGATCGGAGCTGTTTTAAGTCATCTTAAAACAGATGGGCCTCAGGTCCCGATAGCATATTACTCCATAACCCTGTCTGCTGCAGAGCATAATTACGCGCAGATAGATCGAGAAGCATTGGCAATCGTAGCGGGCATCAAGAAGTTCCATGACTTCTTGTATGGTCGCCGTTTCACGGTCTTAACAGACCACAAGCCACTGCTGGGGCTGTTTACAACGGACAAGCAGACACCCCACATAATATCTCCTAGGATGTTGAGATGGTCCATATTTCTCTCTGCATATGATTTTTGCATGATTCACAAGCCGGGCAAAGAGATGGGCCATGCAGATGACCTCAGTAGATTGCCCTTAAGAAACATAGAGCCTGATCCGGCACCAGGAAACCACATCCTGTCTATTCAGGATTTGCCTGAATCCCCTCTCCACGCAGGGGATGTAGCAGCTGAGACAGCCGCTGACAACACGTTGACACGCGTGTTGAACTGGGTGTTATCGGGATGGCCGGACACGTGTCTGGGCATGGAATTTCAGGGGTTTTGGAGGCAAAAGGCGGAGCTATCCACCTTCAAGGGGTGTATACTTTGGGGCAGTCGGGTAGTCATCCCGACCTCACTGAGGACTAGAATCCTAGTATCTCTGCATGAGGGACATCCGGGAATAGTCCGAATGAAGGCGCTTGTGCCCAGTCACCTGTGGTGGCCAGGGCTCGATAAGGAGATCGAAGCCCAGGTCCAAGGATGTCACGTTTGCCAACAGTCCAGGCCAGAAATGCCCCAAGCTCCCATCCATAGGTGGGAAACAACACAGGATCCTTGGTCGAGGATCCATATCGACTACGCTGGCCCCTTTCAGGGGCAACTCTTATTGTGGTGGACAGTCACTCTAAGTGCCTGGAGGTGGTTCCAGTGTCCGCTGCCACTTCCACTATCACCATCAGGTTTCTGCGCGGCATTTTTGCCACTCATGGACTTCCGGACATAATTGTCTCCGACAACGGAACTCAATTTACTTCCTCGGAGTTCCAGTCTTTTCTGCGGGCAAACCTAATCCGCCACGCTACGTCGGCACCATTCCACCCGGCGTCAAATGGTCAAGCAGAACGCATGGTGCGTACTACGAAAGATTCTTTGAAAAGAATCACGCACGGCAACTGGCATCACCGGTTGGCTGACTTTCTCCTGTGCCACCATACCACTCCATGCACTTCTATGGGCAAAAGCCCTGCTGAGCTCCGATGGGATCGCCGGCTTATCACTAAGCTGGATCAGTTACATCTGGACCGCATTGCATTGCAGGTGTCCCAACCATGGGCACCGAGGCAGCTGAACTTGGGCGATCCAGTTTGGGCCCGAAATTATGGTCCTGGTAATTTGTGGGTGGTGGCTGTGGTTTGTAGGGTCACCGGCCCTCTTTCCTACGAAGTGGCGTTGGAAGACGGTTGGGTGCTACGGCGGCATATCGACCAGCTTCGCTGGAGGTTGCAAAGCCACTCTTCCGCTCCTGGCTCTGCTCTGGGGGGGGAGGAAGCTCCCAAGAGTGATCGGGACGGTCAACAAGACCTTGAATATGGCTCATCGCAAATAGCGAATGAGGGATTTGTCATCGAGGCGGCTCCTGACTCGGGCACTACGCGCATGGGACATTGCGCGAGATCGGCTTTTCAAGCCTCTCCTCGGAGGGGGTTCGCCCATTCGGGATACTACTCCCAACCATGTGCTCCCGCAGATCAGGGGAATACCACCCTTCAGGGGAACACCACCCCTCTCCAGGGGAATACCACCCCTTCAGGGAACACCATCCATCCGGGGAATTCCACTCCAAGTCGGCACGCAAAGCTGGACCAACAGGACAGCCTGCATGCCCCAATCCCGACCATTTTAAACGTGTCCCCAAGTCCTGGTCTGCCGAGGCCAGTGGGCAAGCTTGCAGACCAGGCAACCACGGCACTTCCGTGGAGATCAGAGCGACTCCGAGGGCCTCCCAAGTTCCTAAAGGAGTACGTGAGGGCTCTATCTGCACTAGCATAGCGTTCGGAGTTTTCGCTAGAACGGAGGCGTTCTCAAAGGTACAAATGTACTTTTATTCAAGCTGGCATTGCCCAGCGTTGTTTTCAAAAGCTTCCATTACCTGCTTGTTTTTCTTCAAAGCTTTAATGAACAAAGGCAGGCGACACGTCCTACAAGGTCGCAGGCTGGGCTAAGGTTTGTGGGAGTGAATGGATAGCCTCCATCCGGGGGCGGCATTACTAAAGCAGCCTAAAAAATAAAAGGGGGTGCAGTATGCTCCTCACTAAGGGGGAAGGGGTGTAATGTACTCAGTTGTGTGAGGCAGCAGGTGCAGGGCGACGGCCACATGGCTGCTAAGGAGACAGAATGTCTGGGGCCCGGGCAGACTTGCTAAATCCCCTGCAACTATTGATTAAGATCAACCAAAGCTCCGTGTATAAAAGGGTGGAGCCAGTTTCGTTTTCTGTTCTGTCTGTGTCTGTTCTAATGAATAAACTTTGTTGTTGTTCAACTTCGTCTCTTCAATGTCTACCAAATTGAAGACAGAACAGCAAGAAAAACCAGTAGAATAGGTGGTACCTGGCTTAACACTAGTAACTGCAAGAGGGGTCTTGGTGTCCTAGTGGACAGTCACTTAAATATGAGATAGAAGTGTGCTGTAGTTGTCAAAAGAGCCAACACAGTTGTAGGTTGCATTAATAAAAGATCACATAATGTGTTAATTCCACTTCATAATGCCTTGGTAAGACCACACCTGCACCTAGTTTGGGTCACCATGATATAAAAATATATGTTGAGACTCTAAAAAGAAAAGAGCAACAAAGAGAATTGGAAGCTAAAATATATGAAGAACGGTTTCAGGAATTGGGTATGTCTAGTTAATGAAAAAATGGACTAGGGGGTGACATGATAGCAGTATTCTAATATTTGAGGGGCTGCCACAAAGAAGAGAGGGTCAACCTATTCTCCAAAGCCACCTGAAGACAGAACGAAAAGAAATGGATGGAAATTAATTAAAGAGAGAATCAACTTAGAACTAAGAAGAAATTTCATGACAGTTAGAATAATTAATCAGTGGAACCACTTAGAATAGAATAATAGAATAATAACTTTATTGTCACTTTGAATGTACACTAATCGGCATGCATTAAAATGAAATTTCATTGCAAACAGCTCTCAAAGGGTCACCACCTCCAATATACACTACATAAATATGACAAAAATAAATAAATAAATACAGAATTATGCATATACCCACATATATTATATGACACAGAGAAACAACAGTCTTGTTTAGGTTATGTATACATGTGCATGGTGAGAAAAACAAATCTTGCGAGTTTACCAGACGGATGGCATAGGGAACAAAGCTATTACAGAATCAGGTAGTCCTGCTAGAAATACTTCAAAACGTCCTCCCAGAGGGGAGCAACAGAAACAGACCATAAAGTGAATCTGGGGGGGTCTCTCACAATGCTTTGAGCTCTAAGCACATAGTGCTCATAAGCAGCATCCTGAATACCAGGGAGCAAGCTTCCTATGATCTTCTCGGCTGTCCTCACCAATCTCTGTATGGACTTTTTATCTGAGGCACTGCTGCCACCAAACCAGACAGTGATCCAGTTCGTTAAAATGCTTTCAATCGTGCCTCTGTACAAAGTGGCCAGAACAGAAGGAGAAAGATGTGCTCTCCTCATCTGACGCAGGAAATGCAGACACTGATTTGCATGCTTTACTAAGGATGACGCATGGAAAGACCAATTCAGATACTTAATACTGTTGACCACCTCTACAGCTGCATCCTTGATACTGAGTGGAGTATGACTATGCCGGCTCTTTCTGAAATCTACAATGATCTTCTGACTTTCCTACAGAAGTTGTGGGTGCTCCAGCACTGGAGGTTTTTAAGAAGACATTAGACAACCATTTGTCTGAAATGATATAGGGTTTCCTGCTTGAACAAGGTGTTGGATTAGAAGACCTCTAAAGTCCCTTCCAACTCTGTTATTCTGTTGTCCGGATTCCTAGGTGGGAGCAATTGCTTTCCAGAGGAGCAAGAGATATCACAGTTTACATAGTCTGGATGTGAAAAAGAAGGTGAAGAAGAAAGCTTTTCCCTAATAGTTCCCAGAGTAAATGCTGTATGATGCAAATATTCTGCTTAGTTTGCAGGATTTCTGCTGTAGGTGAGGAATCATAAAGGAAGCTGCTTAGATAATCTTTCTTTGAATGGGTCTTTCTTAGTTTTGGGATCCTGATGCAACCTTTTCCTTAAACCTAAAACAATTGGCTTTATGTTCCTACTCTCCAATAATATAGGTGTGTTCTTATATAGTTTTAAAATTGTTATTTGATTTAGTATCAATGTTTGAGTCAAATATTGTTACTTTTGGAAATGCAGACACTCAGGCTTCTGTTGATTGTCTTGGTGACCTTGCCATGGACAGACAATGCTATTAATTATGATTCAGACTGTATTCTTATCTTGGATTAAACCTATTGAAGGGCATTTTGAATGTGAAAATCACATTTTTTGTTTTACAGCAGTTCTTGTTTATGACAATTTGGATCAGGAATTCAAATCATTAAGTAGTTGCTAAGTGAAAAATCATATGACTGCATCTGTGCTTATGAACACTTAAGTTTTACTTTGTAGACATAATACATACAAATATTTTTATGATTTGTGTGGACTAAAGATTTCATGTAAAAGAAAAATATACAAACATGTAAAAGAATGCAAATTAATCCAAGATAATCCAAATTAGCTCAAAGCTTTCCTTGTTGTCTCTCATAGTAATGAAAAGACTGTTTCTGTTTAGCTTTGTTAAATCAGTTATAATAATAATAATAATAATAATAATAATAATAATAATAATAATAATAATAATAATAATAATAATAATAATAATAATAATAATAATAATAATAATAATAATAATAATAATAATAATAAAGTTGGAAGGGACCTTGGAGGTCATCTAGTCCAACCCCCTGTTCAGGCAGGAAACCCTATACCATTGCAGACAAATGGCTGTCCAGTCTCTTCTTAAAAACTTCCAGTGTTGGAGCATTCACAGTTTCTGGAGGCAGGTTTAATTGTTCTAACTGTCAGGAAATTTCTCCTTAGTTCTAGGTTGCTTCTCTCTTTGGTTAGTTTCCATCCGTTACTTCTTGTCCTGCCTTCAGGTGCTTTGGAGACTAGCTTGACTCCCTCTTCTTTGTGGCAGCCCCTGAGATATTGGAACACTGCTATCATGTCACCCCTCGTCCTTCTTTTCATTAAATTAGACATACCCAATTCCAGCAACTGTTCCTTATATGTTTTAGTCTCCAGTCCCCTGATCATCTTTGTTGCTCTTCTCTGTACTCTTTCTAGAGTCTCAACATCTTTTTTACATCGTGGTGACCAAAACTGGATGCAATATTCCAAATGTGGCCTTACCAAGGCATTGTAAAGTGGTATTAACATTTCACATGATCTTGATTCTATCCCTCTGTTAATGCAACCTAGCACTGCGTTGGCTTTTTTGGCAGCTGCAGCACACTGCTGGCTCATATTTAAGTGATTGTCCATTAGGACTCCAAGTTCCCTCTCACAGATTAACTAGTCATGTGTAAAAAAAAAAAAACATTCCTTGCAATAATAAACTCTTTGGAATATTTGTTCACATCCCAGTTAAGACAAGCTAAATATAACTGAATTCAGTGTAAAACATTAAAAAAAGATGGCAAAATAATAGCATAGATAACATTTTTTTATTTATTGTACCTCTTACTAACATTTAACTTATTTCAGCATTTCACAAATTTATTCATCTCATGTGCCTTTCAGTGATGTAGTATAAAAAGCAATTGTTTTAACACAGTAATATTTTTTTATTTATTCTTTTTTTTTTATGAAGTCGAAGTGGAGGTTTCAGTCTATCTGATAAGTTATGCAGACATTTTCCCCTACAGAATAATACTTTTGGAGGTGTATCATGAAAATCTATATTGGATAAACAGTATAAATGATTACATCAGCCTATTTCTGTCTATTTCAGCTTTGTAAATATTCAGACATTAACCTGTTCCAATTAAAAAAAGCATGTAAATATTTTAGGGGGGAAATTACCCAATAGTCATACTTTTATATTTACCTTCACCTAATGTCCTACCTCTTATATTTTAGTTTGAAAAATGCATCACAAAATTGAGAGTAATATGTAATCTAAAGGACATGTCCAATTTGCATTTTAAATTTGAAATATGCAAATGTATTTGCTTTGTTTAGATGAAATAAAAAATTGATGGGACAGGGAAAACTCTACTGCTCCTTTTGTCCTGAATTAACACAAGTAGTAATATGGCACAAGTAGTAATAATATGGTACTAAATCTTTATATTAATTCAGTGAAGACTAATGTGATTCTTATGCATCTTGCACTTTATAATGGCTTACACATAAAAAAAACTTATACAGATAGTCCTTGACTTTCAACTGTAATGTACCTTATGGTGGTAAGTCATGATAGCAATAAAGGGTCACCCATGTGACCAACTCAATTTTATGACATTTGTTGCAGCAGTTGGTAAGCGAACCAATTGTTTGCTAAACAATGCTGGGAGTAAATGCTGGCTTTTGTCAAAAATATAGTAAAATGTGATCATGATATTGCAGGAGGCTACAAATGTCCATAAAGATGGGTCAGTTGCTGAGTACCGAAAATGTGATCACATGGCCACAGGGAGGAGGGCTGGGGCAACCCATTAGAATTGCAGCATAAGTAAACTTGGGGAGGTCTGTCATAACTTTAATGATCGCTAAGTGAGCAGATTTAAGTTCAGGAGTACCTGTACCAAAGTGCATACTTACCTGGGAGACATCCACTGAATTCAAAAATTATATTGGGTTTTGCAGAATTCTTTATTCAGTGCCATATGTGTATATCTACTCCATACTTCTATGGAATTGACATAGGGTTAGAATATTCTGTTGTGCACATTGAAACAGAGAGTGTGGGGTATCCTGGGACAAGGATGCCTGACAGCTGCATACTGGTATGCCTGCTAAATCTGAGTCTTCCTAGATGCCAAGAGTGATGTTCTGTTCTTCTCTCTGTGCCTCTCATTCCAACTTGCCGGTCTCAAGTCTCAGTTTTCAGCATTCTGAAATGACCTGCTATATGGGACATTTTGGAAGGACACTATTTTTGCTAACCTGCATTCTGTAATTATTTCTAGCAAACAACATGCACTAGTATATTATCAATTCGATACATTTCTGATCGACAGGAAAAAAGTATTAATCCAGGCAATACCAGGCATACTACAACTGTTGGCTAGGAACAGCCATGTTTCCAGCTGTTACAAGCTGTTCAGATATCTCAAGAATGTAGCCACACTGTTTTCAGTGAAATGGGAGAATATTATATCACTTGAATAAACTTTTTCCTTTTGGAATGGAACTGGATGATAATGTCAAATAGTGTGAAAATTCCTATTTGAAGCATCTGGAAAAGCCCTAACTAAATTCCCAATTGGATAAGCCAGATGATTTAATGTGTATCTCCTGTCTTGCTTTACAAAGAGACTTATTCCTCATGATGAACCATAGATTCTACTTTTGGCTTCATAGTTTTCTAGTCATAACTACTTTATTCTGGCTCTTTTACAGAGATTAGTTAAGAATCTAAGGGCTGATATTTATATCATGAAAGAACAGAGAATTTATTCTTCATTGAAGAAAAAAAGTTTTAGATTTTTTATCTTGCCTTTATTATTTTTTATAAATAACTATTTTTTTATAAATAACTAATTTCAAACATACCCCTAATTCTCCTTCCTCTTTCTCTTCTCCCCACAACCACAACCCTGTGAGGTGGGTTGGTCTGAGAGAGAATGAGTGCCCCAAAGTCACCCAACCACTTTTCATGCCTAGGGTGGGAGTAGAATTCACAATCTCCTGGTTTCCAACCTGGTGTCTTAACCACTAGACCATGCTGCAGATCTCTTTTTTATTGAAATTTTTATTTCAGTAATGAAAGTAAATACAAATTAAACTCAGAAAAATAATGAGAAATAGAAACAATAACGTGCAAAGCATGCTCCAGACCTCTGGGGCAAAAAAATAAAGGGAAAATAATTAATAGCTAGGAGTGAATTACTTTTTAAAAATTAAATGTAAACAAAAAGTTTTCCTTTAAGTTGAATTTAACTGCCCTGGCCTTACTGTTTCTTGCACCAGTATCAAAGTGGTATGAAGTTATCATATTGTCAATCGTTTTGTTTTTACTTTCCAATCCAACCTACTGCCCTGATATTACCTATTGGTTTATCATCCATTTCAATCCATTGAAATTAGCCAGGGTTGGATGGCTGCTGGTCATTTAGGTGAAGGTGGCACAAATGTTAACTTGTTTCTTTCTCCAGTTTCTTTCTTGTGATTCTCTAAATAATTTTTTTTCATTCCAGCAACCACAACCAGTACATGCATGGCTGGGAATTTACTGTATCTATAAATTGAGAGAGAAGAAAGGAATGATACTGTGATGATTCATAAATTAGATAAGCAAATTAACATGGCCTCTCCGTTTGACCATAAAAATATACAAAGAATATCAAATAGAACCATGGAAGGAATCATTTAGGCTGCAAATCCAATCAGTAATTTCTTTGAGTAATGTGTAGTGGACTTAGCTTTTTTGGATATACTCAAGCCGAAGCTGCACAGTCAGGTGCTGGAGGTAGGCTTGTTAGGAAGACAAAAGAGCAAGGTTTTGATGAGGCTGTGTTTATGTAATTAAGTTCATCATCTTGGACTTTTCCTTCCCCATCCTCCTTTAATTAGAATTCCTTAATATGAATGGTAGAAATTTTAAAATAGGAATGGGAACTTGGAGCCCTCTGGCTTTTGTTTCAACCAATACAGCCAACAGAAGGAAGGTGGAGAGTTATTGTCCAGTAATGTCACGCAAGCTGGAGAACAAATATTAAAGGGAAAACCTGTAATTCTGATTTGATGGACTTTCTACCCTTGTCTTTTGTTTTGTTTTTGTTACAAAATCTTCAAAAGTCAACGATTCAGTAATTTGGGTGAATTTTACTTTGTTCACCACTCTTATCTTCTTGTTATCTTCTTTAACAGCACAAGTAGCTGTGATGTTTGGTTGCTTTTAGTCAAATATATTTATTGTTCCTTTGCTTTCTTCAATAAGAAAAGACAGTAATAACTCACTTAGAAAATATGAGAACTTCATTCTCTCCATTGTAACTCCCATCTTGATTTTGTTGACCTCACCTTGTGGACAAACCTGTTCTATATTAATGCTTTTGTATCTGTCATAAGCTTAAAAAGCAGAGAGGGATTTAGTACTTGAACATTTTTGCTGCATTGTATAGGTGTAGAAGAACCAGAGATTTTATCTGCCTCCTTGATTCCAACCTTTAACAATTTATTCTCCAATACTCCTTTTCAACTAAGGATTAGTGAAGCTCTTGAAAAGGAATAGCTTGGGCCCTGATTCATACAACATGAGCAGTGTGTGTATTATATGATTATGGGAAGGCATACTGAAGTATCATTTGATTATTGCAAATAAGGAATTAAATGAAATATTGATGGAAGTCAGTATTATCATTCTGCTTTTTCTGAGCATCTGAAGAATATGTTATCCATGATGGATGGAATTGGAATCAATGGACACCCTATGGGCTTTATCATGCTAAATAGACTGGTGCCCAGTGGTCGGATTCAGCTGGTTCGCACCACTTCGGCAGAACCAGTAACTAATTTTTTGTTGCCCGAGCCCAGAATGGACTTCCAGAAGCGGCATCCACACAGAGAACCACATATTTGAATCCCACCACTGCTTGTGCCGAATAGTCTTCTACTAGCACAGTGAGCCTTTGCCAGTGAACAATGTGGAAAGTCAATTTTGAAATCCAGAATCACATGGCCAATTCACCAGCAGGTTTGCTGCTCCAAAATGCTTAGGATTTACACACAGGTATGCCAGTTGGTTGAGTCAATTCATACTGCCATTCAGTTTCTTACATAAAGGGTGATCCTTTGAAACAGTTATTTTCAGAATATATTTCAAGCAACTTTTTTTAAAAAAAAATTTATTGATTTTTTACAATAACGATCTTTAGTGCTTTGTAAACAGCGTGTTGTCTGGGTTCATATATTTAAAAAACAATAATAATTAATTTCTACAGTTCCATAATCAATATATTAATTAATGATATATTGCTTGCTATTTCAAGCAACTTCTTTCTGCCTTCATGGCAATCACCTATTAAGCCATAATTCAATGCATGATGGATGATCTATGGCATAAGTCCTATGCAACTTCAATCTAATCCTCATCTTAGTTTAACTTTATAAGTCTTTTGCAAACAGTCACTTGAGTCCTCTGAATGAAGCAATCTGCCTCGCTTTTCAACCTATGGTATCAGGAGAAATACAGAGAAAAGATGGGGTATCAGAAAGAGAGAAGAAAGATACAAATAAGAAAATGAATGTGAGAATAAGAGAAAATCTAGAACTCAATCGTTTTTCTGGATCAACTGCTTACTTCAGCCTCGCTCACCACCTTGTGTGTGGAAAGGTGCATCGTTTTAAAAGCTTGCCTTGAGTCTTAGGGCTAAAAATGAAGATAAAAGACTGGGGAGGTTTACACAAAACCTGAATCTATGATTTGAACTTGAGGTAGCATGTGTGTGCGTGTATGTGTGATATCAGCAGTGTGATATTTCTGTCTCCAATTCCTAAACCCCTTAGATAGGAGGAATAAACAAGCAGTTAAACCAATCAGAACTGAGGTCAAGAGGGTCTTGCTTGACCTTTTGCATTCAAACGTTCATTAGAATGGTGAAAACACACCTTCTGAATTTTTAGATGAACATTAACAGGCTCATGCTAAATATATTATGGAGTGGGATTCAAATATGTGAACAACCGGTTCTCTGTGTGGATGCTGCTTCCAGAAGTCCATTCTGGGCCTGGGCAACAAAAAATTATCTACCGGATCTGCCGAAGTGGGTGAATCCCACCACTGGTGGTACTCTTACATGAAAGCCGGTGGGCAGGTACAAAAATATCAGTGATATGCCAAATTACTATAACCAATGAATGAACTCTGCTTGTTGTTTTCTCAAGTAAAAGCATATAAAAGTGGTGCTGAAGAGCAGAAAATAACTCCTGTTCTTGGCTGAGAAGTCAAGAGGGCTTTCTTTGCTTGTGCACATAAATAAATATCTCACCTTTCAGTCAGAGTCTGTTTGGGTGAAGGCACACTGGACCTAATGAATATCTGCCTTTTACAGCTAACGGGAGGGAAGGAGGGAGGGAGGGAGGGAGGAAATATGTCAAAGATCAGCAATATTTTATTCTGTATTGAAGTTCACTGTAACCAGATTACCTGGATTTTATATGTTAAAATGGTCTGATACTGATCTCATGTTGGACTTTACACCCAGTAGTACAGAATTTGAATGTGCATTCAACCACAATTTAATTTTATCAGTTGACATTATATGGGAATCAGTTTACTTTGATTTATCCATTACACATCAAACATTATTGATTCATACATGAAATTATTGGTGCCCATAATTTTCATCAATAAAAATCACTTTAAAATTCTAGGTTAGTGTTATTATAAACCAGGGCAGTTTCAGAGATATAAAAAAGTGTCATAGTGAGAGCTTGTGAGATATTTAAAACAAGCCAGTCATTTTGCAGATTAAATCATTAAATTCACTTTAGGAGTTAGGGAGTTGTCCTAATTAGTTAATTTTTAGTCAATATTTCTATGGTTATGCAATCAATATTTTGAGAATGAATTTGGCTATGCAGCAGAATTTTGAAAATGAATTGAAAATTAGCCTGTAAGTTAAGCAAACATTAAATAGTAGATAATTTTACAAAACTGAGATATTAATATTTCCCATTGTTAAATTGCTAAGGAACCATTGCTTTATTTTAAACAAATTAGCCAGTCCTTTGAGTGCTGAAATAAAAATATGCTTTGTTAAAGTCACAAGCTGCAGGATAATTATTCTGTTTATTTTTAATACAGCAATAAAAAGTATAGTCTGCCTGTGAAAAACATAAATAGCTATGTTAATGTGACAATTTCTCCCTAAATAATTTTCATGAATTAGAACTTCTTGGTGCCCACAATTTTCATCAGTAAAAAAAATACTTTAAAAAAGTTGTTAGGAAAAGATCACAAATAGCAAAAGTTATTTTTAATGATTTACTGCTTTGAAAAAACAAGGTGTTTGAACATGTTATTTTTTTTAAAAAAGCAAAGATTTCCCTTTGGATGTTACATTTGTAAAAATCTACTCTTAAATTAGAAAACCACAATATTGCATCAATATCTGAGTGTTCTGTACCTGTTGTAGCCTCCTACATGTTGGTTCAAGCATTTAGCCATAATAAAGTAGAAATTAAATAGCAATATATTCTTCAACTTCCCAGATTCTCTTTCAACTAAAGCAAGTGTAAGCATAAATCTTTTTTAAAAAAAACATTCTCCTTTGTCCCCCCCCCTTTTTTTTTTTTTAGTTATGAAAGATAAGTAACTAATAACCTATTACTCGCCCTGCAGTCCTGGAATGCTAAGAAGCAAAAAAAAAGCAATGTCAAGAGAAAACGTTTAATCCCACATAGTCATAAAAAGAAATCTAAAAATGATTTGCAACATAGACATTTAATTTTTAAAAGCTACTTTGTGTATCTTCAAAAAGACAAATGAAACCCCCAAATAAAATGTTGGGCAAGTGTATTTTTTCATTTGACACCAAATAATGTTTGATGGTTTTTAAAAACCTGGGTCAGGTTTATAGTCTGACATTACTTATGAGCTAAATCTGCTATAGTGCCCTTGGATATCTTTTTAAGAAGCATTAGGGAGAGGCATTAGGGAGAAAAAATGATGTTGCTTTCATTTTATTACGAACAATGCCCAAACCAAAAAGTCACACAGTGCAATTTAAAATTAAAAAATACATACCAAAGTATGCATCTTGGAGGAAAGTGAACATGAAAATACATTATTTTGCAAAGCTTACAAAAAAAAAACTTGCTAAGAAAAATGCTGATGAAAATATATAGAAAATATTCTTACAAGAAAATCAGAAACTCCTAACAAATGAACTGGATGAAATTTTTCCATAAAAATTGTGATTTATGCTGTTGATGGTTAGATAGGGCAGTTTATAGAAAAAGAGACCAGCCAACCTTTGCCATCTTCTTCCTCCTGCTGCTAATGAAGCCCAAAGAGGTAAGGCAGCAACTAGGCCCTTTGTGAGATCTCATGAGACCAGCACAACACCACATAAGGCCCTCAAAGGGCATTTTAAGACCTTGGGGCAGTCTCGCATGGCAGTGCAAAAATAATAAGCCTTGGTAAGGCTAAGATAAGGCCTTGCAGGATGGGTCTCTTCAGCAGCAGGAGAAAGAAGATGGTGAGTGTTATGTCCTGGGCCTTGCTGAGTCATTCAGCAAAGCTCAGGAAGGCTGCAGAAAGGTTGCAGAGACCCGGACAGACCACGTGTCTGCCCGGGACCCAGACAGGCTGTCTCCAGCCTTGCGCGCATGCGCGAGGCGGGAGAATAGCCTGCAATCGTTGGCTGTGCATCCCCTTGCACGGGGAGTATAAAAGGGCTTGTTACCATTGTTCGTTTGCTTCTGTTCTGTGATTGTACCAATAAAGATACCCTTTCTTGTGAACCTGCCTCGTCTCAATGTCTGAAGTGCTAGAACAGAACAGTGAGGGCCTTCTGGGACCAGCTGAGTGTAGCATGAATAGGCAGCTGCAGTGGAGTGTAGGGCAGCCCAAAAGGCAGAGATGGGGGCAGTAGTTGAAGTTGAGGTGAGATTGACATGACTGGGAAGCATGAGGTCACTGCCTAATGTCATCTAATAAGGGCAACCAGGAGCATCAGAATTGCCATTGCTAAACAATGCAGTCACATGATGTTTCACCTATGACCGCTTCAGAGTGAAGGAATTTCCGGGCCCAATTAGTTTAGTTAAGCAAGGATTATGGGTACTTGTTATATAGTTGCTAGTTACTTCCTAGTATCCATTCTGTCTTTTACAGAAAACAGTCAAAAGGATCTGTAGATTTCTTGCACAAGGCAGTTAATCTTAGTTCTTGATGCCATTTCCTCCCTAACATGCATCTTCCAACATCATAAATCTTACTCAGCTTTCAAAAGAGTAATCAGTGAACTTCAATATAAGAACTAATTTTGTAAAATAATGCATTTACTTAACGGCAATCTTTAGTTAGAGCCATTGTTCAGTGCCTTTCCCAAACTGTGATATAGAAATAATTGTGTGGAAAGAGTGATGCACATTTTCTGGTTGATAACATGATTGAAACTTGTTAACATTCACATTTTAGCTGCAGCCAAGGCCAAAATTGGAAGCAACAATAGGAAAAATTGCATAGTGACTTTTACCTTTGATCAATAAACAATGTCAGGAACATAGAATTCCATCTATGAATTTCTTAACCAAGATGTGCAAGGTTCACCTATTAGCTATGTAGCTGGAGATGGAACAGAACTAAAAATGCAAAATCTGAATTTCATCCAATAAGAGATATAGAAAATGTAAAGGCTTTATTTGGACCATCTTTCTGTATCTTGTTTTAATATCTATTTATGTAACATAATATTTTTCTGTTGGAGTAACAAAACCAACATGCATAGTCTTGCCACCATATGCGTTAATATTTTTCAGATATCTTTTATGCCTTCTGTTTGAAGCAGAATAGGATTTAGATGAATGCTTTATTAATAAAAAGTGAGAAATACATCTGGAGAGCAGCTGGGATAGCCTTTAAAAACTAGCTCAATTCAGTTGCTTGTGAGCTGTCAAGAGGTACACCACAATGCACTTTCTTGTCTCCGAAGATGCCAGCCTCATCACTGCTTCAAATTTATTTCAGTGAGATTTACTTTCAAATATAGGGAATATGACATCAGAACAATTCAAAGAATAGTATCATCTGATGCAAGAGAAATGCTATATAGAGGACTCCTCTTATATATAATTTCTTTATGTAGGTTTGGTTCACTTGGCATGTAGATAAAATGCTTAATATATAGAGTGGTACCTTGGTACCCAACTGCTTTGAAACTCATCGCATTTGATACCCAATACATTTTGAAGCAAAAATTTTGTCCTAGTACTCATTGTTGCTTGGTACTTAATGCACAAGCTAAACCTTGTTGGTATTGGGTGCCTTGTGACTCACTACATAATTCCTTAGGGGAAAAATTTGTTTGGTACTCATTGCAACTCTAGAACTAATTAAGGATGAGGTATCGCTGTACACCCAAAACACAAATGTGGTTAGAGTGTGATCAGCAGTTCAAATTGGAAGTTTAGTGGAATTTTTAATGGAAGATCCTACCCCCAATTAAGGAACAATATTTCAATCTATCAGCTTTTACTTTGCTGGATTTTGTTTTTTAAAAAAAGATATATACAAATCAGTTTCATAAGAAACACTCTCTAACATTCAGAATATTTGCAGGCATTTCCCCCAGGGTAATAATTTTTAGCATAGGGAAATGTCACTGTTCCTATTAAGTACCAATTTTAATTTTACATGTATTGTAAAATACATGTATTTTTTTAAAAAAAAATGCTCTTTTTTCAAAATGCGTATTTCACAGATTTTTTTGTATAGATTTTTCACTCTAAGAAACATGGATGACAAATCTCCATTTCCGTGCTAGCATTAGTGCAGTGTAGTGTTCCTTTCATTGTACCTTGGAACTCCAATTGATAGCAATTTTTATTATGAATTTATTTACAAACTTTTTTCTAATCTTTATGGTACCTTGAGATCAAAATATATGTTTATGATATAATTCTATGCATGTCTAAGCAGAACTAAATCTCTCTGAATTATTGTTCCTGTTGGGTGGATTGCAATCTTAAAGTGAAAACCATGGGATTTAAAGGATTTAATTTAGGACGGATAATGAATAAATGTGTTAAAATTGGTAGGCTGCTGCTTTGTTGCCTTCTTCAATCATCACACAAGCTTTTCTGATAACAATAAGAATGGTTTATTTATGCTGTGATGGGCTGCTACAATTGCATTTAATTTGTTTCTTTTTTTGCTATGCCTTGTTTTTTTCTTCTAAAACTGGATATAATATATAATGCATAATTAAAATAGCTATACATATATTGTATTATAAACATTAGCATATATAGAAATATATGCTATATATTGCATATCTGATATTTAAATACACATTGAAAACTGGATCTCAATGATGTATTTGACAGCACTTTCCATATATAGTCTAAAACCGAAAGGAATGTTTTGTACTCAATTCCATGTTGCAATTTCCCATTTTGGTTCCCAAATGCATCATAGCAGAAAGCACCTGATTATTATGAATCAACCTCAATTACTGTGTATAAAAATGTTTTAAATTGATAATCATTGCTTTGAAAATCATCCAATGACATGTTATGATTGAATAGAGATTTTAATCCAGATCTCCCTATGCTAACCCTCTTGAAGCCAAAGCATCTCCCTGTACTACTCCTCTTGTAAGCTCTGCAGTACTGGTAGATACATCACACAGAGCAGGAGGGTAAGCAACAGGCCGCATGCCTCCTTAAATTCTCTCTGTGTGACATTGCCAAATTTTGGCAGCAAAGCATCAAAAAAGGGAAAAGGGGGACAAATGCTAACTGTAACATAAGACTTAAAATGGTCCAATGAAAAAGTACCAAACCCACCCTGCAAGAATCTAGCCCTGCCCAGCTATGTCAGGTAATTCACTCAAAATAATTAAACCTGATCCTTGAGCATGTGGAGAAAAGGAAGGTTTTATACTTAGGCAGGAAAAACCAAAGGTACAAGTACAGATTAGGCGAAACCTGGCTCAAAAACAATAATTGTGAGATGGACCTTGGAGTCCTAGTGGACAATCAATTAAACATGAGCCAGGAATGTGCAGCAGCAGCCAAAAAAGCTAATACAATCCTTGGTTGTATAAACAGGCATAGAATCAAAATCATGTGAAGTATTAGTACCACTTTATAAATCCGTAATAAGATCACACCTGAAATACTGCATCCAGTTTTGGTCACCACATTACAAAAAAGATGTTGAGATCTTGGAAAATGTGCAAAGAAGAGCAACTAAGATGATTAAGGGCCTGGAGACAAAAACATATGAAGAACAGTTGCAGGAATTGGGTATGGCCAGTCGAGAGAAAAGAAGGACTAGTAATAACATGATAGAAATATTTCAGTATTTGAGGCTCTGCCACAAAGAAGACAAGAAACAATGGATGGAAACTAATCAAGGAGAGAAGCAATCTAGAACTAAGGAGAAACTTCCTAACAGTGAGGACAATTAACCAGTGGAACAGTTTGCCTTCAGAAGTTGTGGGTGCTTCATCACTGGAGATTTAAAAAAAAAGACTGGACAGCCACCTATCTGAAAGAGTTAAGTTCTTCTGCTTGAGCAGTGGGTTGGACTAGAAGACCTCCAAGGTCCCTTCCAGTTCTATTCTGATTGATTGATACCAGCCTATGGCAAAAAGGAATTGGGGACTATCATAGACTGAAACACATAATATCTTTATGATTCCCGGTCAAGCTGTGTTTGTAATCCAGGGAAGTCTGATGACTTCAAACACAGTGTTTATTTATAATTGTAATCCATCCTGTAAGACAGGGCAATCTAAAAAGAGTCTTTCTTTTCCAGCCACAATCTTCAGAACTTTAAATTCCAAGGACACCAAAATGTTTAAACTATAAGCAATGTCTGGGCATACAGCCAAGTTTTACTCCAACTCAACTCAACTCAGTAAGATAAAGACAAAAAAAAACAAAGCAAAAACTGCATGTAATTCTCAGTTTTGCCACTAGATGTCCATTCCCACCATACTTTGAAAAAGTTAAAGAAGTTAAAAACCCAATGGTTTCCAAACAAGAAATAAACAAAACAAAAAACATTTATTAAACCAAAAGTTTTCCAAGTTATCCTTCTTTTATGCCTCAGTCATCTTTACAATATTGTTATAAGTCAGTTTTAATTTCCCCAAAGCTTATAAGTTCAGGAGGGAAGGGTAAGGAAAAAAATCCCCCCTCCCTGGAGCTTAGGGATTTGCATTTGAATGCTGTTGAATGCTGTTTCCCAGAACCAGTATTTCCACTTGTCGAGAGATAAGGAAAGTAGTCTCACCCAGATCAGCTGTTTTGCTTTCTGCTTTAAAATTCGTTGTCTCCGACAATCAGCTGCTCCTGGCAGACCGCATGGGTGCGGTCAGCCTTTCTTCCTGTCAGTCCCGAGGGCTCCTTTGGATCAAGCAATCTAAAAAGTTTCACCCTTTGGCCAGTCGCCTCTAGGGGGCGACTTTCAGTCCTTTTGGACTCCCCAGCTGGTAGAAATCAGGCTTGCGGAAGGGAGATTCATTCCCCAGTGCCCATCTTGCAGCGACGTCACCGGAAACTCCCCTTCCAGCTCTATTCTGATTGATTGACACCAGCCTATGGCAAAAAGAAATTGGGGACTATTCATAGACTGAAACACATAATATCTTTATGTGAATATCTTTTGTCACTTTAGAAATAGCTGAGAAGTGAATCTTTCAAAGAATAAGAAATAAAAATATTGTAAGTAAGGAAAATTCAGCTTAGGTAGACATAACTCATACATAACCAATAAAGGAGAATATTTATAGTTCGGGGTTAAAATGAGGGGTCCTCGATGCTCTCTGAGCTTGGTTGTTTTCTTGAAGACATTTCATTACCCAAACTAGGTAACATCATCAGTGCTAGTTTGAGTAATGAAACATCTGCAAGAAAACAACCGAGCTCAGAGACCACATAGATAATATGTGAACCCAGTTTTAGTGATTATATTTAAATAACATGCAGACCCAAGGTTTATTGTGATATGCAGACATTATAAACATTCATACGCTCAACTCTTTCTTCCTTGCCACTTTTGCATAGATGGGTGGAATTCGGTAGCTGGGTTTTTTTCACTTTAGTTCATCGTCATTTTTTAATATTCTCCACATCCAGAAAATGGTTAACAGTAGTAATTCCTTATGCTAAGTAATGTTTCAATCATGGTGAATTGGATAAACCACAGTGGCTAGAGTCATTGTTATGCTTTGTTATGCTAAACTAAAACAAATCTAAGCATATTGTGATGTAGGGCACAATATGAGTTTAGCCATATTGATGTAAAGTTGATGTAAAAAAGACATTGAGACCCTACAAAAAGTACAGAGAAGAGCAACAAAGATGATTAGGGGACTGGAGGCTAAAGCATATAAGGAACGGCTGCTGGAATTGGGTATGTCTAGTTTAATGAAGAGAAGGATGAGGGGGGACATGATAGCAGTGTTCCAATATCTCAGGGGCTGCCACAAAGAAGAGGGAGTCAAGCTATTTTTCAAAGCGCCTGAAGGCAGGACAAGAAGCAACGGATGGAAACTAATCAAGGAGAGAAGCAACCTAGAAGTAAGGAGAAACTTCCTGACAGTTAGAACAATTAACCAGTGGAACAACCTGCCTCCAGAAGCGGTGAATGCTCCAACACGGAATTTTTAAGAAGAGACTGGACAGCCATTTGTCCGAAATGGTATAGGGTTTCCTGCCTGAGCAGGGGGTTGGACTGATGACCTCCAAGGTCCCTTCCAACATTATTATTATTATTATTATTATTATTATTATTATTATTATTATTATTATTATTATTATTATTATTATTATTATTATTATTATTATTATTATTATTATTATTATTATTATAGATTTAAAAACCATGGCCAGAGGTTATCTTCACTTTTAAAATGATCATTTAGGTAATTTAAACCTCTAATTGCTCTGCCAAGGAAAACATACACAAATGTTAAGTTCACTAAAGCTTGTTTTATCTTGTGGAACTAATGTGTCCTTTCAATTTGATTAATATAGCTGGGTGATAGTGGGGTGAAATAGTCCTATTTTCACTGTCAAGATAATTATCTGTCAAGATAATTCTTCCTTTGAATTTTTATATTCATATTAAAACATCAGGGATCTTCCATTATCAAATTGTGACACTCCAACTTTTGAGTTCATCAGAAAATATCAAATAAAAATGTGAGTATTTAAGATAAATTTTAGTCATAAAGCCATTACATTTTACTCTTTGAGAAACAAAATTATTGGTTTCAAATAAAATCCTCAAAAACAGCCACAGGTGAGAATGCTAGAGAGTAACACCTGCAATAGAGGGTCAAGAAAGCAATAATGCCAACATTTGCAAAAATCTCATTATTTTCAATATCCAGGATGATAACAATTATCAGGTACCTACTCCAGGCAGATATTTATTTAACGACCTCTGGGTCTTATATAATACCTTCTTGGATTTAGATGTCCACACCAGATAGTGATAAGAAAGAATGACTGCAGAATGTTTCATTCTCTGCTATCTTGCAAGCAAAATGTTTGGGCCTACTTGTAAAGCAGATAATGACATGGTATCTTGAATGAATAAGACTAGCATGGCATCAACATTGTTATGGAGGGGAACAAACTCAGAGCAAACTTAAAACTTGGCATAATTTTCTGCTGTGTCCATCTTTCTCCTCCATAGCTTGTGGCCCAAAAAAAATGTTTTCCTCATCAAGTTGACATCTTCCAGCTGGGCTAGAATACAAATCCCAGAATTTCCAGTTCCCTAGATCAATGATAAGAGTATTGTAGGACTCTAGCACAGGGTATATTATTCCCTTACACATTGGCCATGCTGATTGAGAATTATTGGAGTTGCAACCCTAAATTCTTTGGAGTGTACCAGGTTTAAAAGGAGTGTCCTACACAAACCTACCTATGGGTCACAATGTTCAAGTCTATTCAAATACTCCCAATAGAAGAAATGCATTCTGAAGTTTCTGGGGAAATTTTATTCCTCCTCATCTTTGGCTATGCTGACTGGGTTAAAGGTTGCATTTGGAATATCATGAGTTTGCCTGTTACAGGAGTTTTGCTTGGAAATTTCTCTCCCCAACAGGGCATCATCTGTTAAATCATCAGTGTTACTAACAATCTGTGGCCTAAATACTGAGTGGTAAGCTCCAAAATAATTAAGCTAAGTTCAACTATTTCTTTTTTATAAGTGTTAGGATTCCTATTTTACTTTGGCATTTGAAATGACTGCATATTTTCTGGATGGCTTGAACTTAAAATTCAAAACTATTTCTAACATAAGAAATGGATATTACTGAATTGAAGAGAATGTACACTTCAGTAACTGTGCTTAGAAATATGGTTCTGTCAATCTTAATTGATTGTATAAGTCAATCGAACAAAATTAAAAGTGAGACTAATTAGTTTGAATATCTCTATCATTTAAACCCATAAAGAAACTGCAAATATAGACAGAAAAAATGATTTTATTAATTTTCCTCCTTGAAAATTATATAGGCACAACATTGAAAGCTGATCTTTTTCATTTATGTAATTTTGATGCATACATCTGCTTCTGTGAACAGAAATGGAGAGAGGAGTTCTGCTGTAGTGGGTGAATCAAATTACATTCTGAATCAACATTGCAAATTCTCATTAAATCATTGTGGCGTTTCCAATGGGCCCCATACACTTTCATGAGTATAGCTAATTTCATTCACAGCCGTAATTTGTTTTAACTGAATGTGTACCTTTAGAAAGCTGTATAAAATCATCAATGTTTGGGTTTCCTGGTTGTAACCACATAAGTCAGTTTGCTGTCAAATTATACCTAATTTTTGAAATCTGAAATAATATCTATAGATACAATTCTGTTAACCTCTGTCTAAAAAAAAACTATTAAAAAGATGCCCAGGATCTTGCTAAAGAAAGTATTTTTAAAAGGAAGATAAATGCAAAATATAACAATAATTAAAATACATATTTCATCCCCACACTCATTAATAATAAATTATTACAGGTCTTTCCTGGATTCAAGATTAATTTGGACTTGCTCTTCTGGATAACCAGATTTCTGGAAATAAATTTTACATAATCTCAACATGAAAACCACACCAGATGTTCTTAGTATAAATCATTATTGCTTAAGATTTTAGAAACAAAATTACTGGAACACAATCTCTCATCCCACTTCAACTAACTAATGAGTGCAATTACAATTTATTCCTCTGTCAATCCTGATAATGCACTTCTTGTTATTTTTTCCAATTGTTCAAGATATGATCATATGTCACACATTTGATTCCAGTGTAGAAATATAAGCAATAAACAAATGGGTTATGGGTACAGGTATAGTATAGGGGGTACCTTGCTCAATAGCAGTAACTGTGAGAGGGACCTCGGAGTCCTAGTGGACAATCACTTAAAATGAGCCAGCAGTGTGCTGCAGCTGCCAAAAAGGCCAACACAGTGCTAGGCTGCATTAACAGAGGGATAGAATCAAGATCACGTGAAGTATTAATACCACTTTATAATGCCTTGGTAAGGCCACACTTGGAATACTGCATCCAGTTTTGGTCACCACAATGTAAAAAAGACGTTGAGACCCTAGAAAGAGTACAGAGAAGAGCAACAAAGATGATTAGGGGACTGGAGGCTAAAGCATATAAGGAACGGTTGCTGGAATTGGGTATGTCTAGTTTAATGAAGAGAAGGACGAGGGGGGACATGATAGCAGTGTTCCAATATCTCAGGGGCTGCCACAAAGAAGAGGGAAGTCAAGCTATTTTCCAAGGCACCTGAAGGCAGGACAAGAAGCAACGGATGGAAACTAATCAAGGAGAGAAGCAACCTAGAACTAAGGAGAAACTTCCTGACAGTTAGAACAATTAACCAGTGGAACAACCTGCCTCCAGAAGCGGTGAATGCTCCAACACTGGAAATTTTTAAGAAGAGACTGGACAGCCATTTGTCTGAAATGGTATAGGGTTTCCTGCCTGAGCAGGGGGTTGGACTAGAATCATCAGTGGTTCTTAACCTTTTTGAACAAATCGCCCCCTTGAGCCAATGAGGAAGTTGTCATCGCCCCCTCCCCCAACATAACCTCTCAATCACAACATAGGAAGTATATATAGTCACACACACTGTAAAAAGGATTAAAAAGACACACAAAAAATATAATATTGAACTGGAGTGCACGCTAAAAAAGTACAATACAAAGAGACACAAAAAGTGTTTTACAGAGCACAACAAAAATTTGAAAACGAAGCCGAAAACTCAAACTGGAATGTGAAATCCAATGCAAGCAAATACAACGATAAAAGCTCAGACAATTATTAACGAAAAAAATGTATGTACACAAAAAGCAAAAAAAAGAGAACATCAATGGCTGCCTTGTGCTTGGTGAGCTGATGCCAATTTCTTGATGTCTGGAACCATTTTTGTTAATCGCATTCTTAAATCACCATGCTCAGAGATCTTCAACATGTTCCTTGATTTAGAAAGGATCTGTTGGATGGCGCTGAAGCCCCTTTCCACTAAATAAGTGGAAGGAAAGACTAAAAGAAGCAACTTAACTTCCTCCCACAATATTGGGTAAGTGTTCCTCATTTTCACCCAAAATGCTTCGTAGCCGTAACTCTGAAAATGTGACTGGGCTTCACAGTCATATTTCAGATCTGTCACTGGCTCTTGCAGTTTGGGATGAAGTTGTGCAAAGTCTGCTGTGAAAGGATTTAGCACCCAAGTGGGCACTTCCAGATTTATCAGATCACTCAAATTTTTTGAGACAAGGTGCTGTCTATGAATGACGCAATGGACAGTCATAACTCCAGGTACAACCAATTTTAGATGAGCTTGAAATCTGCGATATCGTCCAACCATGGATGCAGCTCCGTCGGTTGCACATGCCACGACGTTTGTCAAAGGGATGTTTTTCTCATTAAAAAACTGTTCAACCTTTTTAAATATCGAAGAACCTTTTGTGTTGGTGGCTAAATTTCGAACAAATAACAGTTCTTCCCCGATCTCTTCATCTGCGTTGAGTGACGATTTTCCAAATAACTTCCCAACAGTGCTGCGACCCTCAAACTTGGCCTTTAAGGATTGGAAAAATGATGCCGGTTTGTCGGCTTTATCCGAATGAATTCTTACCAAATGGTCTTTCAGTTGGGAAGGCTTCATCGCTTCATTTGAAAATGTTTTCTCACAAAGAAGACAAAACGGAAGCTGTACGTTGGAAGGAGATGGAATGAATCCCAATTTTAGATATTCCATCGAATATTGGCGACACTTCCTCTTCTCAGCCATGTTGAGAGGTCTTCGAAATGAAAGGCACTACCTGCAAATTAAATTTTTGACTCCACTGGAACACTAGAAAAACACACGTGGACGTCGATAAACCTAGTTTCAACAGTTACGTTGACATTACAGCTGACGTCACAGGGGACAGCCACTCAGCATGCGATGTTTCAAAAGAAGCGCTCCCCCCTCCATCACTGCCCATTCTGGCCAATGGCGCACCACTGTATGGGTAGAGGCTGCTGCGCAACGCGCATGAAGATAAGCGATGCGTATTCACATATGTACGGCGTTCTGTACTGAAGCTAGCTGGAGGAACATTGAAAACACAATTCAATCCACTAATAGCGAGCAATCTGATGTTTTTGTACGACAGATATACAGCGATTCACTGTACGAAAAAGTCTCAAAAGTGTCCCCCAAAATTCTCGCTCCATCGTCCCCATATCGCCCCCTTTTTGTTCCTTTGCCCCCGCATCGCCCCTTTTCGTTCCATCGCCCCCCTGAAAAATGAAATCACCCCCTGGGGGGCAATATCGCCCAGGTTAAGAACCACTGGACTAGATGACCTCCAAGGTCCCTTCCAACTTTTATTATTATTATTATTATTATTATTATTATTATTATTATTATTATTATTATTATTATTATTATTATTATTATTATTATTATTATTATTATTATTATTATTATTATTATTATTATTATTATCCTATGTGAGCAGCTTCAGAAGACCTATGCGAATGAGCGATGTCCTATAGCAGAGGTCTCCAACCTTTTGAGCACCAGGGACCAGTTCCGTGGAGAGAGGTTGTGTCATTTGCACTATGTTGCCACAATGCACATTTTTTATGTTACTGCTGCTTGTAACAGATAGCTATGGCAACTTATATTAGAAGGCACTCTCGTATCAGAGGCTTAGAAATGGAAATAAATTATTGAGTTGCCCAACAAACCTTTTATTTTATTTTGTATTTATTATCATGTATATACCACCAGTCATATTATAAAATACTCTTGCACAGCAGAATGAATGTTTATAAAACTTGCATCAGTTGGTATTAATTAATACATATTTAAGAAACTCTTTGAATCAAAATCTGTATTACAGAATGATCTTCTTGTATGTTCTTGGTTGCTGCATGATCAGTTTTCAGATATTTTCTTTGTCTGAAAGCTGTCAGGAAGCAGTCCTGTCTTTCAAGAGTCCTTCAGTTCAGCTGTTTCAAAATAAAAAACAATATAAAAGGAGAATTAAGTTTTTGACATCTCTTCCATAAAAATTGGAAGAAATCTGTCTTATCACATTTGAGGTCTCAAGAGACAAATAAAAATGTTGCAAAACTCAATAACTTTTTTGTGTGCTTCATGAGGACACTGAAGATCTTGGATTGATTGATATTAATGGCTATAAAACTAGTTGAAGCACAAGATGTAAGGCAAACATGTAATTTCTTTTCCACAATAAATTCTGTTGATAGGGCAGTTGTTGACTTTGATTATAATTCTGCAGTCTCACACAATGCTTTTTGATGCCCTGAAATTCAAATTAAAAATGGCCAAAATATCGTAAGATTTTATGGAAGAGATATCCAATTGATTGCTAAATAACATCAGATTTGGTTATTTCACATCTGATAGTTTACATGTTCCTAATCTGAAATCCTAGGCTGCATTAATAGAGAGATAAAGTCAAGAATATTGTGAAGTTCTAGTACCGCTTTGTAAAACCTTAGTAAAACCACACTTGGAATACTGCATCTAGTTCTGGTCACCACAATATAAAAAAGATGCTGTGCTGTCCCACTCACTCACATGTAACAGTGGGTTTATTAATATTCCCCAGCAATTCCCTTTACCAAAAATCCAGCACTGTTCCAATTAAGTCCAGCCAAAAGCAGAACAATGCTGGTCCACAGAGCAATGGCTAATGAGTCTACAAGGCACTTGAAAGTTTCCCAATCAAGATAAACCGGGCAAAATTAAATCCCCAATTCAAGAGGGTTCACAAGGCAAGAACAGTCCAAAGTTCACAAGACATGATCCAAGTCAAGGCATGGTGTCAATCCAAAGCAAGGCAGGAATCACAACAACCAGGAAACACACAGCTAGGAAATGAATATGTTGTTCCCAGCATTGCCTCTATCTGTCTGCTGTGCTAAATAGCCAGTTTCTGGTGCAACCCATCTAGAAGGGTGAGGCTGCCTCCTCGTGAATAATCGGGTAGACCTTCACTGCTCCTGCCTTTTCTCTGTTCTTGAATCAGGTGCAGAAGACAGTTCCTCATCACTGACTGGCTGCACCTGCATGCTTTCCTTACCTGAAGCCTCAGGGCTCTCCTGCTGCAGCTATGCTTCAGCCAAATCCCTCTCAGATGGCTGCATGGAGCCACTGACCCTCTAAATGTGCCCAGAACTAGCTTATCCTCCTCCAAGCTGACATCTGGAGAGGTATCTGGAGAAGTCATAACAAATGCTGAGACTCTGGAAAGAATGCAAAGAAGAGCAACAAGAATAATCGGGGCTGGAGGCTAAAATATATGAAGAACAGTTATAGAAATATGGTGTGTCTAGACCAGGGGTAGGGAACCTTGGCTCTTCTATGACTTGTGGACTTCAACTCCCAGAATTTCTGAGTCAGCATGGCTGGTTCAGGAATTCTGGGTATTGAAGTCCACAAGTCATAAAAGAGCCAAGGTTCCATACTCCCAGTCTAGACCAATGAAAAGAAGGACTAGGAGAGACATAATAGCAGTGTTCCAATATTTGAAGGGCTCCTACAAAGATGAGGGGGTCAAACTATTTTCTAAAGCACCAGAAGGTAAGACAAGAAACAATGGATGGAAACTAACCAAAGAGAGATGCAACCTAGAACTAAGGAGAAATTTCCTAACGGTGAGACCAATCAACCAATGGAACAGCTTGCCTTCAGAACTTGTGGGTGCTCCATCACTTCAGGCTTTCAAAAAGAGCCTGGACAACCATTTGTCTGAAATGGTATAGGGTCTCTTGCTTGAACAGGGGGTTAAATTAGAAGACCTCCAAGGTCCCTTCCAACTCTGTTATTATTCTATTCTATTCTTATTCTATCTTACAAAGTTTGGTGATCTTATAAGAGTTTCTCTGATTTAAAAACCATCCTACTGCTTATCGCACTTGTTGGATATGTCCATATTGCATTGTCAATCCTTGGGATAGGGAATGTGCCATTTATCTGGTTTTGGGCAATGACAATGAAGACATGTTTATTAAAAGTTGAGTAAAAACAGTTAAAGCAATGCTATGAATATAAAGAAATGCTACAAGAATCCTATTTTAGAGAACAGAAGCCACATAAAGTATGCATTGTAACTGCTGCTGTATATAAACTGTAAATTTGTGGGATTGGATCAGACATGCCTTGTGTAGTGAACCCATGTTCTCAGCTGCTGTTGTGTATATAACTGGTTTGATTTATCCTGGCAGTAAATATAGATCTTTTGTAAACTATACACATAATTCATTGTGGTTCCTGCACCTTCCATGATTAATGGTCAGAGACTAACACCATGCATTTTACAAAATGTACAAAAGATGGCAAAATACTAAATTAAGCACTGAGAGTTTATTTCTTCTTTTCATTCTTATATGATATATAATTTTGGAATATGTGCAGGAAAAACTTTTTTCTCAGTAGTGCAGTGCATCAAAATTAGTAGGGGAAAAAGTCTATTTTGGAGGCTCAAATCCATTTCTAAATTGCTAAAAGCAATAGATCAAATAGGTGGGAAGCAAAACAGGTAGAAAGGAAGTATTAACAAACTGTGTAAGAGATGCAACAAAATAACAAATATAAAAAGAAACAGAAATACAAAAAAGACTTCTGATTTCCTTTACAGCAAATATAAATAAATAAAATTTACATTCAACTTTTATATTACATAACATTCATTTTCAAAATAATCTATAAACATTGTTGTCACCAAACTCTGGCATATTCATTTTTTGCTATTTTGTGCAAGTATTTGTTCCTTTTAGTTTTCATTTTTCTTACTTTAGGAATTTAATATTTAAAAAACAACTATGTAAGAGGATGAAAATAACCTAAGAAATTTTCTCAGCAGCAGACAGCCCAGACAGAAACAAGATTTTGGACCCAACAGAATTGGGCTAGAAGGATTATGGACTAATGTGTGATTTTCCTTATTTAAATTGCCCTTTCTGTCCTCCTTCACCTAGAGTTTTAGTAAACTGGAACCTAGGTGTTTAGATTTCCAATTTTGGTAGATTCACACAATGCGTTAAGCTACATTCTGTTGAACAAATTTCATGTGATTCAGCTCACACCACATACGAAACCATAGCCTTCTCTATGGGTCCTCCAACCTTATGGAGGAGTCTGCCCCTCAGTGAAATGATGGTCTCCTCTACATTTAATGAACCTAAATGTAATGAAATAAATAAATACCATTAAATATTAATGTTTATTGAGAGAAAAACATCCTCCTTTTCTTGAGTTTTTGAATTAAAATTGAGAAAGAGGTTGTTGTAGCTGTGTTTTATCAGCTATCCATCTTTTGACTTTTATTCTTTTAGTACTGATTTGTGATGTTATGATTTCATTGTTTTGTTTACATAACTGCCCAGAATGTCAAAACTTTGGGGTTTACAAAACACTATGGCTAAGTTCACGCAACATAAAGTAACAAAATAAATAATGGCCAAACAAAATAAGTAATCCATTGCCTATGTTGGATGGATGGTCTGGGTTTTGTGTGTGTGTGTGTGTGTGTGTGTGTGCGTGTGTGTGTGTGTGTGTGTGTAGGGGGCAGTGTTCATCTCTGTTTCTTAGAGACCCAGTGTTCTCTGAAGACATTTCTATGGTCATATGGCCAGCATGACTATATGTCAAGGCACATAGAATGCTGTTACTTTTCCACCGAAGTACTGTAAAACCTGCCAATTTTGTAAATGAAGGAGTTTTGGAGTAAATGCCAGGAAGGAAGGGAGGGAGGGAGGGAGGGAGGAGATTCAGTAACTCTTTATTGTGGTCTCTGGAAGTGCTTACCTCTCTACAGAACATGCTCAGAATCCTCCAACTGGTTGTAAAAAAAACAATATAGCAATATGAATTTTAACTTTCAGAAAATTGAGAATAGTGAACAAGTTTCAAATTATATTATTCTCCACAACATGTGAATTTACATTATCTTAAAAGTTAAATATAGTAAGAGTCATTTAAATGGCTGATAATTAGTTTGATTATCCATGTTTTCAGAAAGTTTGGGAAACACTACTGTAATTTAGAGAACTCCTAATAATTTTTTCCCTTTTGCTGAGGGGATAGATCTGTCAGTCAGCTCAACTCATCTCTCCCCCGCTAAGTACTTTGTCATTTTACAGAGGAAAAAAATGTACCTGGGCGTGGAAGGAGTGTTAGTTATAAACTGTCTGCCTTTCTCCAATTCTCCAGAATCCATTTCTGTTTCTTGTCAGATCCCAACACCTTATACTGTAGAAACACAGAATCATTACAAAGCAGTCCAATTTAATTCAGGATTTGGCCAGACTCAGGAAATCTTTTGACTGTATGTCAGAGTACATGTGTATGGATAGGGATATACAGGTGTACAATCCAAAATGGGAAAGATGCTTTAGATTGATGCTTACTTTATGTCAGCAGCACCTTAAAAGAAGCCATATTTTTTTGTTCATTTTGTGTCCCAGAAATTGAAATTTAGCAGATGTTAAAGAGCTAGCAGCCTGTGTATTTTTTGGGGGACCATTACATGGCTACTTTCAAGACCATAAGAAAGCTAGCTTCCTTAAGGTGCTGGTGACAGGTGCAGGTGACAGGTGCAGCCTGTGCACACACCAGCTGCTGCAAAAGAAGGTGCTGCATCTAAATACTGCTCACTATTAACTTGAATGTATATACCACATTCAGTACTGTATTTCTTCATTTATCTCTTCTTTGTGCTGAATCCAGGCTCTTGTAAATTTAACTAATATTACTTATTGAACTTTGAAAAAAATCAGGATGAAAAGAATGTGGATGGTTTTGAATTTTGGTGTTGAAAAAAAGCCTCTGAGAATTTCATAAATATCCATGGAAACAAACTAAATGGAGCATACAGCTAATCTGCTTGTTTAGTCACAAATGACCAGGTTCAAATTATCATATTTTGGACTCATTATGTGAAGTCCCAGCTCCTTTGAGAAGCTATGTGCTGGGAGAAGTGGACAGAAAGAAAAGAGGTTGATGAGCAGCAAAATGGATGAATTTGATTACAATGGGATACCATTAAAAAAATAACTGAAGGGACATATTGAGGACAGAGCATCTTGCCAAATGTATATGTGGATCTAAGAATCAACACTGACTTGATGGCACATTATAAATTGAACAATATTAATTAGGTCTGTGGGAAACTGTGTTAAGGAAATAACTTTGATAATTAATCTTTACCACAGGCTTCTTTCCCATCTTTTAGTTAAGATAGAAGAAAAAAGAATCCTTTGGGAATAATGTATCACAGGTCCAACTTTTTTATTCCCAGCCTCTTGGAATTAAAATATGCTTTTCTTACAATTTTGTTCTAACATGACAACATCAATTATCTCTATCAGTTACGCTCAAACCATCCACTTTACTCAATATGCAATTAAGCATTTTTTACTGCTTCCGACATGACTAGTGTTACGAAATTTTGAACTCTGCAGGCAAGAAAATATATAGTATTCAAAGATTAAAATAAACTATTCAATTAAAAAGATATGTACAAAACATTGCAGAAAAATATCTACATCTTCTAAATCACTCTAACTATAAAATAATATTCTTTTTTTTTTTTAATATATTTTATTGGATTTTTATGGGGGTGGAAAGGTTACATCAAGGTGCTTAGGAAACACCGTGGAGATGGGTATATCAAACATCCCAAAGAAAAATCACAGATATATAGCTCAAATTAATTCATTGAAAATTCCCTCTCTAATTCTAAGCAGAAGGTTGTTCTTACCCAGGCATCAGAATGTTTTTTTCTGATTTTTTTTTCTTGCCCTCTCTTTCTTGTAATAAGAAAGCAAATATTTGATATCTAATCCAAAGTATATTTTTTTCAATATAAGAACTCTACATAGTTGCCAGGATTTAGCCATTACAAGAACTGAAACTAGTTTTCTCAAAAGTATCCACTTTTAAATTCCCTGCCCCAGAAATATTGAGGCACAATTAAATCAAGACATTCCTACTTAAGTACGGAAATTGCCACAAATCCAGAATCCAGCTGGCAGGGTCACAAATAATGATCACATGACCCCAGAACAACATTGTAAATATATACTGGTTACCAAGAACCCGAATTTTGATAATGTGACCACAAGGATGGCGTGAATTTGTACATTAAATGTGAGGATCAGTCATAAGTCATTTTTTCAGTACCATTGTAACACTGAACAGTTGCTAAATAAATGGTGAAAACTACCTGTATTATTTTGGAACAGATACCAGTGACTCATAATGGTGTACTGATTAAGTGTTGGACTAGGATTGCTTCATTCAGCTAGAGAAGCTGAATAGGTGATTGAGATCAATACTTTTAGTTCAATCCTCAATACGTAGCTTGTAATGGGGATAAAATTAGAAGAGAGGATTTCATGCACACTGCTTTGAACTTCTTGAAGAGATACTGTATATTATAGGTAGGTAGGTAGGTAGGTAGGTAGGTAGGTAGGTAGGTAGGTAGGTAGGTAGATAGATAGATAGATAGATAGATAGATAGATAGATAGATAGATAGATAGATAGATAGATAGATAGATAGATAACCTTTATTGTCATTTTTTACTGTGGGCACAATGGCACACATTAAAAATGAAATTTAATTGCTTGCTCTCAAAGTGTACACATACATAAAGCTAACAAATTATAAAATCGTATCATAAATAAATTATATTCCCATTGTGGCTCTTACTACTATTTATAACAAATTTCTCTTGATGCCAGAGCCAAACCTTCATTATCCTAATCCCCAAAATATTCCATTACTAATAAGAAACAATGTGTTAGAGTTAGATCCATTTAAGACAGTGTCTTAAATCAGGGGTGGGGAACTATGGCCCTTTTATGACTTGTGGACTTCAACTCCCAGAATTCCTGAGCCAGCCATGGGATTCTGAGAGTTGATGTCCACAAGTCATAAAAGGGACATAGTTCCCCACCCCCGATTTAAGAAAAGAGTTATGAAAGATTAAAGTCTTTGTTTACTATGGTTACTCTTCCCTTCTCAAGAAAATAACACTCTCAGCATTGTGAGGTTTTAAGGAAAACATCCAGAAGTCAATTCTACTTCAGAAATGGGGCCTGGAAGAATTGAAGAGTTCAATCTTTTTCAGACAAATGTTCAAAGTTTGTACAATTCCAATTCAGCTTAATCTCTCAATCAACTATTAAAACTCATATTTTGTCAGTCCTCCCAGGTAAACCAGATAGAAAACATGACTAGATGATCCAATTCTACTTTATTTTAAGCTTGAATTTTGCATGCCTGAAGGCACAGATTTCCCACCTCCACTTTTAACTGCTTGATCAATTAGGGTGGGTACTTCATATTTTTTTGCTTTGACCATTAAACCTGTGTCTTTTGTATGTTTGTTTGTTTGTTTGTTTCCTAGGCACATCTCTTCCCTTCATCCCCAAGGTCATACACACATTCTGTTTCATATTTTAAAACCACTTCCCTTAAATACTAGTTCTACAATGGATTCATACATTCATTTAATCATGATTTACAGAATTAACCACTACTGATTCATTTTATAAATCAAGTGGCCATGTTCATACAATACACTAAGGCTAGGCAATACAGCAAGACTAAGCAAACTATATAATGGTTTAGTGTGATGATAAATTAAATATCATGGTTGGAAACCCCAGCCCATTTTTGCCATCGCTTGGGAATACAGGGACAGAAGGGAAAACTTATCTTACTGTAGAGGTGGTTCACATAAGAAAATTAGTTCTTGAATTCTGACTTACTTTGTAATTACTGGGAAAGAATTTCCATGCATTATTGTAATTTGGCAGAGCATCTAAGCCTGACCCATGGAGAAACTCATTTTTCAACCTATCTTATAGAGAATAATACTGGGCAAGTCTTCATTTTAGGAACAGCAAAGTAAGGGAATTTATGTATTTGCTTGTTTGTTTATTTAAAGGACTTATGTGGCCTCCTATTTCACATACGTGATCTTAGATAGCTCAAAACAAGAATTAATGAAGCTATCTGATTAAACTTCGATGGTGTGAAACACTGAGCTTCACAGTAAATCATCTTAGCACTAGCTTAAATTAAATTTTATAATCTCTGCTTCATTGACATATTTAATTTTCCAAAGAAGAACTAATGGGAAAACTTGATATGCTATAAATGTTAAGTGTAATTATTTAAAATGTAACATCAGAAGGTAGAAATGTTTTAATTGACAATGTACAAAATAGAATCTAACAGGGTCTGCTTTTTTCAATTTCCTGTAGAGCCAGGAAAGACGTATTTCTCCAGAAAAGACCTGCAATGGATAAAAAAAGCAGTGGTTATTTCTTACTGATTATTCTACTAATTGTAAGTAAAAAAAAAGCCTAATAACATTTATCTGAAAACCATTCAAGTGAAAGTTTGCATGTTTTTAAGCACAGAAACCATATTAATCAGGGGTAAACAACTTTAAACCCACTGTTTTGATCCAAGCACGCTTGGTCTAATTCAGGGGTAGGCAACCCAAAACACTCAAAGAGCCACTTGAACCCGTTTCCCACCAAAAACAAAACACTGGGAGCCGCAAAACTCTTTTGATATCTAAAATGAAGATAACACTGCATATATCCTTTTTTACCTTTATTATAGGTATATATATGTGTGTGTGTGTGTGTGTGTGTGTGTGTGTGTATGTGTGTGTGTGTTTATATATATGTGTGTGTGTGTATATATGTATGTGTGTATATATGTGTATGTGTGTTTATATATATATATGTGTGTGTGTGTATATATACACACATATATACACACACACATATATATACACACACATACATATATATATACACACACACATACACATATGTATATATACACACACATACACACACACACACACACATAAAATAAAGGTAAAAAAGGATATATGCAGTGTTATCTTCATTTTAGATGTCAAAAGGGTCTCTCTCTCTGTCTCTCTCTGTCTCTCCCCCCCCCCTCCCTCTCTCCGATCTTCTGCTCAACTGGCAAGCTGGCTTCAAGCTGTTCTGCAGCAAGCTCGGGTAGGCAACCTCGGCTTTTTTATGACTCATGGACTTCAACTCCCAGAATTCCTGAGTCAGCATAGCTGAGCTAGCTAGCTCTCTCCTGCCCTTCCTGTTTCCTGCTTCCTGCAGAGACGCAGCAAAGGGAGAAGCCCGCCCAGTATGCTTGTCGGCTCTTCGGAACAGGGTGAGGCTACTCTCTTTTTTACACACACACACACAAACACACACACACACACAGAGAGAGAGAGAGAGAGAGAGAGAGAGAGAGAGAAGCAAGCTCTGTCTCTGTCTCTCTCTGCAAATGGCAGAGAAGGCTGGGAGCCACAGGGGAAGGCTCAAAGAGCCACATGCGGCTCCGGAGCCGCAGGTTGCCGACCTGTGGTCTAATTAAATGTACCTCAATGCATTGTGCCTGTTAATGAGATATCATAATTTGTTTATCTATTTGATTTACATCAAATCGGATCAAATACTTGATTCAATTCTTGTCAACCAAACATTACTATTTTCAGCTGAAACTAACTAACTACATGGAGGGAAGTGTGCAGTGGGGTGCCCCAGGGCTCTATTCTGGGCCCAGTGCTCTTCAACATCTTCATCAATGATTTGGATGAGGGGATAGATGAGGAACTCATCAAATTTGCAGATGACACCAAGCTGGCAGGAATAGCCAACACTCCAGAAGGCAGGCTTAAGATACAGAAGGATCTTGACAGACTTGAACATTGGGCGCTATCTAACAAAATGAAATTCAATGGCGAAAAAAGTAAGGTTCTACATTTAGGCAAGAAAAACCAAATGCACAGGTACAGTATAGGTGGTACCTTGCTCAATAGTAGTAAATGTGAGAGAGATTTTTGAGTCCTAATGGACAATCACTTAAATATGAGCCAGCAGTGTGCTGCAGCTGCCAAAAACGCCAACACAGTACTAGGCTGCATTAACAGAAGGATAGAATCAAGATCACATGAAGTGTTAATACCACTTTAGAACGCCTTGGTAAAGCCACAGTTGGAATACTGCATCCAGTAAAAAAGATGTTGAGACTCTAGAAAGAGTAGAGAGAGGAGCAATGAACTGGAGGCTAAAACATATCAAGAACGGTTGCTGGAATTTTAATGAAAAGAAGGACTAAGGGTGACATGATAGCAGTCTTCCAATATCTCAGGGATTGCCACAAAGAAGAGGGAGTCAAGTTAGTCTCCAAAGCGCTTGAAGGCAGGACAAGAAGCAATGGATGGAAACTAATCAAAGAGAGAAGCAATCTAGAACTAAGGAGAAATTTCCTGACAGTTAGAACAATTAATCCATGGAACAACCTGCCTCCAGAATTTGTGAATGCTTCAACACTGGAAGTTTTTAAGAAGAGACTGGATAACCATTTGTCTGAAATGGTATAGGGTTTCCTGCCTGAGCAGGGGGTTGGACTTGATGATCTCCAAGGTCCCTTCCAACTTTATTATTATTGTTGTTGTTGTTATATTGATACTAATTGAATTAGTACCATTAAGTATAATTGATTTCATGTAAAATAATTGCCCAATTTATTAATTCCCCTTTCCAAACTTTCCAAAATCAGTATTCCAATTTCCCCTTTGCTATTTATTTGAAAATATTTTTTTTCATTTGAAGTCTTGTAAGTTTGCATCAAACTTTTTTCATTAAGGATAGAAGGAAACTCACTCATTGTAAAGAAATTTGCCCTTCTGAAGTTCCTTAATAATGCAAAAGCCATTAATAAATAATTTCCTAACATGATTAAGGAAGAAAATATATAAATCCAGTGTTCATTTGAAGGACCCGAAATGCCTTAGGCGAGATGACTTTTCCTTGGTTCCCTTGGCTTTAAAAGCCACCAGAGATTGCTGTCTTATAGTCTCTGCAAGGGGAATCTTTATACAGAGTTCTTGTGAGCAATCCTGATTTTTTCTCCTTGCTTTGGAGAGGATTCAGAGACGAATTTCAAGGAGCCAGTCCATTCACTGACTCCTCTTTCTGCCATGGCTGTCAGTTCCGCTCTCCACAGAGCCATCTTCAATCCACCATTTCTTCTCAGAAGTCCCTAATGACTCCAATTTGTTACAGTTACAGAAGGATCAATTTGACTTGGAAGAAAGTAGGCACATACAGGGGATCAAAAAAGTGAAAAGGGCAGCCACAATTTGTGCAGTCCAAGCCCCATCTCTTTGATGGTCTTCGATTTCACAAGTCGCAGTTATCGCAATAACAGTGTTTTTTTCTGTTTAAAATATTGTCTTGTTTGTTCTTCGATATATTGTGAAATAAATATAATATGAAGCAGCTAGCATCAAAAATTGGCAAATATTTCTTCATTCTCAGTTTAATGGGCTCAAATTTACAGTTTTGTTGTTTGGCTCAAATATTACTATTAGTTCCTCAAATATTATTCCTGCACCCAGTCCTGTCCAAATTTCTCTACAACATGATAAATTGCTTCTGAAGCTTCTGAAGTCACAAAGAGACTTCCCTATATAACGTTGCTAATTCTCATTGACTGTCAGGTCCACCATGCAGGTGTCCTGCCATTCTGTTGAAGGGAGGGGGAGGAAGGTTTCTGGCATTCTTTGCATGCTTTTGCTTGCTGTAACTGCTTGGGAATTAGGGAGGGGGATTGTCTTCAGAGAAGAAACAGACTCTTTCCCAGCCAGTTCAAGCCTGGTTCCAAGGCCGTCGTGCCCTGAGAAGGACCTGTTATCTACCCAGCACCTCAGTGTTCTCATAACATCTCTATGGCATCATATTGGCTGCCAGTGGATGGGTCAGAGGGTTTGGGGGAAATGAAAGAATTGCTTTGAGCTTTGAGTGGGACCTTCAGATTCCGCCTGACTTTTCTGCATCCACTATCTCTCAGTAAAAGTTATTTTGATTAACAGTAATGGAGTCAAGAGTTTTGCTTTTCTGAGGGTCCAGCTGGGGCAGATCGTTACCTTAGACAGATAAATAAGTAGTTATACACAAATTTACACACACACATACACATAGAGATAAAGGTAAAGTTTTCCTCTGTCCAGTTGTGTCTGAGTCTAGGGCAGGGGTAGCATGGCTGGCTCAGGAATTCTGGGAGTTGAATTTCACGAGTTATGAAAGAGCCAAGGTTGCCTATCCCTGGTCTAGGGAGCAGTGCTCATCTTTGTTTCTTAGCTAAGGGACCCTGTGTTATCCAAAACATTTCCATGGTGATGTGGCCAGCATGACTATATGCCAAGGCACATGGAACACTGTTACGTTCCCACCAAAGTGGTACCTGTTTATCCACTTGCATTTGCATAGGTGGGCAGGAGCCGGGGCAAGTAATAGGAGCTCACCCCATCGTGCAGCCCTCAGGTCTCAGACCTGAGTTCTTGACTTTCCAGTAGGCAAGCCCAGCATCTTTAACCACTGAACCATTGCACTTTGACACATAGAGATAGCCCTTAATGAATGATTACAGTTGGGATTGGCAACTTGTTTGCTAAGCAACTCCATCATTAAGCAAGCTGTCACATGACTGTGAGTTGTGACTTTACTACTGGCTTCTCCTTTGACTTTTCTTGTTGGAAGCCAGCTATGAATCACTCAAATGACAATCACATAAATGCATAAAAATCCACTGGTTGCGAAGTGCCTTACTCTCAATCACATGACCACTGAGATGCTATGATATTCAAAGATGATAGGACCAATTTGGGTTAGTGAATGATCACTAAACAAGGCAGTGATTTAAGCTAGGGTTATAAATAGATATAGATAGATAGATGATAGATAGACCGATAGACAGATAGTGTTATGACCCAGGTTGTCAAGGCAAAGCAGGCCTCCAGAGATTCCTTTATTGCTTTAAGTAAATGTTCCAATAAACGACCCTTCAACAACCAGTAAGGCTCCACCCCATGCTATCCTGAAGGCAGCTACAAATAAAGTCCACAGAGTAGGAGCAAGCTCACAGGGCAAGGTCCAGGGTCCCAAGTCCAGTCCACCCAGCAAACTGTGATCCACAGGGCAAAGGCAAGCACAAGACAAAAGGCAGTTCTCAAGGCAAAGGCAAGGAACAAAGCAAAAGGCAGTCCGCAAGGCAAGGCAAAAGGCAAAAGGGAAGAGACTAGAGTCAAAATCTGGAGAGTGTAAACCAAAATAAACAATTGTTTCTGGCAACAATTAACTCCCCACAACTTCTCCTTAAGTCAAGCCATTCTAGGTGCTCCTTGTGGGGAGGGGTGGGCTGCCTTCTCCCGAGTAGCCTCTCAGCCCTTCTCTGAGCTTGCCTACGCTCCATTCTCCATGCCCTCAGATTGAATGGGGGAGGCAGCTGTTCCTCATCAGAGGGGATCTACTGCCTATCAGCAGACTGCTGTCAGCAGCCAATCCTCCCCTGTGTCTGTGAGGGCAGAGAGCTCTCCATCTGGTCGACCATCTCCCCCAATGTCTGAGGGGCCTGGGCAGCATTGTCCTCAGCTCCTGGCCTCTCCAAACATTCCAAGGGAGATGTGCCATTCCCGTTGGGTGGTCCTGGTTCCAACTCCTCCTCCTCTTTCTCCGAACCAGTCTCCAATGATAGATAGATAGATAGATAGATAGATAGATAGATAGATAGATAGATAGATAGATAGATAGATAGACAGACAGACAGACAGACAGACAGACAGACAGACAGACAGACAGACAGACAGACAGACAGACAGACAGACAGACAGACAGACAGACAGACAGACAGACATATATAGACTGATAGAAAGACAGATAGAAATAATAGACAGACACACAATACACATAAGCATCAGCATCATCAGTCTGAGCATCAGATATGAAATAGAAAAGGTCAACATTTATTTTTAAAAATCTATTTTAATACTTGAGTTGATACCATGCTGTGGCATTTAGACATTTTTGTACATAAATATCTTGCCTATAATATAATGTTTATAAAATGTCATATTTAAGCCCCAAACTAAGATTGCATTTGGCATCTTGATGACATGTATAAGAAACAATATAATTATTCTGGTGATAAACTGGCTTGTTGCTGCAAAAACAACAGGTGTGTCGATCCCCTTAAAGATAAAAAGATCCAAATAGCTACTGCTCTTACCTTCTTCTACACTTCCACCCTTGTGGAATATCCTCATGGCTGCTTTCTGGAGCTGAAGAGAAAAGAAACATCATCTTGTTGGCTAGTGGAAAGATCAGCTTTCCAGTCAATGTCCAGCCATTGTCTTTCATTTTCTTTTGCAGCAAAGTAGGGGGGAGATGACTGGGCAGCAATAAAGTTGCTTCTCCAATTTTCCTGACTACTGGAGATGGGTGAACAAGTCAAGGCACTGTAGCTCCTTGATTTCAGGTATGGGAGGAAACAGTCCCAAGAACTGGAGAGTTGGAAGAACTGGTTACGCCCACTAATTCAAAACCATCTGCTCTGCAATTGCACAAGAAACAAAACTGTTCTTGTGCCACTTTCTCTGGATCTGAAACCAAAAATAATCAGCTCCGCTTCTTAAGTCCCACATCATGTAGAAAGGGCTTAAGAGATTTATTGTACTATTATCTTTCATTCATATATCACTCCAAAAGATGCACTTCTGGCAGTGGTGGGATTCAAATATGTGAACAACCGGTTCTCTGTGTGGATGCCGTTTCCGGAAGTCCATTCTGGGCCTGGGCAACAAAAAATTAGCTACCGGTTGTGCCAAAGTGGTGCAAATCAGCTGAATCCCACCACTAACTTCTGGGCTTCTCAAGCTTCCCTACCTCCACCAGCTCCAGCACTCCTGCCATTCCATTAGTTGCCAGTTGATCAGCTTGCCAGATATTTCTTCATGCCCTGGAAAAATTTTAATGTATCAGTGTGCGTCTATAAGTTATGCAGGCCTTGGTCTAAATTCTGTTTCATCAGGCACATGAGTAGTAGTTGATAACTGGAATGAAAAGCAGGCCCAGCCTAGATGTAGTCCTATTAACATTGGCCAGGAGATGCCATTCTCTTCTGTTGTACTATAATGTGCTACCAAGAGCCTGTCAACTTTGTCAATTTTGACAAAGATTTGGAGAAATGGAACACTGGTTACAGAAAACATATGTTACTTCCCTCCACCAAAAATGGGGGGGGGGGAATCATTCTGAAGTCCAAACAATTCCAGGGAATCATTACCGTATGTATCCTAACATCAAAGTCTGCATTGTGGATAAGATTAAAACAAATATAAGATCAGAACAAATAAGGTTAAAATAAATATTTATTGATGCATTAACATTATATTCCAAAATAGAAGTAAAATTATTCTTGTGTGAACAGTGGTCCTTACCCCAGGGCAGTTTGTAATTGATTGGAGAGGAAGATGGAACCCAGCTGGAATAAGACTGTTAATCTACTTCTATCCTCTCTCTCGCATGGAACACTTGCTTTTATCAAGGCCAGGAATAAATGGGTCTGTAGTGAGCATGAGCTTAATTGAGGAGGTCTTTGTCTTCTATTGCTTTTTCTGATCATTTGTTCTATAAAACAACCAGCTATTTTAATGTTATTTTATAGTTTTGTACACTTCCCAGAGTCCACTGGAGCTGAGTGATCAATAAAGCAGTTGAATCTCCTCAACGTGGAGCATAGTTAAGCATGGAATGTTGCAAGTACACCAGACAGTTAAAGAAGACAAAAGGGCATTAAAAAAATATCTAAAGGAAAGTGAAGAACATGCACCGAGGTTAGTATATCTAACTTACTGACTACTGGAGAGACCAAACTGGCCTACAAGAAAAACCAAATGAAGAACAGAAAAGAGACATGGGAAGTGAAAGTATTGCTTGGCTAGTACACACACACAGAGAGACACACACACACAAACTACCAGGAAAAGCACATAACTACAAGACCCAGCAATGGCTAAGAGCAGCAAAGTTGAAGAAAGAGACAGAGGGGCTAATTTTGACTGGACAAGACCAAGCATTAAGAACAAAGGCATACAAAGCCAGAATTGAAAAGACAACAACAGACAGCAGGTACTGCTTCTTCAAAGAAGCTAAAGAAACAGTGGACCATCTAGTTAGCTGCTACAAGATCTCACAGACTGACTACAAACAATGGTGTGACAAATTAGCAACAATAGAACATTGGAAGATCTGAAAGAAATATCATTTGACTACAAGCAAGAACTAGTAGGAGCACAAAACAGACAAAATAATAGATAATGAAGAATTTATGGGACTTAGAATTCATACAAACAAGACCTGTCACATAACATCCCAAACTGAACAATTGTTGATATGAAAGACAATGAAGTCTGGATGGTGGATAAGGCAGAAGTAGAAGAGAAGAGAAAGAACTGGAAAAAAATCACAAAATATAAATACCTATAAATAGAAGTAGAATGACTGACAAAATAAAGCAAAGGTAGTACCAATAGCAATAGATATCTTGAGTGCAATCTCAGAACATCTGGAGCACCACTGGAACACCATTTGCACTGGCAAAATCACCATCAGTCAGTTGCAAAAAGCACCTTTACTTGGAGCAGCTTACATCCTGCAATGATACCTTTAACAACATCAAACAACATCTGCCTATCCCAGATGCCATTGGGAAGGAACTCAATAGATGGACAAAAGTGCCAAACATTTGAATTATTTGAAGGTCTCCCTGATTTTGTCTAATTTTCCCATCAGATTATACCCTAATCCCCAGGTAGAGCATGTCACCTGGAAGGGCCCAGAAGACACTCATTTTAGCCATGTACCTACCCTTTGGAACAGCATTCCCTGAAGATTAGATTGGCCCCAACCCTGGTGTCTTTTTATAAGACCTAATAACTTACGGGGTCCATGGTTATGTTAATTGTTATTGGTTTTTGTACCTTGGCTGCTAATTGTGTTTATAAGGTTTTAATATGAGTGTTTTTGCTTGTTTGTTTCTACATAAATGTTTACTATTGTTAGCTGTCCAATATCATGAACTTAGACAGGCAGCCTGATAAATAAATGAACAAATGAATTTCATCAGAAACAGTCTTTGTGGTAGAGTCTGTATGCCATACTCCTCAAATTATACTGGTAATACCTAATGTCATCCCATCCCAGAGGGCTTTCTTTTGGTCTCCCAACATTCAGTTAGAGTAGAGGGAATCAGTGGGAGGAGACACTTCAGTTATGGTTCTTCAATTATCTTTTAATGTGTTCTATATTATACAGAATATGCTATTCTGTCAACTTTAGCATCTTAAAGTAATTTCTATCTTGTTCAATCTCTGTTAGTTGCTTTGGGAGATTATTATCTGACAGCCTGTAACACACTTTCTAAATTAACATATGGTTGGGTTAAAAATATCTATTCAACATGCTTGATTGATGGAAGCTGAAACACGTAACTCGCATATAGCTTTTGTTAGACTTTGTATAAAGATATAAATGTTGGATCGAGTAGATGTAAAAGTGAGAACATGACAGTTAACATGGTTCCAATTTATTTTTTTCAACACCAAGAAAATTGTTCTGTTGATGTAATAGTATTGTCAAATTAAATAATGCAATGATGACAAACGTTCCTGCTGCTGCCTTTGAAAAGGAAACTGATATTGAACTGTAAAAGTCTTCATGTGTTCTTTTAGATGTACAATAGCATTTCATACTGTCATGTACTGGGCTTAATTGAGAACAGGTGCAGGGAGCTGCACCAGCATAGTCAGCAGACCACGTGGCCTGCCGGGCCAGACTTACTGTCTGCAAGCAATGACTAGCATGCAATTGAGCGGGAAAATACGTTGAAATGATTGGCTGGTGACGCCCCAGGCCGAATGTATAAAAAGGGGTGGAGCCATTTAGTTCTGAGTTCTGTTTTACTGTAAATAAAGAAATACCTGTTTTTTGAGTCCTGCTTATTCAATGCTTACCAATGCAAGAAACAGAACATTGGCAACGAGGATGGGATCGTGCTGCCGCAAAAGTCAAGCGCTAACTCACCACGTAAAGCCTTGAAGTCGCTGAGAAGTACAGCGTTCCAAACTCCTTCGCTCTGCCTGCCAGTCCGGAATCGCTGGAGGAGAGTGCCGCTAGGATCCGTCCTGGAACCCCTTTGGAAGCCTGCGCAGCACGAGGCATTGAATAGGCTGCCAACAGCACACCATGGCAAAGATTGGTCGTCTTTCCGAATTCGACGTCAAGCACCCTGAACGTTGGAGCTCCTACGTTGCCAGGGTGGAAAATTATCTCAGAGTCAACCAGGTTCAGGATGATGGACTGAAGGCCGCAATGCTGTTGTGCGTTTGTGGACAAGAAACCTTCGATATAGCGAAGAACCTGGTTGCTCCGGCACCCTTGGAGTCCATCACTTACGCAGAACTGAAAAGAATGCTCAAACAACATTTTGAGCCGAAGCTGTCAGTCATAGCTTGATGACATGCTTTCGAACAGCGGGACCAGCGTCCTGGGGAGTCCGCTGCTGACTTCATCGCTGCGTTAAGACAGGTTGTAAGGCCGTGCGAATTTAAGGACCTGGAAGAGCGGCTACGAAACCGGCTCGTCTGTGGTCTGAGAAGCCGCGATCTTCAGCAGAAGATATTCGCCAGAGAAACCGTCTCCTTCCAAGACGTTTTGAGGGAGGTAACGGCTGAAGAAGCAGCGGGCGGAGCTGTTAAGGTCTTGCGGCTATCGAAGAACCCTCCAAGCCCCAGAACCGTCCACCAAGAGGACGCCGAGAGAGTTGAAGACTCTGGGTCAGAGGGTGAAGTCGATCGGTTACAGCAACCGCAAGAAAGAAGGCCCCACAGGCTGCATGAGAAGGCAGTTTCCTTCCCTCGATGCATCGGGTGCGGAGGCCGCCACAAGCAGGCCGACTGCTGGTTCCACACCGCAACTTGCCGGGCATGTGGCAGGCAAGGCCACATCGCTGCCGTTTGTTTGGGTCGCACAAAAGACCGTCCATGGGAAGAGTTGCCTTGGAAAGGTACCGGGGTCCCCAGTCAGAACCGGGTGGGCTTTTGCATGACGAGAAGAAGTGTGTTTAGAACAGTTGCCCACCGGCCCTTGAAGAAAAAGCTTCATCTTGAAGTCAAACTGCAGGGGGTTCCCTTAGACATGGAGTTGGACATGGGCTCTGCTCTGTCCATAATTTCTCAAAAAACACTGGGACAGATTTGCTGTAAAAGCGGCCATCGAGTTAAGCTCAGGCCGTCGAATCTCCTCTTGACCGATTTCCAGAATTCCCGAGTCAGCGTCAAGGGGGAGGCCACACTTAATGTGAAATTCAGAAATTTCGAGGGTCCATTGGATGTCGTAGTTGTCGAGGGCAACCGCATGAGTCTGATTGGACTCGATTGGTTTGATGCACTAGGCATCCAGGTGACTGGGCTAAACAGTCTGCAAATGGTGAGCCTTGCAGAGGTTTGTAAGGAGTTTGCTGATGTTTTCAGCCCAGAGTTAGGGGCATACAAAGGGCCTCCTATTGCTTTAAGGCTACATCCCTCAATAGCACCGATCAGGATTAAGCCTCATCGGGTGCCATTTGCCCTCAAGCAAAGGATAAATGCGGAGCTGGATAAATTGCTTCAGCAGGGCATTTTGGAACCTGTGGACAGCAGTCCATGGGAAACCCCCATTGTCACGCCACTTAAGGCCAACGGAGAAGTCAGAATCTGTGCTGACTACAAATGCACATTAAATAAAGCTCTCCAGCAGCATTCCTACCCGGTGCCTGTAGTCAGCCATATTCTGGCATCTCTACAGGGAGGGCGTATTTTCGCCAAACTAGATTTGGCTCAGGCCTACCAGCAGCTGCCGGTGGATGACACCACGGCAGAGGCCCAAATGATTGTCTCACCGGGGAGCCTTCAAGGTTCGAAGGTTACAGTTTGAGGTGAATGTATCCCCTGGCATATTTCAGAGCGTGATGGAATGCACGCTCCGTAACATTCCAGGGATCTTCCCATACTTCGATGATGTCCTCATCGCAGGGGAGTTAGTCGAAAACTTGGCAGACAGGCTTTGGGCCATTTTGCGGCGTTTCCGCGAAGCGGGGCTGAAGCTCAAACAAGAGAAGTGCAAGATTAGAGTCACTTCCACAAAATTCTTGGGCTTTAGAATTGATGCCAAAGGCATTCATCCTGCTGAATCAAAGCTTAAAGCAATTCAGCAGGCACCCAGTCCAAAAACAAAGGGAGAGCTTCAAGCCTTCCTGGGACTTCTCAATTTCTACCATGCCTTCCTTCCCCACAAGGCCGCAGTGGCAGAGCCGTTACACTGGCTCTTGGACAAACAGGCCCCTTGGAAGTGGACAAGGGTCCACGAAAAGAGTTTTGCAGAGGTCAAGGCTTTGTTATCTTCCAATGCAGTGTTGGCTCATTTCAATGAGCAATTGCCAATTAGCATAGCTTGTGATGCATCCCCGTATGGGATTGGGGCTGTCTTAAGCCACCTCAGAGCTGATGGGACACAAGTCCCTATAGCATACTATTCCAGGACTCTGTCTGCTGCTGAGTGAAACTACGCTCAAATAGATAGGGAAGCACTAGCAGTCGTGGCTGGCATCAAGAAGTTTCACGACTTCTTGTATGGCCACCGTTTTATGGTCTTTACTGACCACAAGCCACTTCTGGGGTTGTTCACATCGAATAAGCAGACACCCCAAATCATCTCTCCTAGAATGTTGAGGTGGTCAATATTCCTGTCCGCTTATGACTATTGCTTGGTGCACAAACCAGGTAAAGAGATGGGCCATGCAGATGGCCTGAGTAGGCTGCCCTTAAGGCAACTAGAGCCTGATCCAGCACCGGCCAACCACATCCTGTCCATCCAGGATTTGCCGGAGTCTCCCCTCAATGCAGGGGATGTAGCTGCAGAGACAGCTACCACAACACGTGTTGAACTGTGTGCTCACAGGATGGCCTGACACATGTCCTGGCCCTAACTTCCAGAGTTTCTGGAAACGGAAGCATGAGCTATTCACCTTTAAGGGTTGTATCCTGTGGGGAAGCAGGGTAGTAATTCCAGCCTCACTGAGGACTAGAGTCCTCGATTCCTTGCATGAGGATCATCCGGGCATTGTCTGCATGAAGGCGCTAGCGCGCAGCCATCTCTGGTGGCCTAGGCTCGATAAAGACATCGAGGCCCAGGTCCACAGGTGCACCATTTGCCAGCAGTCCCGGCCTGAAATGCCACAGGCTCCCGTCCATAGATGGGAAACCACCCATGCTCCTTGGTCGAGGATCCATATCAACTACGCTGGCCCCTTTCAGGGGCAGCTCTTCCTCATTGTGGTGGACAGTCACTCTAAGTGGCTGGAAGTCATTCCAGTGTCCAGTACGACAGCCGCCATCACCATTAGGGTGCTTCGAGGTATTTTTGCCACACATGGCCTCCCAATGTAATTGTCTCCAACAATGGAGCTCAATTTACTTCATCAGAGTTCCAGTCCTTTCTACGGGCTAATTTGATCCGGCATGCTACTTCGGCACTGTTCCACCCAGCTTTAAACGGGCAAGCGGAATGAATGGTTCGCACAACTAAAGACTCCTTAAAAAGGATCACTCATGGAAATTGGCATCACAGGTTGGCAGATTTTCTCCTCTGCCACCGCACAACTCCATGCACATCTATGGGCAAGAACCCCGCCGAGCTCCGATGGGGTCGCCGCCTTATCACCAAGTTAGATAGATTACACCCAGACCGGGTTGCATCACAGGTATTCCAGCCGCGGGCACCGAGGCAATTGAAAGTAGATGATCCAGTTTGGGCTCGCAATTATGGTCCAGGCCAACTGTGGGTGGTAGCTGTGGTTTGCAAGATTACCGGGCCGCTTTCCTACGAAGTGGCGTTGGAAGATGGTCATGTAGCAAGTATTTACTCCTGAACCAAGAGGGGAGGGGTGTTATGTACTGGGCTTAATTGAGAACAGGTGCAGGGAGCTGCACCAGCATAGTCAGCAGACTACGTGGCCTGCCGGGCCAGACTTACTGTCTGCAAGCAATGACTAGCATGCAATTGAGCGGGAAAATACGTTGCAATGATTGGCTGGCGATGCCCCAGGCCGAATGTATAAAAAGGGGTGGAGCCATTTAGTTCTGAGTTCTGTTTTACTGTAAATAAAGAAATACCTGTTTTCTGAGTCCTGCCTATTCAATGCTTACCAACGCAAGAAACAGAACACATATTAAGTCATTAAGTATCTCATAGAAGAGCAGAATACTTTATGAAAGGAACAGATAAATATATTTCCAAATGCCTCATGCAATAGCCCAGAGAAAGAGAAATATTTCATGCCATCAGTAGACTTCCTTATTTATATTGCCACAGCAAATTGGAATAATAAAAGTGGATGCCGGAAATATAATAAATGCAAAATCACCTAAACTTTCCAAAGCTGTACACCTTTGTCATTTTAGTCTTGAAACAGTGAAGAAACAACTTTCAATCTTAGCAAAAGGTTTTAATTAAAATATACTATATCCAAAAAAGAAGAAATAACCTGGTACAAAAATGTACCTGCTGCACAAATTGCACTCAGAAGTGTAAAGATTTATATAGAAATTTATCATGATATGGATAAAAGGCAAAAGTATGTTGTACTTTAATAGGACAGCTCTATGCATATTTACTTGGAAGTAATCCTTCCTGAATTCAGTGGGATTTCCTTTTAATAATACGTGTCTAAGAATTTGATTGAATGCTAGATGCATTCAGCAAAATATCTTTCCTTTTTAAAAAGGTATTTCTATTTCAACTGAGAAAGATATTGGTTAGTTATAACAACATTCACATATGAATCTACTTATTAAAGCGGTGCAAAACATTTGAATAGAGCAGTTGGGAGAATAAACCCAGCCAGCGAAGCCCAGTGCTGCAAATGGCATAAAAGGCACAAAATTCAAAGGCTTCATTTGTGCCCCTTGCTCCATATATCTTTCACATCCTAGGCACAGCCCTATTATTTATATCTTTTAATTGAATAAGTTCTGCAGATTGAAGTAGAATGAAAGTAAGTAATTGGCAATTCCTGATGCATAAGCCATCACTGATTTACATGGTTTATGCTCAATGTAAAATCATAATATGATTTGATTTTGGATTAGTCCTGCATAATGAGTGAATCCACGCCTTATTGTTGGAGACATATAAAAAAGAACTTGCTGTGGTTTGTTCAATGAACCATGTTTGAAAAAAAAAATTCCATTCTTCAATATTGGTGTCTTAGGTATTTAACAGCGCTTGACTGACTTTATGTGGACTTAAAAGTTAAAGGGAGATTACCAGGAAATTCCAGGTGTATAGACAAGGGCAACCTGATCAGAACTGCAAAAATCCAATTGGTAGCTGTCCTGTAAAAAAGATTGGTAGATTTAAAAAGTATCCCAGAAGGCAATTAACTGATACCAAGAAAATTTCATGCATACAAAAATTGAGTCACCAAAAGTCACTGACTTAGATTATTTGGGTTTTATATGTCAAAAAAGCCTATTTCATTTCTCCAGCCTAACATAAAAACATTTCCAATATTGTTCTTTTTGTTGTTGTTTTAATGTATCCCTGAATCTTAACTAACAGCATTATCCAACTTTTCTTTGATTATCTATCTTTGTCAGAAAACGGGCAAATTATCCAGAATCCTGGGAGTACTTCTAAATCGCTCTTCTGCCTACTCATACTTTAAATAATATTACTTTAATTTATGGGAATACACACTATTCCACTACTTTATATGAATAAAGATAAATTATGCATACTTACAATTAGCTGACATGTGAACTAATTGTGGTTACATAGTAGTTACACTTCTTTGCATCACTATGTAAAACATTGTCCTGAAATTGGATGTACTACAGGAATGTGAAAGAGTTAGATTAGATAAGCATTTCTTGGTATTGAGAACACTGGAAATTAATAATAAAAAGGATGGGATATTGCTCTAAAAAATGTAGTTGTGCTATTGAAATGGGGGGAGGGAACTGTTCTCTTTTTTTCTTTCCAACATTAATTTAACAATATAATCAAAGAATATAATAACAATAATATCTCTACTAACAAGGATATAATGATAACCACCTTTTAATGACTGTATCATGCTATTGTCATTAAAAGGAGAGATAAGGAATTACGGAAAACTCTTACACCAGATAACGGGGGTGGGGGTGGGGTATGTGAATGAAGTGTTTCACACAGTTTTTCTATGTATGATTTTATGATATGGTAGAAGTTCTCTCAGGGAATCAAGGCAAACAATCACTCAAAGTTGCATTCAGTCCTTCCTGTTGTCAACTCTATAGATACATGTCCCTGAGATTAAGAGCATTGTACATTTCCTGGCAATATTTACAAATATTAACAGATTTTTTTTTAATACAGAGGATGGCTCCAAGTTTCCCCACTACTGTAAGTTATGCCAATCCTACTTTAGAGTCTATGGAATATTCAGTGATACGCCAGAAAATAATAGATTCACAGTTCAAGTGCTATGAAAGGATGAACAGAGCACCTCCTTACAAGAAAAAAGGTAAAGGAACAAACGAGAGAAAGAAAAAAAACATTTTAAAATTATTATTTAAAGCAGTGCTGGATTTGGATTGCTGAAAATCCAAAAAAAATGTGAACATAATTATAAACAGAAAATGTCTCTTTATAATTAGACTGAAAATCTCACAAAATTTTATAAATAGTGAAAGTGTCAAGGACAATATTAGATTATGTATAACATTTCTTTAAGCAGAAAGTTATTCATTTTGAATGTGTGTTGAATACCTTCTGCAGGGCAACATTTCTTTACAACTAATTTGGTGTTCAGATTTGTAGACCTTGATCCCATACTGGCCTTTTTCCCCCCCATATTGAAAGTATTTTTTGTATTGTCTTCTATTTAGATTTGAATTATCGCAAGATTTCATAGACAAAACAAATACAAGTAGCCCTCAACTTACAACAGTTCATTTAGTGACTATTCAAAGTTACAATGGCACTGAAAAAAGTGACTTATGACCATTTTTCACATTTATAATCATTGCAACATGGTGATATGATCAGAATTCAGATGCTTGACAACTGACTCATATATATGACAGTTGCAGAGTCCCAGAGTCATGTGATCATTTTTTGCAACCTTCTGACAAGCAAAGTCAATGGGGAAACCAGAGTCACGTAACAATCATGTTAGTAACTTAACAATTACAGTGATTCACTTAACTGTAGCAAGAAAGGTCATAAAATGGCGTAAAACTCACTTAACAACTGTCTTGCTTAGCAACAGATTTTGGGCTCAATTGTGGTTGTAAATCAAGGACAATCTGTACTATTATTATACCCATCACTTGAATGTGGACAAAACAGTATTAGGTCTTTAATTCAAAGCTTCTTCCTAGTAATTTTTGTTCTTTTATTTCTTCTCTAATTATCTCTTAATCAGTCACTCTTTCATCTCTCTGGCTATGACATACCAAGCATACAAGTACCCAGCTATATTTTAGTCTAAAATGTATAGACCCAATCCTATCATTTTAATGAATATAGAAAATGATCTCTATTGAATATACTATACTTAGTTATGAATGGATATATCATATGAATAAAACCTCTTTTATTTAATTGATGACTTCATTTCATTATTTAGACACAAATATATTCTTGCTCTGTTCTATCAAAGAAAAAAAGGAAATAAAGAATAGATTCTGATAATTAATTAATTCTTACCCTCAGTAGGGAATTGAGACCAATTAAGAAAAAAAATACATTTGTGCTGAATCCAGGGAGATCCTTTTACCCTTATCTCTGGAGTAGAATGAAGCAGCTCATCTAGCTGAATATTTAAGTGGTTAAGTGGTTTTAAAGTGCTAGCTTTTAAAAAGAGAGATGCTACTTGGTGCCACATCATGCTGAATAAAAGAGGCAGAACCATCAAAGAGATTAATGAATGCTAGATATAAATAACTGTAAGAAAATATTTGGCTCCAAGGAAAGTCATTCTTTGTTTTGGTTTTCACTTTTCAAAAAAGCCATTCTTGAGCTTTGCTGGAGGATTCTGCTGTGAAAGCAACCAGTCCTGAATATTGTCCTGAATATTCATTGATTCCTGAAAATTAGTAAACAGGGTAAGGAGAACAGAGGCAGAGAGATCATCCAACATACAGCTTGTATATAGTTTTCAGTTCCTGAGCAAAACGCTCCCCTCATAAGGTAATGCCATACATCTGTGGAGGAGAAACTTAGTATGATTATCCATAAATGTAATTTGCTTGGCTTTGATATAGACCAAGGCAATACAAGTAGAAACACTTTTAAAGAGAATATAGCTAAATCTGTGTTTCAATAGAACCTACTACAGGTAGTCCTCACCTTATGACCACAATTAAGCCCAAAATTTATGTTGCTAAGTGAGAAATTGGTTTAATCAGTTTCGCCCCATTTTACGACTTTTCTTAAGTGAATCTGGCTTTCCCATTGACTTTGCTTGTCAGAAGGTCACAAAAAGTGATCACATGACCCCAGGACATTGCAACCAGTTGTCAAGCATCCAAAAGCAAATCACATGAACATGGGGATGCTACAATGGTCATAATTGTGAAAAATGGTCATAAGTCACTTTTTTGAGTGCCATTGTAACTTCAAATGGTCACTAAATGAACTGTTGTAAGTCAAGGACTATCTGTATTTCAAATTATTTACATGCATACTTATATATATATAACCATTTCCTTCCTGGGTAAGGAATTATACAAAGTGCAGAAAAGGAGTAAGAAATACTAAGCCAAACAAATTGCAACAAGAAAAAGGTAATTAATGAAAATAGCTAAATATACTATAGATTAATATAATTCACCAACTTCTCTATAATGCTGTATCCTAGCAAAAATTTTGCTTCTACCATCTGTACATAAATTTATAAATTTTATTATTTAAGTTTCTCCCGTTTCCTTTTGAGGATCTCATCAGCTCCATCCAGCCCTGATAATTTCTTTAAATATATTAACTCTTAAATATGTGTTTTGTGATTCAGTCCTCATTTATGTTGTCTTCGATGTACTTGCTTCCTATGTTCTTCATTTACTTTTGTATTCAATCAATAATCATTCAACACCCTATTAATTCTTAAACCTATTCTTCTTGTTTTGCCACATGTAGTTTTATTATGTAGCTTATTTTCATAGCAGTTAGATTTTACATTTCTTCTGACAAGATTAAATTGACTTCCATATAGCAAAGTTGGTAGAATTATATTGCAATGCAGTCATTTTTCTTCTTTTGACAAACATTATTTTTTCAAAGTGAAGCACATAAAAGGCCGCATCACTCTGCCAATATCTGAATATCTTAAAGGTTCTTTTTTTCTCATCTTTGGGAATGCACATTTATTTTTACCATTTTTATATAATTAGTGCATATTGTGGTATGAAATATCTAGAGGCAAGCAGTCTAGGAAACCTTGTTGTGATATATTAATTTCAATATCATCTTTAATGTTGAGTAGATCCAAAACACTTAATACTGCTATTACCGCTAAAGTCCTCACAACAACAGCTTACTTTTATATAATATTTTTTAGAAGCTTTGGAATTTGGATTTCATTCTCCTAAGGCAGGAATGTTAGATATCTAATAATAAATATTAGAGAATTATTCTTGATATACTGTTTTAAGCAAGGTACTTAACAAATATCTATAAAAGAGTTTGTCAATTTTTCTCCTTGGGTAGAACGTATCCAAAAGAAATCCACTGCATCATGACGCACCATTTGTTCTCATCCCCTGCCATTTAACTTGACTGCATGCCATTCAAAGCCTTAAAATTGTGGCACATATAGCAGGGGTCTCTTTTAGCTCTTAAAAATGCTACCTTCTTCAGTAGAGGGAACAGAGAATAAACAATATCTTTACCAAATGAAAAAAATATTATTGGTAAGGTTGCATAACACAGAGCTGAAAAGATATATGTGATAAAAAGGAAAAAAAGATTATTTTAATGAGGCAACAAATAATTGGGGATAACAAATTAGCAAATTGAAAGTACATATTGTGCAGAAATAAAATTAGTTTTTATCCTCTTTTCAAAAATAACCCCAATGTGTAGGTGGAAGAAACTGTTTTATTTCCCCTGGGTGAAAAACTTTCTGTAGTGTATTGAAAAATACAAATGTTTTTCATTTCATAGAATGACAAATCTTTTCAAAATTAAAAACTAAGCCTCCTACATAACTGACTGTGCTGTCTTTCAGAAATATATTTAGGTTGCATTTTTGTTCTTTTGTTAATCTTTTCCATTAATTCCATGATAGGGTTCTTTTATCCAGTACAAAGTCTGGAAGAAAATGTGCTATATCTAAAAAAAAATAGGATTGTTCTGATGGAGTCCTGCAGTCAATATTTATCAGAAGAAAAACTGAACATTTTAACTTTTGTGTTTCTAAGAAAAGAACTTCCACCCACACTGAAACACTTGGACCTCCCATCTTGAGGAAAATGTACCTGGGAGCTATTTTCAAACTGCCCAACAAATCAGTGTTGTTTTTCTTTTAGGCAGCAACTCCAAGGGCAGCCAAGCACTTTACATTTATTTAACAATTTTTACCACATGTCTTGGGTTCTAATATAATTTAGCCACAAACCCTTCAAGATGACTTTCCCATTTCATTGATTTATTATCAAGTTTAAGTAACATAATTATACTGTCAGATCCAAATTTTGGTGGCCCTGACACTCAAGAGTACGATCTTGCCTAAGTAATCCTATCCCCTTATAGTCACTCTCCCCATTTAAATTCTGATGGATTTCATTTAATTCACTCTATTATCCTGGATTGATGGGATGTAATGTGAAGTAATTGCTAATAATTAATAATAACAATATTATCCACCTCAGGTGACAGAACTTAGTGAACGTGGCAGCTTTCAAAAACTAAGTTAAGTTGAACCAAATTAGAAATTAGATGGCAGATAATGCAATATCTCAGGATGGTAGGCCATTCTGCAAAATTGAAAAAATTATCTCAGAAGACAGTGGGAAATCAATTCTGTATTGTTGCCAAGAAAATTACAGATGTAGTCACTAGGAGTCAAGTTCAACTCAAAGGAGTCTTTGCCTTTTAATGAAAAAACAACAATGCTAGGAGTTTTTGTGAACATGATAGACATTACTCTGAGTTTAGGAAAGAAGGCCAATGTATTTTTCCCCAAACTTATCAACCTATATTTCTTTCAAATTTCTAGGATTATACTGTAACCGGACCTGGGATGGATGGCTGTGTTGGGATGATACACCAGCTGGAGAATATGCCGACCAGAATTGTCCCGATTATTTTCAAGACTTTGATCCAACAGGTATAGTACCTTTGTTACTTTCAACCAATCGGTGGAATATGGAAATGAAAATATAATTTTTATCAGTGTTAAAAGTACAGTTGATTTGCATTTACATGTCCACAACTAGTTATTGTACATATGCCGGAGCAGTTATCTTTTGTGACTTTTTCTGATTTCTCCAAGCTTTTGATGCAAATTCTCTCATTTAAAAAATACATGCATTAGCAGGTCAGTAAAGAAAATTACTTGCAAATATATAGGACAAAAATGCACAGAACAGAATGTGTACAGATAAATTGTAATCCAATCTGCAAACAGAAAAATAACCTGTTTTTTTAAAAATGCAAATATTACAGTAGTGAAATCAAGTAAGGCCAAAGATTCACTTCCGTTCCTCTCCCGCGCTTTCCTCATAAATCTCCTCCTTTTCTATGTCATCTGAATTAACTCTAAAAATACCAGACAGTTCTGCATATCTTGTCAAAGCAATAATATCCTATATTAACAGCGTTGACATCCGGCCCCCCTTACAAAAAGGACAGATCCTGTAATGTAAACAAAAGCATATATTAATTACTAGTTTTCGGTTTGTTGGGGTGTTTCGTATGAAACCTTTTGACTAGCCTGTCAGTTTTCACCTCACTGGATTTCACCCAAGTGGCTTCAGACAACGGGCATCCCTTCCATTGTACTAGGTACTGCAATTTCCCTTTAAAAATTCTAGAATCAAGAATATGTTTCACTTCATAATGGGTCTGCCCCACAACTACGAGAGGCCCAGGTGCTTTCTTTGGGGGCGGTCTTAAAGTGGAACCCTGATAAGGTTTTAACAAGCTACTATGGAAGACAGGATGGATTTTACCCAAAAGTCTGGGGAGTTTCAGTTTTACTGTGACCGGATTGATGACCTTTACGATAGGAAAAGGCCCTAAGAATTTCGGTCCCAACTTCTTACTGGGTAATTTGAGGTGCAAATATTTGGTCGACAGATAAACCTTTTCCCCAACTTGGAACGTTCTTTGGGGAGCTCTCTTTTTATCAGCTTGCTTTTTATAGGTTTCAAAAGTCTTTTTTAAAGCAGTTTTTGTGTTTCTCCAAACTTCTTCCCATCCCCTCACCCATTGGTCAAGTGTCTGGGAAGCTGTTGGCACTTGGGGGTATTCAGGTATTGGACTGAACTCTTTGCCTGTGGCTACTCTGAAAGGTGTGTAGCCGGTGCTGCTGTGCACAGAATTATTGTACGCCACCTCTGCAAAAGGGAAGAGGTCAGTCCAGTTCGTCTGTTGGTAGGAAACATAGCATCTGAGATATTGCTCCACCATTTTGTTAGCGGATTCTGCAGCTCCATTGGTGGCCGGATGAAAAGCAGATGATAAGCCTTGAGATGATCCAATTAATTTAAGAAAACTTTTGAACCATTGATCAGTGAGGATCGCTCGTTTTATTTTCTTTTGCTCCAGGGTCATCAGGATTTGGGACCCTGCGAGGCGTGATTTGTGCAGCAGGTTGTGGATTGGAGATAATCGCCTCATTGACTTCTTCACGTTCGCTTTTGTATTGGGGCAATCTCGATAGCGCATCAGATAGGAAGTTTTTTTTCCCTGGTATGTACTTTAGAGTAAAGTTGAAGTGGTTAAAGTACTGTGCCCACTGTACTTGCTTTGGGGACAATTTGCGGGGAGTTTTCAGTGCCTCTAGGTTTTTGTGATCTGTCCATACTTCGAATGGCACCTTGCTCCCCTCCAGGTAGTGTCGCCAGTTTAACAGCCCCCATCTAATTGCGAAGGCCTCCTTCTCCCATATTGCCCATCTCCGTTCACTTTCCGTAAATATTTTGGAGGTGTAGGCGCAGGGTTGCAGGACTCCATTCTTGTTCTTTTGAAGCAATACAGCTCCAACTGCCACATCACTGGCGTCGGCTTGAATTACAAAGGGCTCCCCTAGGCAGGGGTGCTTTAGGACTGGTTCGGCAGCAAATAGTCTCTTTAAATTCTCAAAAGCTGTTTGACAGTTCATAGTCCATGCTAGTGGTTGGCCTGGTCGCGGCTTCCCTCCTCTTTTGCCTGTTTTGAGTAAATCTGTAAGGGGTAGGGCAATCTTGGCAAAAGAGGGGATGAATTGACGGTAGAAGTTGGCAAAACCTAGAAAGCTGTTTGCGGGTTTTTGGAGGCTGCCATTCGATTATAGCTTTCACCTTGGCTGGATCCATCTCAATGCCTTCATTGGAGATTCTGTAGCCGAGGTAATCTAATCGGGTCTGGTGAAATTCACATTTTGACAATTTGGCATAAAGCTTGGCATTCAGTAGTTTCTTTAACACTTCTCTCACCAGCTTTATGTGATCAGTCATATTCGTGCTGTATATAAGGATATCGTCGAGGTACATCAGAACCCCTTTGTACATGTACAGGTATTCATGCTCATGATCATGTAGAACCTCATTAATCAGCTGCATGAATACGGCTGGGGCCCCCTGTAGTCCAAATGGCATGACCTTGAATTGATAGCTCCCCATGGGGCAGTTGAAGGCAGTCTTCCACTCGTCTCCCTCCTTTTTTCTCACTCGGTAATACGCCTCTCTCAGGTCTAATTTGGTGAAAACACTCCCCTTAGCCAGATGAGTTAATAAGTCCTGTAGGAGGGGGAGGAGTATTTGTTTTGCACACTCACAGCGTTGAGACCCTTATAGTCTACGCAGAGACGAATAGACCCATCTTTTTTTTCTTTAAATAACACGGGGGCTCCCACAGTTGATTTGGCCCGTTCAATGAACCCCCTCGCTAGGTTCTTATTCACGTATTGCTGCATCTCTTCCATTTCGAGGGGGGACATAGCGTACATTCCCGGGCATGGGAGCTTGGCTCCTGGCACCAGTTCGATAGAGCAGTCATTGGGCCTGTGAGGGGGTAGGACATCGCATTCATTTTCACTAAATGCCTCTGCTAAGTCCCGGTATTCATTGGGGATGAATGATTCATCTGGTGACGGTGAGGCAGCTATGAGTGCTCGCTCATTAGGTGGCCTAAACTGTCCCGCAACGTCAGTTGAATCAGTGGGAGGCTCAGGCCCTATAGATAGTCTCACAGTTCTCATTCCTTTCTCCCACCAGATAAATGGCTTCCATTTGTCCAACCAGGCTAAGCCTAGAATCACAGCCTCAGTCATTTTTGGGGCCACCAGGAACCGAATAATTTCCCAGTGCATGCCTATTTCTAGGCGTAAGGACTCAGTTAATTGTGTGACTAAAGTCCCTCCCATCAGGGAGCCATCAGCTTGCTCAAACCTCACAGGTTTGGAGAGTTGCTTTGCCCGTATGCCCATTTTCATGGCAAAGGGTAGGCTAATAATGCATCGGGTGCATCCAGAATCGATTAGTACGTTTAAGTCTATTTGTGCCCCCGACTTAGGGATTATAAGCTTGGCGGGCAGTGAAAAAGATGGGATTTGTCGACTCACCATCGGGTCATTCTCTCCGTCGTCGCCGTCAAAGGAGGGTAGAGCAGGGGCAGGTCCACCTGGAGTCCCGGCGTCCTCTTGTGTGGGAGGTGTAATCTGGGTAACAAGTGCTTGCGTGGCCCAGTTGGATTTTTTTTCTCATTAACCCTTGGGCAGGTCTCCTTCTCGCCGCTGGTTCCGGACTGCTCTGCAGTTGGGGGTAGGGGGCCGGACAGTTTGCTGCTCAATGTCCCTTCTGTCCGCACTGGAAACACTTAATTGACGGGCCTGCAGGTGGCCTGGGTCTTTCAGCCATCGCAGTAGTCGGAGGGTTTCGTGGGGGTGATTGTTGTTCGGGTTGCTCTGGTTGCTGCTCGGATTCAGGTGGGGGAGGCTTCTTATAGCGGGTGAGCTGAACGTCTAGCTTCACCCGCTGTCTGGTACCACTCGTGCAGTTGATCGGGTACTGCTCGAATAATGCAGGCCTGAGAGAGGTGTTCATCTAATCCCTCAATGAAGTGATGGATTAGGGACTGCTCTGGCCACCCCCCTATCTGACCTGCTATCTTGCGAAACTCTCGCACGTACTCCAGGGCAGGCCTGCCGGCTTGTTTTATTTTGTGGATTTGTTCTCTTGCTTTTAGGTCAAGGGATGGGTCCTCAAATCTTTCTTTCAGACCCAGGAGGAAGAGTTGGGAGTCTTCCAATTCTGGGGCTTGCTCATTATATAAATTGTTCAGCCATTCGGATGCTTCTCCCTCTAGGCTGGATGCAATCACATCGATCATAGCCCCTGGGTCCGGGTAGAGATAGGCCCAGCAATTCAAGTGAGAGCGTACTTGGTTGAGGAAAAAAATCAGTTTCTCTGGGTCCCCATCGAAGGTTGCTCTGAAAGGTGGAGCAATTATAGGCTGTTGGGCCCCCCACTGCGGCTGTTGCTGCTGGCCCCATCCTGGCTGCTGGTTTATGCCCAGGGGTTGCACGTTCGGGGGTTGGGGCCAATCTCCTTGCTGTGGTCATTCTCCCACCAACTGCTGATCTCCTGGCCCCTCCACCACCCCAAGCTGTTGCAAGGTTTCTATTAGCTGTGGCAAGCTCAGAAGTTGGTTACTCTCTGCCTGCTTCGAATGCGACACTCCCCTCTGTTGCAGAGGCCTCAGACTGGGGTTCCCTCTCTCTTCAGGGCTGGAGTCCCTGATATAGGAACACAGGGTCTGAAAGGCTGTCTGATACGAAATGAAGGGGCTGTAGGCTTCTCTCTCCTCTGGGGTTTGAGACATTTCCAGTAACTCACCCAGGCCTTCAGTGGCAGTTTGTCCATTGTCTGTCCACTGATTTTCATTCATCTGCCAAAATTCGTCTTCCCACAGCATGCTGTCTGTTACCTCCCCCTCTGGGATATTAGCAGCTGCCGGGTTGTATTCAACAAACTCCCATTTCATGATAGATTGTCCTCCTCCTGAATTCTTGTCATTCTCACTCCAGCCTAGAGAAAGAGGTGGGGGTAATGCACCTCCAGTTGTTTGAAAAGGTTTGAGTTTCTGGCATGATGTTATGGTTCCGAAGGAAGAGGCTTTCAAAGAAACTAGGCATTGTTTTCCTTAAGAATCTTTTTTATTGCAACATAACTTTGGCACATACATGGACGGATGCCAGAAACTGAATTTCTCTGGCTTGCGTCTATCTTTACTTGCTAAACCCCTCCCTTATTTTACAGTCATAAATTACGTCTTCCAATTAGGCTGGAGGCCAAAGATTCACTTCCATTCTTCTCCCGCGCTTTCCTCATAAATCTCCTCCCTTTCTTTGTCATCTGAATTAACTCTAAAAATACCAGACAGTTCTGCATATCTTGTCAAAGCAATAATATCCTATATTAACAGCGTTGACAGATGTCCTTATTATCATGGGGGATTGGAATGCTAAAGTAGGAAGCCAAAAGGTAACCAGAATAACAGGCAAGTTTGGCCTTGGAGTATAAAATGAAGCAGGGCACAGGCTGATAGAATTTTGTCAAGAGAATACGATGGTCATAGCAAACACTCTTTTCCAACAACCCAAGAGATGGCTCTACACATGGACATCACCAGACGGTCAACACAGAAATCAGATTGACCATGTGCTCTGCAGCCAAAGATGGAAAAGCTCTATACAGTCAGTAAAAACAAGACCAGGAGCTGACTATGGCTCAGATCATGAGCTTCTCATTGCAAAATGTAGGCTTAAATTGAAGAAAGTAGGGAAAAACACTAGGCCACTCAGGTATGAACTAAATCATATCCTTGATGAATATACAGTAGAGGTGACAAATAGATTTAAGGAATTAGATCTGATAGACAGAGAGCCTGAAGAACTATGGACGGAGGTTCACAACATTGTACAAGAGGTAGCAACTGAAACCATCCCAAAGAAAAAGAAATGCAAGAAAGCAAAATGGCTGTCTGAGGAAGCTTTGCAAATAGCTGAGGAAAGAAGGGAAGCGAAAGGCAAGGGAGAAAGAGAAAGATATACCCAATTGAATGCAGAATTCCAGAGAATAGCTAGAAGAGATAAGAATGCCCTCTTAAATGAACAGTGCAAAGAATTAGAAGAAAACAATAGAATAGGGAGGACCAGAGATCTCTTCAAGAAAATTAGAGATATGAAGGGAACGTTTCATGCAAAGATGGGCATGATAAAGGACCAAAATGGCAGGGACCTAACAGAGGCAGAAGAGATTAAGAAGAGGTGGCAAAATTACACAGAAGAACTATACAAGAATGAGCTTAGCGTCCCTGATAACCACGATGGGGTGGTCACTGACCTTGAGCCAGACATCCTAGAATGTGAAGTGAAATGGGCCTTAGGAAAGCTGAGCAACAACAAAGCTAGTGGAGGTGACAGTATTCCAGCTGAGCTATTCAAAATCTTAAAAGACGATGCAGGAAAAGTGCTACACTCAATTTGCCAGCAAATTTGGAAAACTCAACAGTGGCCACAGGATTGGAAAAGGTCAGTTTACATTCCAATTCCAAAGAAAGGCAATGCCAAAGAAGGTTCAAACTATCGCACCATTGCACTCATTTCACATGCAAGTAAAGTTATGCTTAAAATCCTACAAGCTAGACTCCAGCAGTATGTGGATCGAGAACTTCCAGAAGTACAGGCAGGATTTCAAAGAGGCAGAGGAACTAGAGATCAAATTGCCAACATACGCTGGATCATGGAGAAAGCTAGGGAATTCCAGAAAAACATCTACTTCTGCTTCATTGACTATGCTAAAGCCTTTGATTGTGTGGATCACAACAAATTGTGGCAAGTTCTTAAAGAGATGGGAGTACCAGACCATCTTATTTGTCTCTTGAGAAACCTATATGCAGGTCAAGAAGCAACAGTGAGAACTGAACACGGAACCACTGATTGGTTCAAAATTGGGAAAGGAGTTCGGCAAAGCTGTATTCTGTCGCCCTGCCTATTTAACTTATATGCAGAGCACATCATGAGAAAGGCAGGGCTAGATGAATCAAAAGTCGGAATTAATATTGCAGGGAGAAATATCAACAACCTAAGATATGCAGATGATACCACTCTAATGGCAGGAAGTGAAGAGGAACTAAAGAGCCTCTTGATGCGGTTGAAGAAGGAGAGTGCAAAAGTTGGCTTGAAACTCAACATTAAGAAAACCAAGATCATGGCATCTGGCCCTCTCAATTCCTGGCAAATAGATGGGGAAGAAATGGAGGTAGTGACCGATTTTATCTTCCTGGGCTCCAAGATCACCACAGATGGGGACTGCAGCCAAGAAATTAAAAGACACTTGCTCCTGGGGAGGAAAGCTATGGCAAATTTAGACAGCATACTAAAAAGCAGAGACATCACCCTGCCAACAAAAGTACGTATAGTCAAGGCCATGGTTTTCCCAGTTGCAATGTATGGCTGTGAAAGTTGGACCATAAGAAAGGCTGAGCGCAAAAGAATTGAGGCCTTTGAACTATGGTGCTGGAAAAGACTCCTGCGAGTCCCTTGGATCGCAAGGCGATTAAACCGGTCAGTCCTAGAGGAGATCAACCCTGACTGCTCCTTAGAAGGCCAGATCCTGAAGTTGGAACTCAAGTACTTTGGCCACCTAATGAGAAGAAGAGAACTGGAGAAGAGCCTAATGCTGGGAAAGATTGAGGGCAATAGAAGAAGGGGACGACAGAGAATGAGGTGGCTGGATGGAGTCACTGAAGCAGTAGGCATGAGCTTAAATGGACTCCAGAAGATGGTAGAGGACAGGAAGGCCTGGAGGAACGTTGTCCATGGGGTCGCGATGGGTCTGACACGACTTCGCAACTAACAACAACATTGTATGAATGGGCCTATTAACTTGTAAGTCAAGTTTCCATTTCTTTATTTGTATTGTTCAGTAAACTACACTATTAAAAATATATTGTGCTCAGCAGAAGGAATAGGCAGTGTGTGACAAACTGAAGAATCTATATTTCCATAGTTTGTTTTTTGCACTTTCAGGCACCTATTGAAATATACACACTTCTGATTTCTCTCTTGTTTTTGTAATAGCACCTTATGCAATGGAACAGCCTGTTCTAAGGACACTTAAGTAAGCAAATGATTGCTGGCAATCTTAGGCCACAGATTGCAACTTCAGTTAAAGAGAATAGGGAAGTCTAGCAGGATTAGCTCCAGTTTCCCATACCAGATCTGGGCCATCTGTTTATTTTGTTCCATATACATGCTGAAAGGATTCATAGCTAATAATCACTTCCTGCCACTTGAGAAGACACATGTTGGTTGCATGCCTACAATTCTGGCCTTGTTGAGACTAATCATCACTAAGCTTTGTTGTGACTGTTTTCAAAATAACTTAGATAATATTTCTGTTGTTGACATTAGCATAAAAATGCCATAAATAATTCAGATAAATTGGCAAGCAGAAATTAATCAAAAACAGAAACATTTCTGAATCGTCTGCCAGATTTAAACAAATGTGTTCATGTCTCAAGTTCAGATAGAAGCCAAGCATGCATGTTCAAAACTTTCCACGTGGCTATGCCAGAAGAAGAAACGGAAGGAAATAAGCAAAGCCCAAATTTTGCTGCATCACATTTTCATCACTGTAAAATATGACTGCTGTATTGTCACATTACTTTTTGCTGTATTTATTATCAAAGAGAAACTACTTCATATTGTGTCCCATTGCAGGATATCTATTTGTGTTTTCTGCATTTTGCTAGGTCCTTAAATCTGTAAAAACATTCATATATATAGTTAATAATTCTTTATTTTGTTGTATTTCATTAATTGAAGCTGAATCTCAAACACTTTAGTCACCAAATGTGAAGAGAGGACTTATTGGAAAAGACCCTGATGTTGGGAAAGATAGAAGGCAACAGGAAAAGGGGACCACACAGGATTAGATGGTTAGATAGTGTCATCGACGCAAGGAGCCTGAGTTTGGGCAGACTCAGGGAGACAGTGGAGGACAAGGGTGCCTGGAGTGCTGTGGTCCACGGGATCTCAAAGTGTTGGACATGACTTAGTGAGTGAACAACAACAACAATATTCATTAAGGACCAGAATTCGATTAAATAATTTTTTCTTCTATTTCTTTTACATACTAAAGAATATCATCCATAACTGTATGATATTACAGTTTTACCATACACATTATTTCCTCTTTGCATGTGTTTTTCTTTTTCTTTTCTAATTAGCATAGTTCCTTCACCTGTATTCTTGTACATTAACTTCCCTTTTATCTGGAGAGACTTCCCTATAAGTCCTGTCAGCAGTAGTTATAAATTGTTGATGCATAAGGACATACTGTAGCGAGAAAAGGGTCCCAAAGATTAGTTAGTTTGGTTTAGAGTCTGACTCTGCTCTGTTCCTTATTTGTGGAAGTGAGAGCTGGGAAAAAGATAAAGTGTTCCTCACTGACTGCTCCTATTCTTTCAAAACACCTAAGGCTTTAGCCTCTTGGACTATAAAAAGTGGATTATTATTCCCCATGGAATTTGGTTGCTGAGGATGAAAGGGCTGCCTTTAATTAGTTAGGGTTTTTGCAAGGAGTTTGATATTTGATTTATTAGACAATGGATAATAAATAATGTGTATAAAAATAAAATAAAATTCCAGCTCCTATAAGAATATTTTAGTGATTCATATCAAATCCATTTCCCAGCCTGAGTTTTTAAAGTGGAACAATTTCTGTTGACATCCTTTTTCTGACAAGTACGGACACAAGATTTCATACTAACATGGCTATAAGAAGGAGTCCTTCATTTTAGTCAGTTACAGTATAGTTTTAAAACTGTCATGTTTTATTTAACTCCTGCTTTCTGATTAGAGATGACAAACAGCAGAAATTGAGGTTATATAAAATTGCAAATTTTCTGGAGCTACCCATCAAGATTTCATCTGAATGGCAGGAGCACGGAAACCAGTGCTATAGTCAGCTGACTGAATCCCTGAATTTCCAAGATGTTATCTTGACAGGATAAATAGAATCAATAAAAGGAAGTGTTTCTTTGTGCAATGTATATTTAAATTTTGGGATTTGTTTCCATTAGGTGAGGTCATAAGCACCCGTTTAGATAGTTTTATAACAGATTGGAGAAATTAATGATCAGGCTACTAGATCTTGATGGCAGACTACAACCATTTTGACCACATGAAAGTTATTTTAAATGCTACAGTAAAAAAGTACAAAAAGGTTGTCACCTCAGTTCATGTGTGTGACCTTCCCACGAACACTTCTGATTGGCTGCTGTGTGACATAGAACGTTGGTCAAACTTAACTTTGACCATAATAGTAGCTTTTTTATCAGGTGCTATTTGTTGGGTGCCAATTCAGGGAATCCTGTTAGGATATTTACCACAAAAAAGATGGAAAAATTATTTACAGTATCTTAAATTAGATACTCCCCATCCCAAAGTAGCAGTCTGGGGTTTCATGAATGGATATAAAAATCCAACCACATAGAGATTAATTACCTGAGCTTTTAATATTGCCTGGTCCAAGATCCACCAACCCTTTTCCCATAAAGGAAAAGCAGCAACAATTGAAACAGCAACAGTCCCTCATCTCCTTCATTCCTTAGGCACAATACAGTGTGACAAATCTTCTATTTTCTATCTTAAGGAAAGTAAAGTTCCAGCAGCTAATATAATATCTTCTTATTATAGCTTTATAGAGCAGAAGGGAAATGTCCTTTGATGACTGCTGGTGAGTCAAGCTTGTTAATAAAAGAGACATATTGGAATTTAGACTTAAAAACTACTAAAGGAGCTATTTTCTTTATTTTCCTCTTCCTCTCTGCCTTCAAAGTGAAGCAATTGAAGAGGAGAAATAAATGTTCCTTAGATATCAATGAAATAACACTCAATAAAAATGTGATACATTGTATTCAGTCAGCTTTAAGCGCTACTTGAGACACTTTCCAACTTTAGATAATCTATACTTTTGAATGATTTAAAGAGTGCTTATCTCAACGATTTCCAGACAAAAGGTGCTGCTCCTTAGCACAGATGAACTTATTGCCTCAGCTGTTAGTCTTTTGCTGCTTTTTTTTTTAATAATGGGAGCAACAGAATCAGAAGAAATAGATTTATGTTTTGCCTTTCTTTTAAATGGTCATCAAATTCCAATATAATTTGGAATATATGGTAAATTGCAATAAAATATAATGAAAAAACGTTAACAAAGAAAAATATATAAAATCAATGGTGATGGATTTTACAAATCAGTTGATGGACACAAGGCCTATCTGAATTAAAACTTAAATGCTTATTGTTAGGAAGTGATTAAAGATAGAATAAGCAAAGCCAGAAGCTGATGTTAACCGCACAAAGGTCCTCTGTTGGTTTTCAGTGTATGCAGAGTAAAAAGGACAACTCTCAAATATTTTAAAACACAGGAATACATATATAGCAAAGTGCAGTTCATTGTACAGTTCGATCCCCAACTGTGTAGGCCTTTAAATATCACATTAGCACCTTGAGAAGTAGATCATTTGAAGCTGTTGTGAGATGAATATTACATGTTCATTATAAGGTGACGTTATTGTTCGTACCACATCTATTATTGCCTTCATATAGGCCTAGCAAAAGGTCAACAGAGAAGCTATTTAAAAACATCAAAAATACTTGGTCTCATGTTGTTCTGAAGCAACAGAGTATTTGAAGGACTACGTTCTCCAATATATACTTACTGTCAATTGAAGGCAGTTTCAAGATACCTGAAGAGTTAGCTGAGTGGTTTTCATAAATAAGTCCTTTTCTGTGGTGTTTCCCATCACATTGAGATTTCCGTTTATAAGTTATTCTTTAACATAACACTTGCAGGCTGGTAATGAAACATTTGTATGAAGAAAACCAAGCTGAGAGAATACCAAGGACTCAATAAGACCTACCCTTGAACTTCTAATAGGATTGTATTCCTTGTTCACTGTTTTAATTAAATGAATAAGCAGTTAAGTTGCTTTTGGCAATGCTCCTGTGATTATTTTCTCTTAGGAATATTTAGGGTTATGATTAAATTTTTAAAACAAAACTGCAAAGCTATTTATTGGTGTATTAAAGTGAAACATAAAATACAGTTTCAGTAAATCAATAAAGGATCCTGATAATAGAACTTATATTCACAGCAGCAAGTATATGATGGCAGTGACCCCCAATTTCTTGAAAGCATTTCAGATTCCTCAGAAGAATTTTAGTCTCCTTTTTTTTTACTTTAAGAATATATATATTAGCTTGCAAAACTAGTCTGGTGCTAAAATTAAGGAAATGAATTAACTGCCTCAAGCAGATATGGAATGCCAAAAATAGTGGCTAATTGCTAATTTTTTGTAGTTGAAGTTTTACTTCTTGGGAAAAACTGCTTATGGGATTTTCTGTCTAAATAGTCCCAAAACTGTAATCAATCTTGACTGCTGTATACTTGTTATACGGGTAGCCATTTGTGAGACAATAAAATTTCATCATGTTCAGCAAATATATTAGCTATTATGAATATAATTAATCAAACTAGGATTTAAGATAGTAGGAGGAAAACTTTGTTGTTGCGAAAGCCTGGCTAGTGTGTAAGTATGCAGCTGGAAAGAAAATAGGGAATGGCCTTCAAGGACAGAAGGAAGATCTGCTAACAATTCAGACATAAGAGAAGTGCAGCTTGAGTTCATTCTAAGAAACTAATTTGAGTAAATGTCTCAGAGTTCCCTAATTCACACAAAGATAAATGAGGGATGGGGAAGCATATTCAGACTTGTTGTACAATATAGTAACTGAGCTCCTTCATGGATTACTGCCTTGTCGTGGCGAAGGGGCTTGCGTAACTCAATGAAGCTATGAGCTATGCCGTGCAGGGCCACCCAAGATGGACAGGTCATGGCAAAGAGTTCTGACAAAATGTGATCCACTGGAGAAGGAAATGGCAGCCCACTCCAGTATCTTTGCCATGAAAATCCCATGGACAGTACCAAAAGGCAAAAAGATATGACGCTGGAAGATGAGCCCCTCAGGTCGGAAGGTGTCCAATATGCTACTGGGGAAGAGCAGAGGGCTAGTACTAGTAGCGCCAGAAAGAGTGAAGCGACTGGGCCAAAACCGAAAGGACACTCAGCTGTGATGCATCTGGTGGTGAAAGGAAAGTCCGATGCTGTAAAGATCTTTTCTCCATAGGAACCTGGAATGTAAGATCCATGAATCAAGGCAAACTGGACGTGGTCAAACAAGAGATAACAAGACAGAACATCGACATCTTAGGAATCAGCGAACTAAAATGGACAGGAATGGGTGAATTTAATTCAGAGGACCATCAGGTATACTACTGCAGGCAGGAATCCCTCAGAAGAAATGGAGTAGCCTTCATAGTCAATAAAAGAGTAGGAAAAGCAATACTGGGATACAATCCCCAAAATGACAGAATGATCTCAGTTCGAATCCAAGGCAAACAATTTAATATCACAGTAGTCCAAGTCTATGCCCCAACCACTGGTGCGGAAGAGGATGAAATTGACCGGTTCTATGAAGCCCTACAGCACCTTATAGAATTAACACCAAAAAATGATGTCCTTATCATCATGGGGGATTGGAATGCTAAAGTAGGAAGCCAAAAGATAACCAGAATAACAGGCAAGTTTGGCCTTGGAGTACAAAATGAAGCAGGGCACAGGCTGATAGAATTTTGTCAAGAGAATACGATGGTCATAGCAAACACTCTTTTCCAACAACCCAAGAAATGGCTCTACACATGGACATCACCAGACGGTCAACACAGAAATCAGATTGACCATGTGCTCTGCAGCCAAAGATGGAAAAGCTCTATACAGTCAGTAAAAACAAGACCAGGAGCTGACTATGGCTCAGATCATGAGCTTCTCGTTGCAAAATGTAGGCTTAAATTGAAGAAAGTAGGGAAAAACACTAGGCCACTCAGGTATGAACTAAATCATATCCCTGATGAATATACAGTAGAGGTGACAAATAGATTTAAGGAATTAGATCTGATAGACAGAGTGCCTGAAGAACTATGGATGGAGGTTCACAACATTGTACAAGAGGTAGCAACTAAAACCATCCCAAAGAAAAAGAAATGCGAGAAAGCAAAATGGCTGTCTGAGGAAGCTTTGCAAGTAGCTGAGGAAAGAAGGGAAGCGAAAGGCAAGGGAGAAAGAGAAAGATATACCCAATTGAATGCAGAATTCCAGAGAATAGCTAGAAGAGATAAGAATGCCCTCTTAAATGAACAGTGCAAAGAAATAGAAGAAAACAATAGAATAGGGAGAACCAGAGATCTCTTCAAGAAAATTGGAGATATGAAGGGAACGTTTCATGCAAAGATGGGCATGATAAAGGACCAAAATGGCAGGGACCTAACAGGTAGAAGAGATTAAGAAGAGGTGGCAAAATTACACAGAACTATACAAGAACGAGCTTGACGTCCCTGATAACCACAAGGGGGTAGTCACTGACCTCGAGCCAGACATCCTAGAATGTGAAGTGAAATGGGCCTTAGGAAAGCTGAGCAACAACAAAGCTAGTGGAGGTGACAGTATTCCAGCTGAGCTATTCAAAATCTTAAAAGACGATGCAGTAAGAGTGCTACACTCAAATTTCCAACATTTGTAAAACTCAACAGTGTCCACAGGATTGGAAAAGGTCAGTTACATTCCAATTCAAAGAAGGCAGTGCCCAAGAATGTTCAACTATCGGACCCTTGCAACTCATTTCACATGCAAGTAAAGTTATGCTTAAAATCCTACAAGCTAGACTCCAGCAGTATGTGGATCGAGAACTTCCAGAAGTACAGGCAGGATTTCAAAGAGGCAGAGGAACTAGAGATCAAATTGCAAACATACGCTGGATCATGGAGAAAGCTAGGGAGTTCCAGAAAAACATCTACTTCTGCTTCATTGACTATGCTAAAGCCTTTGATTGTGTGGATCACAACAAATTGTGGCAAGTTCTTAAAGAGATGGGAGTACCAGACCATCTTATTTGTCTCTTGAGAAACCTATATGCGGGTCAAGAAGCAACAGTGAGAACTGGACACGGAACCACTGATTGGTTCAAAATTGGAAAAGGAGTCCGGCAAGGCTGTATTCTGTCGCCCTGTTTATTTAACTTATATGCAGAGCACATCATGAGAAAGGCAGGGCTAGATGAATCAAAAGTTGGAATTAAGATTGCCGGGAGAAATAGCAACAACCTAAGATATGTAGATGATACCACTCTAATGGCAGAAAGTGAAGAGGAACTAAAGAGCCTCTTGATGCAGGTGAAGAAGGAGAGTGCAAAAGTTGGCTTGAAACACAACAAAACCAAAATCATGGCATCCGGCCCTCTCAATTCCTGGCAAATAGATGGGGAAGAAATGGAGGTAGTGACAGATTTTATCTTCCTGGGCTCCAAGATCACCACAGATGGGGACTGCAGCCAAGAAATTAAAAGACGCTTGCTCCTGGGGAGGAAAGCTATGGCAAATTTAGACAGCATACTAAAAAGCAGAGACATCACTCTGCCAACAAAAGTACATATAGTCAAGGCCATGGTTTTCCCAGTTGCAATGTATGGCTGTGAAAGTTGGACCCTAAGAAAGGTTGAGCGCAAAAGAATTGAGGCCTTTGAACTATGGTGCTGGAGAAGACTCCTGCGAGTCCTTTGGACTGCAAGGCAATCAAACTGGTCAGTCCTAGAGGAGATCAACCCTGACTGCTCCTTAGAAGGCCAGATCCTGAAGTTGAAACTCAAGTACTTTGGCCACCTACTGAGAAGGAAGGACTCACTGGAGAAGACCTAATGCTGGGAAAGATTGAGGGCAATAGAAGAAGGGGACGACAGAGAATGAGGTGGCTGGATGGAGTCACTGAAGCAGTAGGCGTGAGCTTAAATGGACTCCAGAAGATGGTAGAGGACAGGAAGGCCTGGAGGAACGTTGTCCATGGGGTCGCAATGGGTCGGACACGACTTCGCAACTAACAACAACAACAAACACCTTTTCTTCCAGTAGTTCTGCAGCTGCTGGCCCTGGTTGCTCAGCTAATAGTCCTGAGTCCTGTAGCCCATTTTTCACCAAATATCCAGGAACTCCAACATCTAGTGCAGACCTTGTTAATCCAGGCGACATCCTAGCTAACAGTTCAAATCGTAACCAAGGACCTAAGAGCTATTAAGGTAACGTCTGAGTATATAGGCAGTTCTGAGTAAGGTGGTTTTTGCAAACTCAGAATATTCAGGTCTAATAAGTTCAAAATTTACATGTATCTAGACAACTCTTTGGGTATTGCTCCAAGGACTCCTATTACTATTGGTACAACCATTGATTTCTTCCTCCACAATTGCTCAACTCCAGTTTGCAGATTGTGATGTTTTGTTATTTTTTCTAGCTGTTTCTCTTCAATTCATACATCATCTGGTAGTGCAATATCAATGAACCAGACTTTTATTTTCTACAATAATATTATCAGGTGTGATTTGAGCCAGATGTCTGTCTATTTGGATTTGAAACTTCCACAAGATCTTGACTTGTTCATTTTCAAGAACTTTTGTCAACTTGGTGTTCCCAATAATTTTTGCTGCATTCGAACCCAAACTTGTGGCAAAGCTTCCAATGTATAATTTTAATAACTCAATCATGATGTTGTAGATAATCAGTCTGTGAAATTTTGCTGCAGCCACTGATAAGATGATTCACCGTTTCATCTTTCTCATTGCATAAGCAACATTTGCTGTTTTTATTGACATGTTGAATTTTTGCTTTCATGGAATTACTCTGCAAGGCTTGTCCTTGAGTAGCCAAAATGAAGGCTTCAGTTTCTTTCTTCAGCACTCCTGATCTCAACCAGCTCTATGTTAGCTTTGTATCTACCTTTCCTTCAGTATCCTTCAGGTATTGACTGTGCATAGGCTTCTTTTTTCAGTTAGAAACTCAATGCTCAATTGTTTTCTTTCGATATTCTACTTTCCATCTTGTTGTTTTCAAGAGGTTTTCCTTGTTCACTGCCTTCAGCAAAGGCTCTTTTGCTTTCTTTATTGCTTCCTTGACTTGGTTGTGCAACAGGTCAGAAGCTTCAAAAACTCCTAATGTTGCTACCCTTCTTCTAGTGTTACTGCTTTTATTAGCTCTTCATTATCAAATTTGAATCCATCATCTTCTATATTTTTTCCTACCTTAACAGTAATTGTTGCACTTTGGCAATGTCAAATTGCATTTCAATGTCTGTGCTAAACTCTCAGTACTTTTCAGCAGTGAGCTCAATTCAGCTTTTGTTTTTCTAAACAATTTTAAATCATCCATGTAGAGCAGGGGTGTCAAACTGCCGGCCCACGGGCCAGACACGTCATGCGTAAGCCGTGCCCACCCAATTGCCGGGAATAGGAAAACTCTCCCGATACGTTGCGCGACGTCACATGACGTCGCGAGTTTGACATGTCTGATGTAGAGTAAATGGGAAATTTTCAACTGTATTTAGCCAATGCAACATTGCAGGCTAATTCTGCTGATTGCCGATTGCCAGCACTTCAGCATTTCAATTCTCACCAGCTCAAGGTTGATTCAACCTTCCATCCTTCCGAGGTTGGTAAAATGAGGACCCAGATTGTTGGGGGCAGTATGCTGACTCTGTAAAATGCTTAAAGAACTCTGAAGCAGTATATAAGTGCTATTGCTATTTCTAATTCATAGCTACAGTTTGTCTTGTTCAAAATGCTTGTTAGTGGTGCCATCCAAAGTACAAATAACAAAGGTGACAATGAGTCGCCTTGGAAGATTCTTTGTTTGATTTCAACTTCACCAAATTCTTCTCTACAAACCATCAACTTAGTTTGCCAAAGCTTCATGGAAGTCTTCAGAAATTTCTGAATGCTGCTGTTAATTCTAAAATTGCTAAGCATTTCTCAATCCAGTTGTGTGGGACAGAATCAAATGCTTTCTTATAATCAACCCAGGCCATGAACAAATTTGTTCATCTTTTCTTTGAATTCTTGAAAACCAATTTATAAATCATCAGTTGGTCTTTGGTTCCTCTTGAATTTTTCCAGAAACCTTTCTGTTCTACAGGCAGCAAATCCTTGTCTTCCAAATATACATTAATTTGGTTTGCAATAATGCCTGTAAGTAATTTGTATGTTGTCGGCAGGCAAGTTACTGGCCTGTAATTTTGAATTTATTTTTCTTTTCTGAATCCTTCTGAATCAAAAAAGTTTTTCTGGTTGTTAGTCATTTTTCGTTTTCTGGTGTTTCCAGAACCTGATTCATCTGGTTTGCCAATCTTGCATGCACACCTGTTAGCGATTTCAACCAGAATCCATGCAGCTTATCTAAACCAGGGACATTCCAGTTCTTGACCTTCTTTGCTTGTTGTTTGTACCATTTCTGTTGTTATGTGAACATCTTTCATTCTAATCACTTTTACAGTGCTTTCAACCTGCTTGATCTACTTTGCATTCTCATTGTGCTTCTTGTTGTTCTCCTACAAGTTCTTCCAAAATTTCAGGGTATTTTCTTTGTTAGGTTTTTCACTTGTGGTAGCGCCCTGTCCACTTTCAAGGTTCTTATGGAAATGATGCTGATTTGCTCAAAATTGTGAATTTTGCTGAAATTGCATTATTTGGTTATCATATCACTTTATTTTATTTGCATTCGCCACAGCTCTTTGTTTCAGCTCTTCAACCACAATTTCAATTTCCTTGTTTCCAGGTCATGTTGTCAAGCTAATTCTGATTTTTTTTTTAATTCTTCAGGTTTTCTTGCCTCAAATTCTTCAAATTACTTAAATCGAATCAAATTTTCTTTATTTTTAACTCCAGGCGGATTTTCCATTTTGGTTTTCCCTTCTTAATTGTTTTATTCTTTCCCATTTTCAAGCCCAATTCTTCAGTAGTAACATAAGCTGCTGCATACATTAGCTGGTTTGTTTGAGCTAATGTTTCTATTGGAATAATCTGGACAGCTTCATTCACATTGTTCAATGATTTAATCAAACTTCTCTTACTAACTTGATTAGGTTTTGGCAAATTCTTTCCATGTTTTCCATCTGAGTCTTAATCTTCTCAGCCCATTTCAGCTCTAACTATTGGTTCTTCTGGATCTAATCCAGCTCTTGCTTCTTGTTTCTCATCCGCATCTCCGATTTCCTTCCTTTTTTTCCACTACTTGTAGCTCCTCTTCTAAATTATCTCTATTATCAGTTACACTTGAACATTGATCTTGTGCTGCTCCTCTTGCAATCTCTTGTAATTCTGCATTACTAAAGAGCTTGTGCTTCAAAATAACATGCCTCTGCTCTATAAGTCTTTGTTCATTGATTTCCATATCTAGGTGACTCTCCTTCCAAATCTTGAACGTGCGCTTTTTGAAATCCATGTGTTGTTGGCTCAGATTGACAATGCTTCCATAATTGAGTAATTTTCTTCCTTTGTCCAGATTTTTCACTTTTTTGTTTGTCTTCCAGTCACCTGTCAACTCCATGGCCTGCTTGCCTAGCAGAGGGAGTTGAGCCCTGTGGCATATTTTTCGCTGAACACCCAGGAGCCATAATATTCAACACGAGTCTTGTTGATCCGGGTAATACTCGATCCAGCATAGAATTCACTTGATGTATTTCCATCATAGTTAAATGGGTTTGGAGCAAGTTTAGTCTGACTCTTCAATAGAGCACACAAGCCCCCACCATCACCACGACAAGGTAAAGTTCCTTGGGGGCTATTATTATTATTGTTGTTGTTGTTGTTCTTGTTGTTTTTGTTCTTGTTATTGACATTGGTTACAAGCCTTAATTCTGACCTTTAGCTTTCCTGACTTTATCTTTGCAGATTTGGGCTATATGCTGATATTCTGTCTTAGCTGATATTCTATCTTAGTTATGTGCCCCTCTTTCCACTTTTTATAGTTGTCCTTTTTGTTTTTTAGCTTATTAAAGAGTTCTTTGTGCAACCATGCCAGTTTTTTGTAAGATCTCCTATTATATTTTTCTTCTTCAGTAGTAATGTACTAGACTGGACTTTTAGAATCTCACTTTTCAATGTATCCCAAGCTTCTTGGGTTATTTTTCCTTGAGGATTTCCATTCATGGAATTCTTCCCATGCACTCTTTAAGTTTTTTGAAGTTGGCTTTCTTAAAACTTTACTTTGACTTTGTTCTATTACTTGAGCTTGCATTATGTTGAATTCCAATGTCATATGGTCACTCTCCCCTAAGGTTCTTATAATTTCAACATCTTCTATCATTTCATCTCTGCTAGTGAGAATTAAGTCCAATATGGCTGACCCTCTAGTTCTCTTCTCTATCTTTTGGGAGATCGTTAGGTACGTCAGGAAGCTGTTTGATCTTTCAATAGGTGCCAGGTTTATCTCCCAGTTGATGTCAGGGTAGTTAAAGTCCCTCATTACTATTGTGGTATGCTTTCTGCACACTGTAGCTAACTGATTAGTTCATCTATGTCCTCTAGCATCTATGGCCAAGTCATTCCTTTTTTCTTTGATATTCACCCAAATGCATTCAAGAGGATTTTCATCATTATCTGTTGCATTTCTATAGAGGTGTAAATATTTCTTATATATAGTGCAACTTCACCTCCTATTTATTAGGTTTGTTTTTTTAACAGTTTAAATCCCTTTAACTGTACATTCCAGTCATGGGTTCGTCCCACTAAGTTTTGGTAATGGCAATGTTGTCATGTCTGCTCTCATGTACTAGGATTTCAAGTTCATTCTGTTTGTTTCTCATACTGAGAGACTGAGTTTTAGTGTATAGGCGTCTAAGTCCTTTTTGACTAACACTGTGTTTGGTTTCTACTTCTGCTTTGTCTCTGAATTCCCCTTCTTTTTTACTGTTTGGTTAATTACCCTGAGCTTTGTGTTTGGAATTAACTTCTAAAAATTTGTCTCCCTTACTTTGCAATTTTAGTTTAAAGCCCTATGGATAAGGTGAGCCAGTTGGTTTCCAAAGATGTTCTTCCAAGTTCTTGTGAAGTGTAGCCCATCCCCTGCCAGAAACCCTTGATGTAGGTATTGTGATATGTACTCTAAGGATCCAAAGTTCTCTCAATGGCATCATCCCCTGAGCCAGTAGTTTACTTCAAAAGTCCTGCATTCTCTCATTGGGCCTAGCTTTTGTTGGGAATACAAAAGAGAACACAACTTGGGCACCCATTTCTTTCATATATAGATGTTCATAGTCTCTTGATAGTGTTTTGGGTGTTATTTGTCCCACACAGAAGAGGAGAAAGGGATAATAATCTGTGTATTTCATTATTTAAGAATGATCTGGCAAAAGATTTTGCAAAAGACTTGCAAAAAATAACAAAGTTTCTTTCAATATATAAGGAACAAGAAAAGAAAGTCAAGGAAATAATCAGTCCACTAATGGGAAAAATGGCAAGAAAATGACAGGCAGCAGGAAAAACCAGACTGCTTAATTTATTCTTTTCATCTGTCTTTACACAAAAGGAAAAAACAGCCCTATCTATGAAAAGCAGCACAATAAGAGACAAAATAGGAATGCAAGTCAAAATAGAAAAGAAATTGATAAAAGAAAACCTATCCACTTTAGAGAAGTCCAAATCACCAGGGCCTGATGGTTTACATTCCAGAATAGTGAAGGAGATAGCAGATGTGATCTCAGAACCATTGAACAAAATTTTTCCTGGAATGCAGGGAACTGTCAAAGGATTGGAAAAAACCTGATGTAATTCCAGTCTTCAAGAAAGGGGGAAAAGTGGATCCAGGAAACTACAGACTAATCAGCTTAACATCAATACCTGGAAAAATCCTAGAAAAGATAACCAAGAAGTGGATTTGTGAGCACCTAGAAATGAAGAAGGCAATCAATAGAAACTAGCACAGTTTGTTAAAAACAGATCATGTCACACAAACTATTACCTTCCTTGATAAACTGACTAAATTAATGGGTAAAGGAAATGCTCTGGATATAGTTTACTTGGACTTCAATTAGGCAATTGACACCGTAGACACAGTCTATTTCTTGATAAGACAGAATAATCTGGGATAGAATAGATGATTTACTGTTGGCTGACTAACCGCTCTCAGCATGTAGTCCTTGATGGAGCTACATGTATGTAGAGGGAAGCATGCAGTGGGCTGCCTCTAGGTTCTTTTTTCAGCCTGATGCCCTTCAACATAAATGATCTAGATGAGAGGATAGAAAGGGTTCTAATCAAATTTTGCAGAAAACACTAAACTGGGAGGATTTCCAAAACTTTGGAACATAGACTCAGAAGGATCTTGACAGACTTGAACATTGGGTCTTCTCCAACAAAATGACATGATAGCAGTGTTCCAATATCTCAGGGGCTGCCACAAAAAAGAGGGAGACAAGCTATTCTCCAAAGCACCTGAAGACAGGACAAGAAGCAGTGGATGGAAACTAAGCAAAGAGAGAAGCAACCTAGAACTAAGGAGAAATTTTCTGACAGTTAGAACAATTAATCAGTGGAACAACCTGCCTCCAGAAGCTGTGAATGCTCCAACACTGGAAGTTTTTAAGAAGAGACTGGACAGCCATTTCTCTGAAATGGTATAGGGTTTCCTGCCTGAGCAGGGGGTTGGATTAGATTACCTCCAAGGTCCCTTCCAACTTTTTTTTTTATTATTATTATTATTATTATTATTATTATTATTATTATTATTATTATTATTATTATTATTATTATTATTATTATTATTATTATTATTATTATTATTCATTAGACATGAACCTCAGTCAACTGAACATTCAAATTGACTGGTGCTGATGATTGACACAGGTTGCTACCAGCATCCTAGGTATCAACCAGGTACCTCCTTAAAATGTAAGATGTTCCAAGTAGTGCAGTTTTTTGTAGCATTGCTGGAGTTATTGCAGGAAGCTGCAGTTTCTTCATGTGTTTTGCAAAGTTTTTGGACATAGTTCCCAGTGCCCCGATGACAATGGGTATCACTGTTACACGTTTCATCCATAATCGTGCAGTTTCGATGGCCAAGTCATGATATTTCGTAATTTTTTCCAGTTCTTTTTCTTCGACTCTGGCATCTCCTGGTACAGCGATATCAATCAGCTGTACGCTTCGGTTCTCTACAACTGCGATATCTGGTGTGTTGTATTCCAAATAGCGATCTGTCTGTATTCAAAAGTCCCACAAGATCTTCACCCTCTCATTCTCAACAACTTTTTCCACCCTATGTTCCCACGACTTTTAGGACACAGGCAAGTCGTATTTTTTACACAATGCCCAGTGGATTAATTTAGCAACTCGGTCATGTCTAGTTTTATCAGTTTGCACGATTTTGCTGCACTCACAGATTAGATGTGAAACAGTTTCAACTTTGTCATTGCAAAGTCGGAAATTTGGATTGTCAGTGGATTTTTGTATCTTTGCTTTCATGGCATTAGTTTGTAGTGCTTGTTCTTGAGCAGCCAGTATTAAGCCCTCCATTTGTTTCTTGATGGTTCCCATCTTAAGCCATGCCCATGTCAAGTTGTTATCACATTTTCCTTCAATGTTTTTCAAATGCTGTCCATGCAAAGCTTTGGTTTTCCATCTATTTAATCTGTCATCCAGCTGTTTTTCCTTATATTCTGCCTTTGTTTCTGTTATTTTTATAATGCTCTCTGTTTTCACAGCCTGCAGCAGTTTTTCTGTACTTTGATTCACATAGTCATTCAAACTTTGTTTTTCTTCTTCTACAGTTTGGTGGATTTGCAATAGCCCTCTGCCCCCTATTTTTCTTGGCAGATACAACCTATCGATGTCACTTCGTGGATGTAGAGCATGGTGCATATTCAAAAGTTTACGCGTCTTCCGGTCTAGTTTTTCCAGTTCAGCCAAAGTCCAGTTGATAATTCCAGCTGTGTAGCGTATCACTGGGACTGCCCATATATTAATGGCTTTAATTAAGTTTCCAGCATTCAGCTTTGATTTTAATATTCTCCTGATGTATTCCTTTTGCGTTGACTCTTTGACTTTTTCATTTAATATGTTATCTGCTTCCAATATGCCTAGGTATTTGTAACCGTCATCCTTTGCTAGTACTTTCACAATACTTCCATTTCCCAGTTCTATTCCTTCTATTTTTCCCATTTTTCCTCGTTGCATGGATAATATAGCACATTTTCCAAGTCCAAAGTTCATTCTGATGTCGCTGCTAAACAGTTGAACTGCGTTGAGTATTGATTCAAGTTCAGTGTGGCTTTTCGCGTACAGTTTTAAATCATCCATGTATAGTAGATGGTTTATCTTGCCATGCTGGCTTGAGATGTGGTATCCCAGTTTTGTGTTTCGTAAGATTATTGTCAATGGAATTAATACGATGTTGAACAGTAGTGGTGAAAGTTGGAAAATTCATCGTGTGATGTTGATTTCACCAATGTTCTCCCCATTTGCTGTTAGGACTGTTTTCCATTTTTGCATATTTGCTTTCAAAAATGTACAGATATTTTTGCTGATTCCAAAGTTTTCCAAACACGCATTAATCCAGCTGTGGGGTAATGAGTCGAATGCCTTCTTGTAATCAATCCACGCCATATTTAAGTTTGTTTTCCGTCGTTTTACATTTTTAAGTACCATTTTGTCAATGAGCAGCTGATCTTTTGTTCCTCTTGATTTTTTATAATTTCCTTTTTGTTCTACCGGATACAGACTGTTTTCCATCAGATGATTGAATACTAAATTTGCCAGTATTCTTGTAAAAAGTTTGAACATTGTTGGCAGACAAGTAATTGGGCGGTAGTTGCGTGGTTCTATACTCTTTTCTGGATCCTTCATTATCAAGTATGTTCGACCAGCTGTTAACCATTCTTCACTTGTGGCATTTTGAAGCATTTAATCAAACTGAGTGGCCATGCGGTGATGGAGGCTGGTGAGGTGTTTCAACCAGTATCCATGCAGCTTGTCCAGGCCAGGTGCACTCCAGTTCTTGACCTTCTTTATTTATTTCGCAACCATATCGGTGGTTATTACAATATTCTCCATTTTGTTTCGTGTTGGTGGTTTTTGAATATCTTTGATCCAGGAGGCAGTTTTATTATGTACCACTGGGTTTTCCTACAGTTCTTTCCAAAAGTTTAAAGTTTTTTCTTTACATGGGAAAACAGTAGTTTGGACTTGATTTTCATCAAGTGACTGATAGAAGAGGTGCTGGTTTCTTCTGAACTGAACATTTTCACGATATTGTTTTATTCGTCCTTCATATCTTTCCATTTTCTTTGCTGTTGCTATTACATGCTGTTTTAGTTCTTCCATGGTTTCCGTTATTGTTTTTTCCTCCAGGTTATATTTTTTGTATAGACTATTTTTCAGCTTTTCGTTCTTTAGTTTTCCTTCTTTCAAGTATTTCAATTTGCTGACATCTTGTAGTTTTTTTGTTTCGTTTTCAAGTCAAATTTTCCATTTTGGTGTTCCAGTGGGTTTCTTTTTTGGCATTTTATAACCCAATTCTGCAGTTATAACGGCGGCTGTACTGTACATTAGTTGGTTTGTTTCATACAGTGTGCTGGATGGGATGGAAGTTAAAATGTTGTTCACAGCATTTAGTAGATCTTTCACTCGTTTGCTATGCACTTCACGAATGGCAGGCAGTCTTTTTCTTTCTGTGTTTTCTTTCTTTCAGCATTTTCGCTAGATCACTTAGCTCTACACTTTTGAGTTGTTGCACAGGGGAATCTTCATCCTGTGTGGCGGCTTCTTCCGCTGGTTGGTCAGTTTGTTGGTCAGTTTGTTCAGGTGTTGGAACAATTTTTTCAGCCTGTTCATCATCATTACTTGTTGTTTTCTTTTTAGCCGATGTTTCTAGATGTTGCATTTCCACATCTGTAAAAATTTATTACGGATGATGGAACGTCTTTTATCCATTAGTCGTTGTTCAGTTGCGTCACTTTCCGGATGTTTTTCCTTCCACAGTTGCATCATTCTTTTTTGAAATCCCCTGGCTGTTGGTTCTGCCTGGTAGTAGCATTGGATGATTTCTCGATTTTCTTTGGTTGTCCAGGTTTTGCGCTTTTGTTCCAGTTGCTTTACAGTTGTACGCTCTGGTTCCCCAGCAGTAGCAACTGAGCCCTGTGGCCCATTTTTCAACAGATGTCCAGGAGCCATAGCATCTGACGCGGTCCTTGTTGACCCGGGCGACGACCAATCCGGCATGGGATTTTTTTTATTTCTTCTCATCATTAGTGATGGGAGGTGCCTGGGTTGGTTCACGGTGGCTAAGCCACTACCGATCCGAAGACCGGTAATCCCATAACCATAGGGACCGCACCCGATAGCCATCCAGGCCCAGCCACGGGATTGTTGTTGTTGTTGTTGTTGTTGTTATTATTATTATTATTATTATTATTGTTATTATTATTATTATAAAATGCAGTTCAGTGGTGACAAAAGTAAGGTCCTGTACTTAGATAGGAAAAAAACCAAAAGCACTGGTATAGAAAAGATGATATCTAACTCAACATGTGTAATTGTGAGAGGTATCTAGGTGTCCTACCTAGTGGACCACCACTTAAATATGAGCCAGAAGTATGCTGCAGTTACTAAAAAAGCTAATGCAGTCCTAGGCTGTATCAACAGAGGGATAGCATCAAGATCACAAGAAGAGATAGTACTGTTCTGTACTGCAATAGTGAGGCCACACTTGCAATACTATGCTGAGACCATAGGAAAACGGCAGAGAAGAACCAAGATGATAAGGTTTCTGGAAGCTAAACCAGATGATGCTAAGGGAACTAGGTATGTCTAGCCTAACAAAGATAAGGACAAGGGATGATATGATAATTGTCTTCCAGTATTTGAGGGACAGCCACATAGAACAGTGGGTAGACTTATTTTCCAAAGCATTTGACTGAAGGACAAGAAGCCATGTGTTGAAGTCATTAAAGAGAGATCCAAATTGGAACTAAGGAGAAATTTCCTGACAGTGAGAACAATTAATCAATAGAACAATGTCTATGGAACTTCTCAGTCATCCAGGTCATGTCCCAAAGGGCATGTCACAACTGAAGAAGCTTCTTGGATGAGAAATGAAATGTCTTCAAGGAAAAACAAAGGAAATCCAGTTGCCATTTGAAAAAGCACCTTTGGGATAATCAATAGAACAGCTTGCCTCCCAGAGTTGTGGATACTCCATTGCTGGATGTTTTCAAGAAAAGACTAGACAGCCATTTGTCTGAGATGGTATAAAGATTCCTGCCTCGGGCAGGTGGTTGGACCAGAAGACCACCAAGGTTCCTTCCAGCCCTATGATACTTTGATTCTATGTCTAAGAAGGAAAGCCTAGTAGCAGTCTTCCAATACTTGCAGTACTGTCACACAGAAATGCTGTTCTCCATAGTGCCAGAAGATAGGGAAAAAAACCAATGGGTAGAAATTTTAAACTTGAACTAAGAAGAAACTTCCTAACAATAGAACTATGAAACTGTGGAACAGTTTGGTTCCTGGAGTAGTGGTGCTCTCTCACTGGAGGTTTTGAAAATAATTGGACATCCATTTGTGTGAGATGATTTGAGGATTTCTGTCCAGCACAGGTGGTTAGACTACAATATCTTCATGGGCTTTTATATCATTACAATTCTATGATCTACAGTAAGTATATTGCAAAGCTTTAATTGCAAAGGCTTGTTCTTCACAGTAGGTTTCATGCCATGAATTTATTTTCTAATGGAATATAAGTCAGTTAAAGCAAACTTGATGTTTTTTTTTCAGAACATTGATTTCTACCAATGAGCATCTCTTAAAACAATTAAATGAAATACATCTAAAACATAAAGCTGAGGTGGAGCAGCTACATTGGAATTACAATCAGTTAAAGAAAACAATGGATAATCTATCTCCTAAGACATAAACAATGTGAATTAATAATAATAAAAGAAATTTTGTGTAAAGAATGTCTAAATGCTAAATAAATATTGTTGCGATTAGTGACATGAAAAAGACTTTAATTGTAAAGGATATGTTCATTATATTATTCAATATTGTTTATATTAATAGATTGTTGAAAATATTGCATTATTGTAATGCAGATTTCAATAACAATTTTTCTCTTCTTATGTGGATTGGTATTCACCTTAACAGTTTTTCAAATATGGATCATGATTTTTACATGTTATTGGTACAGAGCTATAATTCTTATTCATTAGAGATACAATGGATGCAATACTGAAATTATTATACAATGTCTCATAAAACTATATCTACCTATGTTTAATTTGAAATTCTATTGTGCATTCCTGGATGCAATATTTTTTTTACTTTTTCATCTTCTTAAAAGTAACATTTTAAGAAATCTGTTCAAATATGAATGTGTTTGAAATATAGGTAGTCCTCGACCTACAACAGTTCACTTAGTGACCATTCTAAATTACAACAGCACTGAAAAAGTCTTATGACCATTTTTCACACTTATGACTATTGCAGCATCTCCATGGTCACGTGATTTACATTTCGATGTTTGACAACTGACTCACATTTATGACGGTTGCAGTATCTTGGGGTCATGTGATTACCTTTTGCAACCTTCTGATAAGCAAAGTCAATGGGGAAACCAGATTCACTTAACAACCACGTTACTAATTTAACAACTGCAGTGATTCGCTTAACAAATGTGGCAAGAAAAGTCATAAAATGGAGCAAAACTCACAACCAATTTCTCATTTAGCAACATAAATTTTGGGCTCAATTGTGGTCATAAGTTGAGGTCTACCTGTAGAATCATGTGTAGTTTTTAATATACATATAAATTTTATCAAAAGTTTTAAAAGCAATAATAAGAGCTGATAAACATTAAATTAGACAGAAAAAATAAAGAAAGAGAATAACAGAAAAAGCTAAAAGCACAATAACAAAATAAGGTAGAAAAGGAGAAAGTATATAAAGAAATATATAAATATATAAAGAATTAGCTTCCAATAATCGTCACAGCAGTTATATATACAATTATATTTTAACTTCTTTCTTTGAATTTACATCATGACTCTCTTATTGACTCATGACTCATCCTTTCTAATCCTCAAAACCAGCAGTCCCAACCTTTCCGGTTCCACAGACTGGTGGCGGTGGATGGGAGGAGATAGTTTTGCATGCATGCATGCATACTACATGCGCAAATGGAGCTTTTCACGCTTGCCTGCTGCTTGCATGGCCCGGTTCTCAATGGACTGCAGACTAGTACCAGTTTGCGGACCGAGGGTTGGGGACCCCTGCTCAAAACCATAAGTCACATTTTTTTTTCAATTTTAAGAAAAAACTCCACAAAGAGTTTCCAGTCTCCAATAAATGCAAATATCCTTTTTCTGATGAAAGGAGCTAGTTTGTCCAACTCAACAAGTTGTATCAATTTCACCAGCCATTTCTCCATAGTGAGTAGTTCTGAATCTTTCCATACGTGTGCATATAATAATCCCATTGCAGTAATCAATTAATTGAAATAATCTTCCATAGCTTTTTTCTAACTATTTATCCAACAATAGCAAATTCCCAAAAAGAAAAATTCTGGCTTTAATGGAATATTAAATTTTAAATTCCTCTGAATCAATGTATGTATTTGAATTCATTTTTAAGCTTGTTTACATGTCCACTAAACTTAATTAAATTTCCCTTCATATTGTTCAGATTCCCAGCATACATTTTTATTTATTTATTTCACATTTCTAAACTGCCCCTCAAAGAGGGACTTTGGGCAGTATAGAATAAAATATTGAAATATAAAACAGTATATAATATATTTTAAAAATCAAAATAGGTAAAATTATGAGTTAAAAATTTAAAAAATTACTAATTTTTAAGGAGGCAAAAATAATTAACCTTGTTAAAAATTGGTTGAAGTGAAGGCTCTTATGGCACTAACCAGCCCCATGACTGTGTGATCTTTTGGGCTCCCCACACAAGACTGCAGAGCCATGTTTTAATTCCTTTTTGGAAGGCCAGGAGCAGATTTCAGGCTTGGGAAAGCAGCATAGAAGGCTGTCTTCCTAGAACCCACCAGTCAAAGTTCTTTAACTGACAGGATCTGCAACATACCTTCCCTGACTGATCTAGTAGGATGAGGTGATGTAATGTGAACTTGTCGATGTCAGTTGCCTCGTGACTCACTACCCTTTCCAACCAAAAGAAAGGGTTACCCATTAGTCACTTGGTAGCTCTTGTATATCCCCTTGCAAACTATGGAGATTCTCAGTCATCCAGGTCATGGTTGTCCTAAAGGTGCTTTTTCAAAAGGCAACTGACTTTCTTTGTTTTTCTTTGAAGATTTTTTGCCTCTCATCCAAGAAGCTTCTTCAGTTCTGTTTGGTTTGAAAGAGAGGTTGAACATCCCTCTCTCAACAGAGAGATGTGTATTTGGACAATATCTTGATTTACACTGAAACGGAGTCTGGGACTGTTGGGAAATGAAACTGAGAGACCTTGAGAAGGGCACTAAATCTCCAGCTTCTCATAACACTGAGGCACCTGTGGATTGGCTGAATTTCAGTTGGACGCTTGGACACTGGGGGGAGGAGTTCTGAATTGTCTTTTTGATGTAGTCCTTTGCACACCAAATCTTTAGACCTTGCTTTGCTTTCTAGCCATCATTAACTCTCAATAAAAGTTCCTTTTAAGATGATGCCTGTTTCAAGAGTTCTGTTTTCTTGGGAGATCTAGTTAGGGCAGATCCTTACACACTTATCTCCTATTTACAACACAGTCCTTTCAGCAGTTCCATTTGCACTATTCAGGTGATCCTGAGGGCACAGATACACTTCCAAGTAGCCTCAACAACTCTCAGAGAGAATGCTAATAATCAGAAAACTGCAAGGAATATAAATCCTTCCATTCTCCACCATTCAGTCAGAACTGAAGAAGTTTCTTGGATGAGAAGTGAAATGTCTTTAAGGAAAAACAAGTCCAGTAGCCTTTTGAAATGCCACTTTTGGACATTCCCCTACTGTCTTCTTAGCTTCTTTGATCATTTTGTCTATTTTTGCACTTTTTTCTCATCAGTACAGGTAAAGTGAAATTTTTATTTTATTTAATCTAAGTATTTATTAATTTTTAGGTTTATTTCTCATATAAAGTAATGATATACAACCCTATCTTTTTATATATTGCCTTTAAAATATGTGTTATCTTTGATTTGGGAATGCATTAAATTAATTTACATTATTCCTTTGGGGGAAAATTTATTTGGTATTCATCATTTTTGGTATTCATCATGCCTCCGGGAATCAATTAATAATGAATACTGAGATACCACTGTAATTAGATAAGATAAGATAAGATAAGATAACCTTTATTGTCATTTTTATATTGTGGGCACAACGGCACACATCAAAAATGAAATTTAGTTGCCCGCTCTCAAAGTGAAACATACATGACACACACCTAAACATACTATGAACAACATATATATAGACCCACATCCCTACATATACATAGCAAATAAATATTAAATACTGTCCATCTTGAATATATAATGCAAGGAGGAAGCTTGAGAGTTCGCAAGGTTAATGCTGTATGGAATGAAACTATGGCTTACTTAATTCTTACTACATTAATCATTAAACGATTCCTGTTATTTTTCTTCTATGGAATACATCTTGATCTGAGATCCACAAAGGTGTTTCAGGCACAAGTTGGGTTTATATCTATTCCATATTCTCAAGATGTCTGTTTGTAGAACAAGAAAGGAAATGTTAGAAATAATTGGAAATTTCTATTCAGAACTACACAAAGATAAGATCACTCAAAAGTAACCAACACCCATAAAAGAGGAAATGCTAGATATCCTAGTGGAGGAAGTGTCAAATACCATGAAATCAATGAAAAATGGCAAAGCTTCAGGAAATGACTGTTACGGTTGAAATGCTGAAAGCTGGTGGTCACAGTTTACACAAGATATTAGCAAAACTATACTTGAGATGCCCCAGAAAAGAAAAAATACCCAATGCATGGAAAAATTCTTATACACAAGAAAGGGGCTGAAGATGATTTAAAGAAGTATCGCCCAATAAGCCGTCTTTCAGTCATTATAAGGTTTTCACCAAGATAATAGCAAAAAGAATATTGAATGATGCACAGCCAAAAGAGCAGGCAGGGTTCAGAAGTGGCTATAGCATAATGGATCACATCCAAGTAGTTCAGGAAGTCATTGAAAGGCACAAGTACACCATGCCTCTGTGCATGGCTTTCATTGACTACGTAAAAGGTGTTTGACTCAATATTCCAGCAAACAATAATTAATGCATTGCTCAACTAAGGCATAGACACTGCTTACATAAACTTACTACAATCAATATATGAAAAAACAATGGCAACAATTTGCCTTAATGATCTTAAAGTGGAAATCAACATAGAGCAAAGTGTATGACAAGATGATACAATATCACCTATCCTTTTCTCAGCCTGCCTTGAAGAAGTATTTCGCAAACTAGACTGGGCAAAGGATGGAATAAAAATCAATGGTGCCTATTTAAATCTCTTAAAATTTGCAGATGATGTTGTTCTCTTCTCACAAGACCCAGAAGAGCTACAAAGACATATACAAGAGCTGCACAAAGCAGGAAACCCATGTGTTAAATGTAGTTGGCAGGCATTCGGCAAGCTAAGTGTAATTTTCAAGAACAATCCCACCCCCATGCCTGAAGAGAAAAGTTTTTGATCAGTGTGTGCTACATGCTCTATCTAACATATGCCAGTGAAACATAGACACTAATCTCACAGTCAGTACAAAAGCTATGAGTGGCACAAAGAGCCATGGAAAGATATCATGAAGAGAGAGATCATGAAGAGAGTAAACGAATTGAAATGGAAATAGGCTGGTCACATACCAAGAAGAATTGATGGCAGGTGGACCAAGGCAGTGATATGATAGAATGGATCCCACTTAAGAAAAAGCGTCCACGAAAGAGATCTAAACAAGATGGATCGATGACATCAGCAAGTATTGCGGGCCCAGTTGGCAAAAAAAAGAAGAAGAAGCTCAGGACTTTATTGGTTGGAAATATGTGGAAGAGGACTTCATCCTGCAGTGGATAGATAGACAATGGCTAAGATGATGATGATGATGATGATGATGATTATCAATATGGCAAGTCTAATAAAGTTATTTTTAAAATAACTGACTGGGTTGATGATGCGTTTAATAGGGAATGGTCCCACAAATTTTGGCCCTAACTTTTTTGAGGGTTGCAGGGACTGCAGAAACTTAGTAGAGAAATATACTCTGTCCCCCACCCTAAAAAGCTTGGGCTCCACCTGTTTTTTTGTCTGCCTGGGCTTTATAAGTTTCTCTAGCTTTGTCTAAGGCTTTTCTGACCCCTGGCCATGTATTTTGCAATTGCGTGATCCATTCCTTCAGGGAAGGGATGGTGGGTTCATTGACAGGCAATTCAGGCATCGGTTCGAAACTCTGTCCCCATAGCCACCTGGAAGGGTGTGTAACCAGTACTGGAATGCACTGCATTGTTATAGGCTACTTCAGTGAATGGTAGCAGATCAGTCCAATTATCCTATTGATAGTTTATGAAGCATCTCAGGTATTGTTCTAGTACTGAGTTCGTTCTGTCCCCCCATTCGTTTGAGGATGATGATTAGATGACAGACCCTGATCTGTGCCCAGTAGGTCCAAAAAGGCCCTGCTTAACTTGGAGGTGAACTGGACCCCCCTATCTGAGATTATGCGTTGTGGAGCTCCATGTAGCGAATAGATGTGTTGTGCAAACATCTTAGCCAAGGCTTTTGCAGTTGGAATTTTTTGGCAAGGGATGAAATGGACTTGTTTGGAGAATAAATCCGTCACTACCCAAATGAAAGTATTTCCCTCACTTTCTGGTAGCTCTATGATCTCTCTCCAGGGTGCTGAAGGGCTGACAACCGCTTGTAAGAGGCCGGGCATTTTCCCCTGTCTCTGTTTAGCTGCTGCACAAGTGGGACAACTGGCTACAAAGCTCTCAATGTCCTTCTTTAAGGATGGCCACCAGAATTCTCTTTACCAGGTGGAAGGTTTTCATGAACCCAAAGTGTCCCGCTAGTTTTGAATCATGGCAGAGCTGCATGAACTTTAATCTCAGGGTTGTAGGAATGTATAACTTCCCCCCCCCACCCATGGCAGTCCATCTCGCATTGAACAAAGGTTTTTGTGGCTGAGAAACCACCGTCCTCCAGGGCTTGCCTGAATTCAGTGGCCGCCATGCTGTCCAGAGGTGGGAGGTTCTTTGTTTGCAAACTTGTGGTGACAGGGGCGGACAGTTGTTTTATGGGCAGCAGTGGTTTGACCACTTCAGCTTTTGTGCTGTTGTACTGTGGCATTCGTGATAGGTCATCTGCCAAGAAGTTTTTTTTCCCCAGGTAAATACCGGAGGGTAAAATTGAATCAGTGGAAGTGCTGGGCCCATCAAGCTTGTTTGGGGGACAGCTTCCTAGGGGTCTTTAATGCTTTGAGGTTCTTGTGATCAATCCATACTTGGAAAGGGATTTTGTTCCCTTCTAGGAAGCGCCTCCAAGTGAGGAGGGCCCAGTGCACAGCTTAAGCCTCATTCTCCCAGACTGCCCATCTTTGCTTGGTTTCTGTGAGTTTCTTTGAGGTGTAAGTGCAAGGTTGCAGTTGGCCTTCCTGGTTTTCCTGGAGCAGCACCTCACCCACCGCTATATTGCTGGCGTCGGCCTGGATGACAAATGGTTTTTCTGGATCTGGGTGTTTTAGCACTGCCTCCGTGGAAAAAAGTCTTTTCAATTTTTCAAATGCCGCCTGACATTCCATAGTCCATTTCTAGGGTTAGGGTTAGGGACTTTGCTCATTTGGGAGAAGATAGTAAAGGGAGTGTTAAGTGTTGCACTTAACAGCTGTTTGGAAAGGAGGTAAGCATTTCCAAATATATGTGTCTTGTGCTCAGGGAGCGAGTGCGTGTAAGCATGTGTGGGGGAACCTTTTTTTCCCTTCCACTGCAACTGGACCCTGTTACTTCTGTGCAATTTCTAGCTGCCCCCAGCCCCTTGCAAGCCCCAAAAGGCTGTGACGAAGAAACTGTGAAAAGCAAGGAGGTTTTCCCGGACTGCAGGAACCTCTGTAAGGAAGAAAAGGGCAATGTATGAAGGGAATACAGAAAGAAAGAGACTCGCATCTGGGCAACTGACACATAATCCTTGAACAAAATCCTGCTTTTCTCTAGAATGAAGGGCCCTTACTCTAGCAAAATATAAGTCCTTCCAGACATTAAAAATCTGAAAACTGCTGGTGGGTTGAGGAAATAAAGTTAGAGATCTGCTTACCTCACTAATGCATGTGTACATCCCAAACAGACAGGGATGACCATGGTCAGATAGGGAATATGGAGAACTTCACATCAGGAGTTTCACCAGGATCCCCATTGGGGAGGTTGTTGAAAGCCTGGGACAAAAGGAAATTGCCTGACCAGGCGGGAATGAAGAAAGCACACACACAACAATTATGTAAGGACTGGACTGAGTTCAGGGATGACACAGGCAGCCATATTTGGCCTCACGAAGTATGGGTATAAAATTGAGTATAAAATTAAAGAGTCTCAGAGCTAAATTAAAACATTTCCACTTTTCTTACTGGTATTGTTAGGCAGAGCTCTCTGAACCTGAAAATTCCAAGCCTAAAGCAAATGTCGACAGTTCTACCAACTATGCAGAATATAAGGGATACCAGCCTGATGACAACATTCCTTCCCATTCCCTTCAGGAAGACAATGGGAAAGACAATATAAGAATTAGAATGATGACACCTTTATTACAAAAACCTGTTTCAGGACATAGTAGAAGACAAGTACGCTGTCTTCTTCTTCTTGTGCCATATCCGTTATCGGACGTTGGCGATCATGTTGGCGATCTGTTTTTATCAGCAGCTGCACGAAAAAGTGCTGCTGAGTTTTGTCCAAACCAGTACACTGTGGGCACAATTATTAGGCAAATTGTATTTTGGAGGATTAATTTTCTTATTGAACAACTACAATGCTCTCAGTCAATCCAAAATGTTAATAAACCTCAAACCTGAATATTTAAAAAAGTAAAAGTGAGGGTTTGGCTTTTTTAGGAGAATATCTATGTGTGCACAATTATTGGGCAACTATTAGTGTGCAGAATTAGTATGCAACTAAATGAAAAATGAAAATTTGCCTATCTCATTTATTTGCATCTGTTAAAGTGAGAATAAAAAACAAACAACTCAAAATGTACAAATAAACATTTCTGACATTTCAAACAAAAGAATCAGTGACCAATATAGCCACCCTTCTTTTCAATAACAGTCATAACCCTTCCATTCATGGAATCTGTCAGTTTCTTGATCTGTTGAGGATCAATATTTTGTGCAGCAGCAACCACAGCTTCCCAGACACTGTTCAGAGAGATGTACTGCTTTCCTTTACTGTAAATCTCCCATTTAAGAAGGGCCCACAAGTTCTCAATAGGGTTTAGGTCAGGTGAGGAAGGGGGCCATGTCATTATTCTTTCATCTTTAAAACCTTTGCTGGCTAGCCATGCAGTGGAGTACTTCAATGCATGCGATGGAGCATTGTCCTGCATAAAAATCATGGTCTTCTTGAAAGATGCAGACTTTTTCCTGTACCACTGCTTGAAGTAAGTGTCTTCCAAAAACTGGCAGTAAGTTTGAGAGTTGATTTTGAGTCCATCTTCAACCCAAAAAGGTTCAACTAGCTCATCTTTAATAATACCAGCCCATACCAGTACCCCAACTCTACCGTGCTGGCATCTGACTCGAAGTGGAGCTCTGTGCCCTACTGATCCAGCTACAGGCCCATCTATTTGGTCCATCAAGAGTCACTCTCATCTCATCAGTCCATAAAATCTTTGAAAAATCTGTCTTCAGATATTTCTTGGCCCAGTCTTTCCTTTTCAATTTATGTGTCTTGTTCAGTGGTGGTCGGGTTTCAGCTTTCCTTACCTTGGCCATGTCTCTGAGCACTGAACACCTTGTACTTGTGGGCACCCCAGGTAGGTTGCAGTTCTGGAATATGACAGCACTGGAAGATAATGGATTCCTGTAGCTTCATGTTTGATTCTTCTCAAATCTTTGGCAGTTAATGTGTGTGTTTTTTTCTCAACACACTTCTTGCGACCCTGTTGACTATTTGCAACAAAATGTTTGATGGTTCTGTGATCATGCTCTAATATCTTTGCAATTTCAAGAGTGCTGCATCCCTCTGAAAGTCTTTTTACAATTGTTGACTTTTCAGAGTCAGTTAAATCTCTTTTTTGGCCCATGTTGCCTGAGAAAAAGAAGCTGCCTAATAATTATGCATACCTTGATACAGGGTGTTGATCTCCTTAGTGTCAACCTTCAAAATTTCTTATTTTGTTTCAGCAGTTAATATTTCTTTGCTTGCCAACAGATGCAGATGGGAAGGTTATGATTGGAATTTGTTTGGAGTAGTTAGTCTGAGAAGCAAGGTCATGCTAGATGGTTGCTAGGAAATGAAGGCGTTTTCTCATAACAATTATCTGGTGCTTAATTGGGGAATGTGACTTGCATTGACAGGGGGAAGGGAAGTTTCTATACTTTTAATTTACTGTTCTGGCGTCAAAACACCAGAGCGGTTTTCATCTCATTAAGTGCCGGTATGTTTTGCCCAATAAAGTTCTGCATTAGAGATTGGAATGTCTCCAGTGTGCTTACTTTGTTGGGATCTTCAGCTGGAACCATGACACTAAAACCGCTCTTGTTTAAAACTAACGAAGGGGTCCTCAGCCCCTACTCCTATCTGGCTAATCCCAGAGGGGTAACGAAGACTCAGGAGAATATGCCTGGGAGACACTTTAGCTGGCAGAGTCTGGAGGGGTGGCAAGAAGGAATGCAGAGGGCAGCCAAAGCCAAATATCCCCTGATTTATCTAGGAGCTGGATTCAAACAAGAGACAAAGTGGTGGGAGTGGAGAGGTGCCTGCCCACATGTGTGTAATCTGTCAGTCGAGCAGCTGGGGTAGACATTTGGCAGCCTGGAGGTGCAAGGGGGAGGACCGGTCTGGAGACCAGACCTACCCCTCCGGCTGGGATCTGGTCAGCTCTCGATGCCAATGCCAACACCTCTGCCCCAACCCCCATCGAGAATAGTGGTGGCCATGGCTGGGGAAGCAGGTAGCCCTTGACTGGTGGCCTCCCCCCAGCCCAGCCCCAGTCCAGGACTTGGAGCCTACAGTCTTTAACCAATGGCCATCTCGCCGGCTGGGAAAGCTGACCCACAGCCACCGCCATAACCGATGTATGCCGCCCAGCCATGGATATTTCCTTATGGCAGGGATGGCCACTGAAATACTGGGACACCCCAAGACCTCCACCACCCCCTCTCACTGAAGCTGCATCTGACAGTGGCCCAGAGAGGTGGACATTCTTCCTAAGCCAAGCCTGATCACCCCAGACTGGCATGGGGGAGAGTATGCTGACGATGAAGTTCATATGTATGTCATCGTGGCCAACCTTGAAGGGGAAGTGGTGGAATGGATGACAACTCTCCATGACGGGGGGTTTCCCAAACTGAGGAGCCCGGACGCATTCCTCGGAGAGCTCAGAGCCCACTTTGGTGACACTGTGCAGACCCAACAAGCAGAGACAGGTCCACAGCATGAGGCAAGGGAGCAGTTCTGTGGTGGAATACAAAGGGCGAGAGAGACTTGGGACCTGCCCAACAAGGAACCAGGAAGTGACCAATGGTACCAGCTGCTGTCTCAACTGAAGCCCCCAGGCATGTCCCCAACCTGAGTTTCCATTGTGGCCAAGAGGATTACCGGGCAGCAAGGTGCCCAGTTCCAGTGCCCTGGGTAGCACCACCAGCCCCGCCTTTTCTGCAAGCTAAGACCCTACCAAGCAAAGGGAAGGAAAAGCTATACACAGCAAGTCAAATCGTTGAGGTCTTCCCCCAGAAAGTGAAGGAGAGGGAACTCTGGCTAAGGGGGACCCGCAGCTGATCACCTATGAGAGCAACAGTGAAGGAGAAGATGACCCAATGGTGAGTGGCCCCGTCTGCCCACTTGCAGCTCAAGTTGACATTTCAGCACCCCAATCAGGGGTGAGGGGGTTGGTCAAGGCTCTAATAGACTCAGGGTGCACCCAATGCCTAATCAGTCTGCCAACAGCACGGAAGCTGGGGCTGCAAGTGAGGAAGCTGTGGTGGCCTATGAAATTTGGGCAGATTGATGGCATTTTGGTGGGGGGGCTCAGTTGCCTCCCACTTGACGGAGCCGGTGCACCTGAGGCTAGAGGGCCCTGAAGAGACTATTCCGTTCGTGGTCACCCCTAAGATGGTCGAAGAAATGATCTTAAGACTAGCTTGGCTAGAAAAATGGGGGCCCTGGGTATATTGGGAGAAAGCTTCAGAGCAAATGGTAATGAAGAGGTGAAGCCCTAAATCCTTCAAGAATGAAAAGGAAAAGCCCAAACCGTGTGTGTGTGTGTGAGAGAGAGAGAGAGAGAGAGAGAGAGAGCAAACCCATGAAGCACAGCAAGGCGGCATCGGAGAAGGGGGTGGAGCAGCAATCCATCCCAAGAGAATATTGAGACCTTGTGAAAGCATTCAGTGAGGAAGAGTGTGATGTCCTGCCCCCTCGCCACCCCACAGACTGTGCTATCAAGATCCTTCCCAGAGCAAAGCTCCCTAAGCCAAAGATGCATTCCATGACTCCCAAAGAGATGAAGGAACTGAGGGAGTACATCGATAAAAATTTGGCGAGGGGATTTATTCAAGTAGTGAAATCTCAAGTGGCAGTGCTAGTGTTGTTCAAGGAAAAGAAAGATGGGTCATTGAGGTTGTGCATTGATTTTCATGAAAACAACAGAGTGTGCATGGAAAACATGGATCCCCTCCCCCTCATGAAGGACATGTTGGGACATTTAGTCAAGGGGAAAATATTCACGAAACTAGATCTGAGGGAGGCATACTCTTGAGTGAGGATCAAGGAAGGCGACAAGTGGAAAACTGCCTTCAACTGCCCCCTAGGAAGCTACCAATTTACAGTAATGCCTTTTGGACGGCAAGGGGCCCCTGCCGTATTTATGCAGCTCATAAATAAGATGCTACATGAGCATTTATACAAGGGGTTTTTGGTGTACCTGAATGACATCCTCATCTACACTGAGACTATGGATGAACATGTGAAACTCGTGCAACAGGTGCTGAAAAAAATGTTGGACACTAAGCTATATGCCAAACTCTCAAAATGCAAGTTTCACAAGACCAGCCTGGATTATCTAGGCTACCGAGTTTTGTGCAAGGGGATGGAGATGGACCCAGGGAAAGTAAAGTCCATCTTGGAGTGGCAAGCCCCTCGCACCCACAAGCAGCTGCAGAGCTTCTTGGGATTTGCAAACTTCTACAGGCAGTTCATCCCCTCCTCCACAAGAATTGTCTTGCCAATCACTGAACTGTTGAAAGCTGGGAGAGGGGGAGAAAAGCCCCGGCCGAGCCAGCCCTTGAACTGGATGTTGGAATGCCAAATGGCATTTGAGAAACTAAAGGGACTGTTTGTGGCTGAGTTGGTTATAAAACACTCACACCCAGAAGAGCCATTTGCAATTCAAGCAGATCCCAGTGATGTGGCTATGGGGGCAGTCCTCCTTCAGCGGAACCAGGAAGGGAAGCTACAATTATGCATGTACATGTCCCAAAAGCTAAACAAGATTGAGAGGCAAGGAGCTTCCAGTTGGTGTCGTAGCAATACAAATGCAGAGAAAGTGGAGCTCTGCTCCCCACAGCTGATTTCTTTCTGTTAGGGTCCCCTAAATGGCCGAAAGTTGCCCTGGAGAGGCTGCAACAAAGGAGGGAACCCTTGTCAATCACAGGCAGATGACGGCCAGCCCGTTTGATCCAAGGCAACCCCTTCAAACTGACAGAAGAAAGACAGACCGCACCTATGTGACCTGTCCAAGAGCTGCTGACAACCGGGAAGGGCGCTGATTAGCGCCAATGAGCGGATTAGCAACATTGTGTTTTGGAAATGGGTGAGACTATTTTCTTTCTCTCTACCACTTTACAACACTATTCCCTGGAACGTATAAATTCCCCAAAGGCAAGAGTTCCCCAGGTGTGACTGGAGGAAGGGGATTACTGCCCTGCCCTACCAGAGAAACAAAAGCGGCAGCAAAAACCATTAGAGGGACTGGAATAAAGAATACAGAATGCTGAACCAAAATTAATACAAAGACATTGTCTTGGTAAATTTGAACAATTTTGAGAATCAGTAAATTGTGCTTAGAAAAACAACAGGGTGAGAGTAACCTTAATGAATAACTTTCAATTTAAATGCTATTAACTATCTGGGAGAGAGTGACATCTAGTGGTGAAAAGGAGATAAAACCTTAAAGCATGTTATGTCTGGGCTAGACTTGGCATAGAGCCCAGACATAAATAACCAGCCTGCTTGATGACCTTGGAAATGTTTAGAACTGTAATAAACAGCTGAAGACAGAAATAATAATAATAAAGTTGGAAGGGACCTTGGAGGTCATCAAGTCCAACCCCCTGCTCAGGCAGGTAGCCCTATAGGACTCTATGTGATATTTTATCATTGACTATATGGAAGCATACAAACATCAGTTGATCTTGGATTTTAAGAAACATTTAGAGACAGAGGATAATATGGTCTTTTATTACTCTTGGCCTGGTGGGATTTATTGATTGGTTCAAGGCTTGCTGGCCACTCTGGATTACAAACATTGCTTGATCTACAACTCTTGGATTTTGATCACGAGGGCTGCAGTATATTTTGCAATTTCTCCTCCAGATTTGGTACTGACAGAGTTGGACTACAAAACTCTTGTTTTTTGTGGCACACTATACAAGAACTATAAGAATTACATAGTATGATGTTAAACGTAAACTGTGTAGTGGTGTATTGAATATGAGATTTGTTTTTTTGCAGATAAAGATAGTTTCCAGGGAGCATAACAGATTGATGATAGAACAACAACAAAAATGAGTGTCCCAAATCTTGGTAAAACTGCTTAAAAAACCCAGCTTCAGCACCATCAGGGGCTCCTAGTCCGGTATATCAGAGATCTGTCAAAACAATGCTCCAACAAGAAAAAGCTAACAATTTCCAAAAGGAAATGCAGACAATGCTTCAATTAATTCAAGAAGCAATCGTCTCATGCAAAGAAGATACAAGAAGAAATCACGTGAAGACAAGAAACAATTTGGATAAGATAAATGAGCAGGTCTTCAATATAAATTCACAGTTAGAAAACTTTCAACAAATGATTACAAAGAATGAACAAAGAATCCAGAAAATGGAAGATAAATCAGATGAAACTGAGAAAAAGATGAAGGAAATAAAAGAAGAAAATCAAAGATTCGCATAGGCAAATAAAAGCTTGGAAGGCACAGTTGCAGTATTGGAGATTGAGAAAGCTTCAAATTTTTTAAAACTACAGAATATACCCAAAGACAAGGAGGAAGATCTGACAGAATTAATTACTAATATGCTAGCTGAAGTGCTAGAAATAAAAAAAAGTGAGCTGGAAGGAGAATTGGACCAAATATACAGAATCAACTCAAACTACACAAGGAGACATAGAGTCCTCAGGGAGGTGCATGTTAGATTTGTGGGGAAAAACAATACGAGATGAAATATTGAAAAGAGTGAGAGACAAACCACTGATATATAAAAAAAAAGAAATTGTAGTCCTGAAATAGATCCCTAGGAGGATAAGAGATTCCTGAAAACATTACCAATTCCTGACTACAAAACTAAATGAAAAAGGAGTGAACTTTAGATGGTTGGTCCCAGAGGGGATCTTAATTAATTGGTACGCGAAAAGATATAGATTGGACTCCATCTTTAAGGCGACAGAATTCTATGAGAGACAGTTTCTTTGAAGAAAAAACACAAGAATTGCAAGGGGATAGGAAATATGAAAAACAAAAAAAGTTAGTAACAGAAGAGGCAGCCACACAAAGAGAAGAAAAAAAAGAAAATACAGATCAAGAAGGAGAGGGAATGGTAAGAGAACAGAGACAGGAAAGGACCACTAGGAGAATAAAACCTAAATACAAGTAAAGAAGATGGAGAAAGAAAATGGGATGCTCTCAATGAATATAAATGGATTGAACTCCCCATCAAAAAGGGGAAAAAATCTTCACACGATTATGAAAATTAAAAATGGGTATAATTTGTCTCCAAGAAACGCATATAAAAAAGCAACATCATAAACTTTTGGAATGCCGAAAAATTGGGAAACTCTATTTTATATCAGCACATCAAAAGAAAAGAGGAGTAGCTTTATATATAAAAGAGAGATTTGACTCCAAACAGGTCTATTCAGATGAAGAAGGAAAAATTTTAATGGTAGAAATAATGATAAACCAAAAACAGATTGATGAAAGCAATATGTGCACCAAATAACAAACAAATCTGCATACAGGATACTTGGAAAGAAATAAACCCCAAAAGACCCAGTACACATTTTATTCGAATAGACACAAATCTTGGTCCAGAATTGATATGATATGGATGTCCCCTGAATTAAGAACTAACATACATGAGATTGAGATAGAACCTAATATCTGGGCAGACCACAATCCGATAAAGCTGACTTCAAGAGGAGTAAAGAAGAAATCAAGATGGACTTTGAATCAATCCCTGTTAAAAGAGAAACAATTTGTAGAACCAGCAATAAAGGAAATGGAATTTTTTTTTAAAGAAAATAAAAAAGAAGAGACCTCAATCCAGAATATATGGGACACAGCCAAAGCATATTTTAGAGGATTAGCTATAACATATATGGCTAAAAAGAACAAAGAAAAACAACAACAATCTACAATATTAAGGGAAGAATTTAAGAAACTGGAGTTAGAATTACAAATATATCTACCAAAGAAAGCTGTGAAAAGACAAATAGAGATAATAAAACATAAACTAAACCTAATAGAGTCAGAGGAATTGGCTCAACAAATTAAAGGGGCAAAACAAAACTTTTTTGAAAATGCAAATAAGCCAGGAAGGCTTGTAAACTGAAAAAAGAAAGAGAGAAGAAACTGATAAATAAATTGCAAGATGAGAAGGAGGGTTTACAATTTAAAAATGATGCAATGAAAAAAATAGTTAAGGAATTTTATGAAAAATTATATGATACAGAAGAAATCTCTTGGGGAAAAATAGTACAATATTTGGAAAATGCTAATCAACCAAAAATTCGAGTGAACTTTAAAAATATACTAAATGAAAAAATTACAATGATGGAATTGATGGAAGCCATCAAAAAACCAAAAAACCATAAAACCCTGGGACCGGATGGGCTACCCGCAGAGTTCTATAAATGTTTACAAGATACACCAAAAGAGGACTCATTTGACATAGATAAAAAATTATAGACCAATATCACTATTAAACATGGATTACAAAATCTTCACTTCAATAATAGTAGAGAGACTGAAAAGATTTTTGATTGAATTTATTCATTCAGATCAAAATGGATTTGTACCAAAAAGACAAATAAAAAATAACTTAAGGATTATTTTAGATACATTGGAATACTATGAAATGCACCCAGGAAAACAAATGGCACTAATTTTCTTAGATGCTCAAAAAGCTTTTGACAATGTAAGTTGGCAATTTATGATACAACAATTAAACTGTATGGACTTTGGATAAAACTTTATAAAGACCATTAAGACGATATATAATAAACAAACAGCCAAAGTAATTGTCAATGGGGACTATAGAGAGAACTTTAATATAAAAAAAGGCACAAGACAAGAATGTCCACTATCCCCACTGCTATTTATACTAACTTTGGAAGTTCTCAACAGAAATATCAGACAAGATCCAGAAATTAAAGAATGGAGATAAAAGATGAAAGCTATAAACTACAAGCATTTGCAGATGACCTGGTATTCATTTTAGAAGAACCATTGGAAACAACTCTTAAACTACTGAAGAGGATAGAGGAATTTGGAGAAATAGCAGGATTGAAAATAAATAGAGAAAAAACCAAAGTTATAGTTAAAAACCTTACAGATGAGCAAAAAAAATAACTGTCAGAAAAAAAATAAACTTACAAAAGTTAAATATTTGGGAATATACTTAACAGCAAGATGTGCAACGATAAAAGAAGCTAACTATATAAAGTTACTAAATCAAATAAAATTAGATTTGGAAAAATGGAAAAACTTACAACTATCAGTGTTAGGAAGAATAGCTACTGTGAAAATGAATATTTTACCAAAACTCCATTTTCTATTTCAAACAGTACCTATAAAAATAGAGAAAAAGTTTTTTGATGATTTGAATACACTGGTCTCGAAATTTATTTGGCAAGGAAGGAAAGCCAGAATTAACCTGAAAATGCTACAAGAAGCTAAAGAAAATGGAGGATTTGGACTACCAGATTGGGTCCTTTACTACAAAGCATGTGCTCTAAATTAAAAGAATGGATAACCCTCAGAAACAAAAAATGTTATATTTAGAAGGACATAACTTACAACTTGGATGGCATGCATTTTTATGGTATGAAAAAAATAAAACCCATAGATAAGAAACATTATTATTTGTATGGGAAAAGATAAAACCAAAAATCTATACGAAAATCCCAGGATGGCTATCAATGATGGAAGCATTTGTTCACCCAAATTTAGTTAAATTTGAGAAAATTCTAACATATAAGGATATTCTGAATACAGATGGGAAATTAAAATTAAAATCTAAACAAGAGTTAGAAGATCAGGGTATTGACTTATCATGGTGGCCTCAACTGCAAATGCAATCGAGGTATGATAAAGATGTTAAAATATACGGTTTTTATAAAGACCAGACAAAGTTTGATCAGGTGTTGTTGACTTCTGATGAAAAACCGATTAAGAAATTGTATAATTTTTTATTGAATCTGAAAAATAGAAGATGAACAAGTGAAAGAAACAATGATTGTATGGGCAAAAAACTTTGGATACAATATAGAATTAGAGAAATGGCAAAATCTTTGGGAAAGAAACTATAAATTGACAATGGCAACTTTGTATAAAGAAAACATAAAATGTTCTATAGATGACATCTTCCACCTGTTATATTACAAAAATGTTTAAAAATATGTCTAGTAAATGCTGGAAATGTAGTCAAAATCCTGGTACATGTTATCACCTGTGGTGGTCATGTGTTAAAGCAAAAAAAAAAATACATACTTAGTTAGAAGAGATGTTAGGGAAATATGTAGATTTTAAACCTGAACTTTTTTTACTCTGTATAATTCCAGAAAAAAATGATAAAAAAATGTATATTTAACATTACATGTATTAATACCAGCACGGATTGTATTGGCTCAGCACTGGAAAAATGAGATGACACCATTGTATGAAGCGATAATCAAGAAAATACTGTACTGTGCTGAAATGGATAGACTTACATTGAGAATCAAAGAAAAAGAAGAATAGAATAGAGCTGGAAGGGACCTTGGAGGTCTTCTAGTCCAGCCCCCTGCTCAAGCAGGAGAACCTATACATCTCAGACAAGTGACTGTCCAGTCTCTTCTTAAAAATCTCCAGTGATGTAGCACCCACAATTTCTGGAGGCAAGCTGTTCCACTAGTTAACTGTCCTCACTGTCAGGAAATTTCTCCTTAATTCCAGGTTGCTTCTCTCTTTGATTGTTTCTCATCCTTCCCTCTGGTGCTTTGGTGAAGAAGACATAGAATACTTTCAAACATGGAACTTATTTTATCAATGGCTGGAAAAACGAGATAGAGAGTAAGAACTTAACTTTTATTACTAAGCCAGAAATTAACCCAGACAACACGTTCATTAAGCACTAATGAATTGTAATAACAGAAAATTAATAAAATACTTTAAAAAAAAAAAAGATCGAGAGGCAATGGGCAATATAGGAGCAGGAAGCCTTTGCAGTGCAGTGGGTGCTTCTGACTTGGAGGCAGTTGGAGGGAAGTAAAATCCCATTTGAGGTGTGGACTGAGGCCCTGAAAATACCTTGTAAATTTTCCCCCAAGCAGGTCCGGTGGGCTCAGTACTTCAACTAAATTAACTTTAAGCTCAAGTACATCCCAGGGGGGAAGAACTTCTTGGCTGATGCTCTATCCCTCATGCTCCAGTACAGGAGTAACCGAGAGGAGGTGGTAAACTCCATAATTCCTACAAGGCAACAGGCAGCACAACCTAACACCAGGTGGCAGGAGAAGAAGAAGAGCTCACCCCCCCCCCACACCAATGCCTTCACCCAGCAGCTGAAGCAGGAGCTGCAAACCGATGCATGGTTTGGAGCTCACTGGAGAGAGCTAACCCTGAGGAAAGGATTGGTATGGAAGGAGGCAAGTTGTATGTCCCCGACAGCTTGTGGCTACAAATTTTGCGGCGTAGCCATGATGCTAAGCAAGCTGGCCATTTTGGGTTCTTAAAGACTTTGCATCTTGCCAATTGCCAGTTCTGGTGGTCAAAGATGAAAAAGGACATTGAGAGCTATGTGCAAAGCTGTGCAATTTGCGCAGCCAGCAAGAGACTGCCGGGGAAGAGCCCAGGGTTATTGCAGCAGGTAGCTGATCTGACCAGACCCAGGGAGGAGATAACCATGGACTTTATCGTAGAATTACCTGAGAGTGGGGGGAACACCGTGATTTGGTCTGTGTTAGACCTGTTCTCTAAGCAAGCCCACTTCATAGCATATTCTGAGCTCCCCTCAGCCCAGAAACTAGCAAAATTGTTCCTACAGCATATCTACTGGCTGCTCAAGGTGCTCAAACACATCATCTCTCACCAAGGGGTCCAGTTTACTGCTAAGTTCTGGAAGGAGTTTGTGAGGATGATTGGGTCCTCCCAGGGGTTTAGTTTGGCTTTTCAGCCAAGTACAAATGGGGCCACAGAACTAGCCAATGCAATTGTGGAGCAGTACCTGAGGTGTTATGTCAACTACCAGCAAACTAACTGGGCAGGACTCCTGCTGTTTGTGGAGGTGGCATATAACAATGTAATATACGGCAGCAACGGTTTCACCCCCTTTAAACTGGCCACAGGGGTGGAGTTTGTGCCCATGCCAGAATGCCCTCAGGAGCCTCCCTCCTTGGGTATCTTAAATGAGTGAGTAGATTTGTTCCAACATGTTTGAAGCAACACAAAGAAAGCTTTAGCCAAAGCAACAGAGAGACAGAAGAAACAGGCAGACAAAAAGCAAGCTCTCCAATGGATGTTCCATTTAGAGGATAAAATGTATCTATCCGCTAAATACATCAAGTTGAGACAAACTTGCAGAAAGCTAGATCCGAAGTACATAGGCCCCTTTCCTATTGTGAAAATCATAAACCCAGTAACAGTAGAGCTCAAACTGCCTAGAATACTGGGTAAAGTACATCCAGTATTCCACTGCAGCTCTACAATGAGACCAGTGGGAAAGGCAGCCCCTAATCCAGTAATAGTGGGAGGGGGAAACACTTTACAAAGTCAAACAAATTTTAAACTCTAAAATTCACAAAGGGAAGTTACAGTGCCTAATCCTTGAAAGGTTATCCAATATCAGAGGCTAGATGGGTAAAGACTCAAAATGTGAAAGCTGATTGCTTGGTAGAGCAATTCCATAATAAGCATCCCCGGAAGCTGGGACCCTGGCAAGAGAAGTAATGTGTATTTAATGGTTTCAGGGTTCTCCCGGGTTTTAGGGGGGTTAGCCTGTCAAGCTTCAAAAATTCTTATTTTGTTTCAACAATTCATATTTCTTTGCTTGGCAGCAGATGCAGATGGGAGAGTATGATTGGAATTTGTTTGGAGTAGTTAGTCTGGGAAGCAAGGTCATGCTATATGGTTGCTAGGAAATGAAGGAGTTTTTCATAACTGGTGCTTAATTGGGGAATGTGACTTGCATTGTCAGGGGGAAGGGAAATTTCTATACTTTTCATTTACTGTTCTGGCATCAAAACACCAGAGCGGTTTTTCATCTCATTAAGTGCCGGTATGCTTTGCCCAATAAAGTTCTGCATTAGAGATTGGAAAGTCTCCAGTGTGCTTACTTCATTGGGATCTTCAGCCAGAACCATGACACTTAGCCAACACCCTCACTCAGTGCACAAATACACATCACCTGATATGCTTATATCCACTAAGCATTCAAGTTTATACAGCTTGGAGGTGGAAAATATGGATGAAAATGATGATATGGTCAAAATACTCACTTGCCTAATAATTGTGTACACAGTGTAGAGTACATCCTCATGCACACACTCTCCATCAGATCTAGTGATCTGGAAAAAAAGATGCTCTTTCCTTCCATTCAAATCCCCAGACAGTAGTCCACACTGTAGTTTATTATTGACAGCTACAATCTCCTGTGGGAAGATATGATGCAACTGCTGCATATCGTTCTCATGAAGGATGACATTCTAAAGCTATTTGGAAAAAACTACAGAAATTGCCAAATGTCCAATCATAATAACACCCAAGGAAGTCACCCAGTCTGGGTCACCTGACCACTAAACTGCCCTGATTGGGACTATAACACAGCTACCCATTGGGATGAATACACCAGAGCCAAAGAAAACCTGCTGGAAGCCCTACAGGAAATTTGATGAAAACTGCTAAACTGGTTAGACTTCCAGTACAGTGGGAAAAGGAGACTCCAGATGTTTTCTGGGTCTACCTCTTAGAAGCAAGAGCTAGACGCAAGAACCCTATGCCCATTTGAACATTAACAACTCAAAAGATCAGCAGATCTTGGCCTCCATCTTCATCAACCAATCCTCTAATGACATCAGAAATCATTTTTATAGGATTGTTTCCAGCTGGTAGATCTTGGAAATTTCAGAGCTGCGGAGGATTGAAAGCTTTGAATCCTTGGCTCAAGGATCCGTAGCCAGCAAGCTTAAGGGAGAGCTCCATACCAGGGACTGAAGAATCACTGGGCAGCAAATGTGGGGAAGATGGTGGAAGCTGAGGACCCTCTGTGCCCTTAGGAATCAACATATTTGAGGGAGCAAGTGGAAAGAAGATGACCAGTTGAGTGGGACAAGCTGATTGAGTGGAAGCTTCCAGTTGCCCACAGCTCATCAGTGGAGCAGCTGAGGAAGAAGTTTGGTGAGTTAGAGATCAAAGGAGTGACATCACTGGGAGCTGCATCAATGGTGACCGGGCCGGGGAACAAAGTCGCTAACCACTCCATCTTCTCCCCTCTTGCAGTTGGTGGTGCCAGCACCTGCTGGGACGATTGGGTCCCCAGTGTAAGGAGAGGTGGTATCGAGCTCCACTACACCTCCCACGATATGGCAGTGAGTAATCACAGTGGCTCCAGCAGTGCTGGAGCCCCTCCACCTCCCCCACCATCAGCAGCAATGGTCTCACTGCCTGGGTACATCATGATGAGGGATGAACAGCCCCCACCCCCTTTGATGGTTTGTTTCAGTAGGGATCTGGACAAGCTGACCCACTTCCTGACCCAGATGTGGCACCATGGAGCAATGTACCCAGACGATGCCTTCTGGGTTCACACAGTGGCATCCAACCTGGAAGGTGGTGCTGCTGGATGGCTAATGTCCCTGCACGATGGAGAAGTACCAGAGCTGGGTGTCCTGGACACATTCAAGTAGATCCTATGAGGGCGGTTCAAAGATCCTATGGCACCCCGAAGCATGGACCTTGGAAGACTTCTAGTTCAATCCCTTGCTCAAGCAGGAGACCCTATACCATTCTGGACAAATTTTCTTCTTAAAAGCTTTCAGTGATGGAGCACCCACAACTTGTGAAGGCAACCTGTTCCACTGATTAATTGTTATCACTGTAAGAAATTTTTCCTTACTTCTAGGTTGCTTCTCTCCATTATTTCTTGTCTTGCTTTCTGGTGCTTTGGGAAAAAAGCACAAAGATCATTAGGTGACCCCCTCTTTGTTGTGGCAGTTCATCAGATATTGGAACATTGGTATCATATCACCCTTAGTTCTTATTTTCATTAGACTAGACATACCCAATTCCTGTAACCGTTCTTCATATGTTTTAGCCTCCAGCCACCTAATGATCTTTGTTGCTCTTTTTTTCACTCTAAAGTTTCCACATTTTTTTTATAATATTGTGACTAAAACGGGATTCAATATTCTAAGCATGGTCTTACTAAGACTTTATAAAACAGTACCAATGCTGCATGTGATCTTGATTCTCTTTGTAAATACAATTTAGGATTACGTTGATTTTTTTGGCTGCTGCAGCACCATTATCCATTAGGACTCCAAGATCCCTCTCACAATTACTGCTGCTGAGCCAGGTTTTACCTAATCTGTATCTGTACATTTGGTTTTTCTTGCCTAAGTGTAAAATATTACTAAGTGTAAAACATTACTGAATTTTATTTTGTTAGATAGGGCCCAGTGTTCAAGTCTGTTGAGAACCATCTGAATCTTGAGCCTATTTTCTGGGGTGTTGGCTATTGCTGCCAGTTTAGTGTCATCTGCAAATGTGATGAGTTTCTTTTCTATTTGCTCATCTAAATCATTTATGAAGATGTTGAAGAGCCTAAAATAGAACTTTGGAGTATCCTACTGCTTACTTCCTCCCATGTAGATGTAGTTCCATTACATTAACTGAGTGTGGTTTGTTAGCCAGTTACTAATCCATCTGGTGGTGATGCTGTCTATCCCACATTTTCTATCTTATCAAGTAGTAGGTTATGGTCTACTTTGTCAAATGCTTTACTGAAATTCCAGTATACTATGTCAACTGCATTTCACTAATCCACTAATTTAGTCACTTTGTCAAAGAATGAATTAGATCCATTTGGCATGATCTGTTTTTCACAAGCCCATGTTGGCTTCTGGTTATAACTTTGCTTGTTTCTAGGTGTTTGCAGGTCTGTTGCTCGATTAACAATGAGAAGCCAGGAACAAAAACAAGAATCCAAGAGTTCTTTGTGTAACCATGCTAATTTCCTCTTGGATTTGTTTTTTTTCCCCAGGAGTATTGAACTAGATGGGCTTTTGTAATCGTATTTTTCAGAGTTTTCTAAGCCTCTTGAGTTGTTTTCCCTTTTAAGATTTTTATTAATGGAATCTTTCCAAAGTTCGCTCAGAGTTTGTTAAAATCAGCTCTTTTAAAATCTAAGACTCTGGTAACATTATGTTCTATTGGTTGTGTTTGCATTATATTGAATTCCAGTATGACATGGTCCCTCTCCTCAAAATTCTGGGAACTTTAACCCCCTCTATCACTTCTTCTCTGTTAGTAAGAATTAGGTCCAGTATAACTGTCCTTCTAGTAACCTCATCTACCTTTCGGATGTCAAAGGTCCCTTCCAACTCTATTATTCTATGTTCCATGTTCTATTTCAATCATGAGTTTCATCACTATATCATACTTGCCCTCATGTACTAGTACTGAAAGTTCACCTTGTTTGTTCCCCAAACTTTGAGGATTTGTGTATATACTTTTGAGTTCTTTATGGCTGACCCTGGATATGCTTCCTATATCACCTACTTTATATCTGAGTTTTTCTTCCTTCCTGTCACCCTCTACCTCATTATTTGATTGGTTGCCTTGAAATTTATGCTTGGGATTAGGCCCTAAAGATCTTAAGGATTGGTCAGCCTCCCCCCTCAATTTTAGTTTAAAGCCCTTCTGATAAGCTGAGCCAGTCATTTTCTGAGCACATTCTTCCTGGTTCTTGTAAAGTGCAGCCCATCCTTTGCCAGAAGCCTTACTGTAGGTAATGCAGACCGTGGTCTAGGAATCTGAAATTCTCTTGGTGGCACCAACTCTTAAGCCTGTGGTTCATTGTTCCCTCATTGGATATTAACCTTTTGTTGGAAGTACAGATGAAAACACCACTTATGCTCCTAATTCCTCACTTTTCTTGCCTTGTAATTTCTCAATATGGTTTTCAGGTTCCTTTTGTGTCATTTGTCCCTACATGAAGAAGAAAGGGGTAGTAATCTGTGGGCCCTGTCACATCCTTGATTTTTGCTCCAGGGGGACAAAATACCTCCCTAGATCGTCTGGTCTACAGATGCCTGGTTCTGTTTATCTGAGAACTGAATCTCCTATCACCAATGCTCATCTCCCCCCCCCCCCCCGGAAAGTCTTAGCTACTTTTTTTCCTATCACAGGGACACTTGATGATGTCCCTTTTTCAGGCATCTGCATGCTTTCTTCCAGGGAGAGGCTATGAAATTGATTGCTCAGCTCCAAAGGGGCTGAACTAAACAGGGGCATTGTTCTTAGTTACTGTTTTCTTCTATGAGTGACATGTTTCCATCAGTCTTCCTCTAAAATCTTCCTCTAAATACAGGTTCATTTATTTTAGATGTAGTTCCTTATTATGTTCAATTTGGATATAGTCTTCTTTCTTAGGTTGAAGTTTCTCATTTTTTAGGTTGAATTTCAGAGAGGCTAGGGTTGCCTCTAGAGCCTTTATTTTTTCTTCTGGTAATTTATTTAGTTTACATGTATAATTTGGGTCTTCTATGGGCATAAACACATATAGAGAACATATTTTACATATTTTACACATTTTACAAATTAGAAGAGTGTCAGTCTCTTTTTCCATGACTATGTTTCTTTTTGTTAGTGTCAACCATCCCATTTGGCACATTCAACAAAAGAAACTCCCAGCTCTTTATATTAACCAAGAGTGTAGTTTTATTGAAAAATCCATCTAGGCATGGCAGATAGCAAAGTCAGCTCCGGGATTTTTCCTGTGAAAACCCACATAGGTAACTCCCTTTTCCCCTCCAGGCCACCCACAGTTCATAATTCACCAACTGAGTTCAGTTCTTTTGCTTTGGGAAAAGCTCTCTGCTTCAGTCAAAACATTCCTCATCACTCGGCCTTGTTAGATAACACATACCCAGCAACAGATGGTTCACTTGCATTCCATAGCCTCCTTCCACCCTTAGGAATTTGCCATCCTCCTCCCATCATTGTTTGACAAAGCTGTGAATGAAAGCAGGTACAGGCAACTATGGAGTGAGTCAGCTTTCACAGTTAGTTTATTTAAGGATTAAAATTTGAAAAGCTTATAAATATTCAAAGTATAAAGGTTTTAACCACAGTTAGAAAAAAATTCTAATTTAAAATTCTAAAAAGTCATTTAAAAATGTAAAAGTATGTAAAATGCACTTTGATATGCACTTCTTTTTGCAGGAAATCTCTGGATGCTTCTTAGGAGATGCTTTGCTCTTAGCCCTCTACTCCCTTTCTTGAAAATGTAGCTCTATCCTCCTTGTCTAGAAGTGTTTTGTATTTATCTCTTTCCTCCCTGCCTTCTTGCTTTTCGGTTGCCTGGCCACTGTTGAAGTTTTTGGATACGTGTTGCTCTCGGCGATCCACATGTTTAACTGATCGTCCATTAGGACTCCAAGGTCACTCTCACAGTTACTGTTTTTGAGCCAGGTTTCACCTAATCTTTCTTGTACCTTTAGTTTTTTCTGCCCAGGTATAAATCTTGCTTTTCTCCACATTAAATTTCATTTTGTTGGATCAGGACCACTGTTCAAGTCTGTCAAGATCTTTTTGGATCCTGAGCTTGTCTTCTGGGGTGCTGGCTATTCCTGCCAGCTTAGCGTCATCTGCAAATTTGATGAGATCCCCTTCTATTCCCTCATCTAAGTCATTTATGAAGATTTTGAAGAGTACTGGGCCTAAGACGGAAACTTGTGGTACACCACTGCTTACTTCCCTTCATGTAGATGTAGTACCATTAAGGACTACTTGTTGAGTACGGTTTGTCAGCCAGTTACAAATCCATTTGGTAGTGATGCTGTCTATCCCACATTTTTCTAGCTTACCAAGAGATAAGTTATGGTCTGTTTTGTCAAATGCCTTGCTGAAGTCTAAACATACTATGTCCTCAGCATTCCGCTAGTCTACTAATTTAGTTACCTTGTGTCAGAATCCAATTATATTTTATTTCTAACTAATCTACTCTGGGAAAACCCAATTCTTACTCTCTTTTGGATTCTGTCATACTACAAAGGGGGGGGGAGTAAACACGGGTGTTTATGACTGGCATTCCTCCAAAGAAACATCCTCTGTGGATTCCCTCTCTGGAGTACTAACCATAACAATACAGCAATCAGCCTTTGATCTCACTCCCTATGAAGCTTCCTTTTACCGGCAGCAAGGGAAAAGGGGGGGGGATTGCAACGTTTGGGATCCGATGGATTTAACACCCAGCCATCTGCCAATTTGGATTGACCGGAAGGAATGTGGGGTGGGACTGCTTGGGAACACTTTAAAACATTGAATGATCAGGGGGGTCCCCCAGATCCTGTCTAGCACGCCTTCAGTCAGTTTTTCTTAATAAAGATTCCTGTTGGAAAACCCGTTCCAAGAGTTCTGTCTTCTTAAGATGTAAATTGAGGTGGGTCCTTACATTAGACAGGATCTGCAAAATTAGTCAACCTGGAAGGAAGAACCTTGCCGGGGGACTTTGCAAAAATTACCATGTCAGACGACGAAACAGGGAAGGGGGAAAGCCCCCCGGAGAGGGAGCCGTTGCCCCGACTGGAAACCTGTCAAATATCCGGATCTGAAGGGTCAGATTCCTCAGGAGAAGAGGTGGTGGAGACGCGTAACCACAAGCCTCGGTGGTCAATGGGCGTTGGAAAGAAAGGCGAGTGGGAAAAGAAATCAAGAAAGGTGACCCTGAGACGGGGGGCCAACCAACCAGGATGGAAGCAGGAGATGGAGAGATCCCTGCACACAAGCGAAGATGAAGGAAGCTGGGCACAGCACTCGAACTGGATCCTAGAGAAAGCTATCGACTTGATGAAGAGGACCCTCAGCTCCCTAGGAGAGGAGAATCCTGAGCCCCACGGCCGCACCAACTCCTGGAGCCGCAACTGGAGAGACACTGAGGGGGAATTGGAACCTGCAGCCCCGGGGACATCCGCTGATCCAGTAGTCCCCACCCCCCGCCGACCTGCAGATGGCAATCCGGATGGAAGACAATACCGACGAAGAAGGCACCGATCCATTCAAAGACTTCCGCCATTGGACGCGAAATTCAAGGGGGAGCCGACACGCTTGGGGTTTTTCCTAACCCAAGTCCTTGGCTACATGGAGGAACACGGGCGACACATCCCTAGCGACAAAGCCCGTATTCGGATCGTGCAATCTGCTCTGGATGGACCGGCCGCCGATTGGGTGGTGAATTTGCATGATTCCAATGCCCCAGAGCTCAACGACTTCAACCGTTTCATGTCCTCTCTGAGAAGGTGATTTGAAGACCACCTGGCTGATCGCAAAGCACGCGAAAGAATCAAAACGATGAGGCAAGGCAGACGGCCAGTTGCCGAATATACGCAAGAATTCCGAACCATTGCCAGCAAGCTGAACTGGCCGGAAGACATCCTCCTTAGCCATTTCAAAGACGGTCTGAATTACGACCTATATGACACTTGCCTGCCCCGGGGGGACCCACACCAACTCGACGAATGGTACGTCCTGGCAGAGGAAGCAGAGATCGACCTGCTGAAGAGGCACCACCGAGGAAAACAATGGAGCTGCTCATCGCCTGAACCAACGCGCGAACCAGCGAAGCCATCGGCTATGGCCAAGAAACCAATGGGCTGTTTCAAATGCGGGAGAGAGGGGCATCGGGCTGTAGAATGCCGCTCGAAAGCCCCCCAGCACAACCCAGACAGACCACCGGCCAGCAAATCTGGGGAGTCCCCAGCTAAGTCAAAAGAATCTGCCATGAGGGGAATAGAGGCTGTGGAATCCCCTACCTCCGCCCATTGTGGGGAAAGAGCCCCAGCCTACACTGCAGGGCCGGTGGATGCCCCAGATGACAGCTCGGAGGGCGAACCACTGGTAAGTGGATCCATCCCACCCATCCTCAAGACAGTGACTATATTAGCCCCCTCCATGCCCAAAGCTGTCAAAGGGAAAGCCTTAATAGACTCTAGCTGCACCCGCTGCCTAATTAGCCCGATCCTAGTGGGAAATCTGGGCATCCCGGTGAGGAGGCTGGAACAACCAATCTCATTTGGCCAGTTAGATGGGTCCATAGCAGGGGGGGTGCCAGCTACCCTAGCCACGTTACCAATCCACCTATCCCTGGGAAATCATGAGGAAGACATAATGTTTGTAGTGACCCCAGGCATGGAATGCCCGATGATCCTAGGGCTGGAATGGTTAACAAAATGGAACCCCTGGGTAAATTGGAGGATGAAAGAAATCAGTTTCCTGAAAGAGGACCCTACAGACTTAAAACCCCAAGGGGATCTATCAAAATTAAAAACAGAAATAGCGTCCATGGGTGAAGAAAAGGGGCTACCAGAAATACCAGAGGAATATAGAGACCTGGCTGAAGTTTTCAGCGAGGAGAGGGCGGATGAGCTTCCCCACCACCGACCCACGGACTGTGCCATAGAGTTCAAGCCTGGGGCAAAACTCCCAAAGCCCAGATTATACTCCATAAGCCCAAAGGAGAAGGAGGAAATGGAGAGATTTATAAAGAAAAACCTAGAAAGGGGGTTCATTGAACCAGCCAAACCTAAGGTGGCCGCTCCGGTCCTCTTTAGAGAGAAGAAGGACGGCTCTTTACGTTTATGCGAGGATTATAGGCTCCTGAATGCGATCAATGAAAGCAACCTATACCCCCTACCCCTCATGAAGGACATGTTATCACACCTCTCGAAAGGAAAGATTTTTACTAAACTAGATCTAAGGGAAGCGTATTACCGCGTGAGAATTAGGGAAGGAGATGAATGGAAAACCGCATTTAATTGCCCAATGGGGTGTTACAAATTCAAAGTTTTGCCTTTTGGATTACAAGGGGGCTCCGCAGTATTTATGCAATTAATCAATGAGGTACTAAGGGAGCACCTATTTAAGGGGATCCTGGTTTATCTAGACGACATCCTTATCTTCACCGAGTCAAAAGAGGAACATGTCAACCTAGTCAGAGTGGTTTTAAAGAAACTGCGAGCCGCCCACCTATATGCCAAATTATCAAAATGCGAATTTCACCAGGAAAGAATAGACTACCTAGGTTACCGCATATCCCCACAAGGTATTGAAATGGACCCAGAAAAGGTCAGGGCAGTATTAAAATGGGCACCACCTCGCACAAGAAAGCAACTGCAAAATTTCCTGGGTTTCGCAAACTTTTACCGCCAATTCATTCCCTCATTTGCCCAGATAGCCCTGCCCCTCACGAGCTTACTAAAAACGAAGGGAGAATCCTCAGTGAAACCTAGCCAGCCACTAAAATGGACAATGGAATGCCAAACGACATTTGAGAGATTAAAGAGGCTTTTTTCTGCCAAACCAGTACTGGGGCACCCAGACATGGACAAATCCTTCATAATACAGATGGATGCAAGTGATGTGGCAGTGGGGGCTGTACTATTACAAGAAAATGATGAAGGAATGTTGCAACCCTGCACGTATATGTCCAGGAAACTCACTGAAACGGAACAGCGCTGGCCCTTGTGGGAGAAAGAGGCATATGGGATACGTTGGTCATTACTTACATGGCGCCAATTCCTTGAAGGCAATAAAATCCCTTTCCAGGTGTGGACAGACCACAAAAATTTGGAAGCCTTGAAAACACCCAGAAAACTCAACCCCAAGCAAGCCCGCTGGTCTCAGCATTTTCACCAATTCAATTTTAAGCTCAAGCATTTGCCGGGGGGAAAGAACTTTCTGGCAGATGCATTATCTCGCATGCCCCAATATAACAGCACGCGAGCCACTGACTCTAAACCGATCATGGGAGAATCACAACTGGCAGCGCCAGTGACTACCAGAGCCCAAGTTAAATTAAAACCACAGCTGGATAGCCAGACCGGAATTGAATTCCGGAAAAGTTTGGAAACAGATGAATGGTTCCAGAAAAATAAACACGTGTGCACAATGAAAGACGGACTGCCTTGGGTGGGGGAGAAGTTATATATACCGACCACCCAAAGGATCACATTCATGCAACTTTGCCACGACACAAAATCAGCAGGGCATTTTGGATTTGTAAAAACATTACACTTAATTAAACGGCAATTTTGGTGGCCATCCATGAAAAAAGACATAGAAAGTTACGTGGCCAGCTGCCCAAAGTGTGCAATGGCAAAAAGGCTGCAAGGGAAATCACCAGGACTGTTACAAACAGTGGCAAATCCCTCAGCCCCCTGGAGGGAAATAGCCATGGATTTTATAGTGGAATTACCAGAAAGCAATGGGAATACTGTCATTTGGACGGTCACGGACCTATTTTCCAAACAGGTTCACTTTATTCCTTGCCAAAAGATCCCCACCGCAAAAGCTTTAGCAAAACGTTTCGTGCAACATATTTACAGATTGCATGGGGCACCCCAACGCATCATATCTGATAGGGGAGTGCAATTTACATCGGCATTTTGGAAGGAATTTCTATCTCTTTTAGGGACCACCCAGGGACTGACGTCTAGCCATCATCCTCAGGGAAATGGTCAATCAGAAAAATGTAACGGAGTACTTGAGCAATATTTAAGATGTTTTCTAAATTTCCAGCAGTCAGATTGGACGGACCTGTTGCCTTTTGCAGAGGTTGCCTACAATAATGCAGTCCACTCCAGCACAGGTTACACTCCTTTTCAAATAGCTACCGGCCAAAGTTTCAACCCCATGCCAGAACTAATCCCAAACAAACCGGCAATCCCATCACTGAAAGAATGGATGGAACAATTACGAAACACCTGGCCAATAGTTAGAAAAGCTCTAGAGGAAGCTAGGCAAGCATACAAAGCACAAGCAGATAAGAAAAGGGTGGAGCCCACACCATTCATTATAGAAGAAATGGTTTATCTGTCTACAAAATACTTAAAATCCATACAATCCTGTAAAAAACTTGGACCAAAATATATAGGGCCTTTTCCAATTAAAAGAATCATAAACCCAATAACAGTAGAATTAGAATTACCCAAGAATCTTAGGCAAATACACCCAATTTTCCACTGCAGTCATCCTTACGGCCAAAAATCCCCCCCCCCACCAACACCAATCATGATAGAAGGCGAACAACACTTCGAAATAAGGGAAATCCTGGACTCTAGAAAATATCATGGGTCAACTCAATACCTAGTAGCATGGAAGCACCTCCCCGCCTCTCACAACGAGTGGTCCATAAACATCATGTCAAAGCCCCGAAGCTTTTAAAGAAGTTTCATACAGAGTATCCTAACAAGCCAGACTAACTTTTATACCTGTTTTGTTTTCTCTACAGGTGGACCTCTCTTATTTTTAAGGGGAGCCGGATGTCAGAATCCAATTATATTTTATTTCTAACTAATCTACTCTGGGAAAACCCAATTCTTACTCTCTTTTGGATTCTGTCATACTACAAAGGGGGGGGGAGAGTAAACACGGTTGTTTACTATCAACTACAAAGAAACATCCTCTGTGGATTCCCTCTCTGGAGTACTAACCATAACAATACGGCAATCAGCCTTTGATCTCACTCCCTATGAAGCTTCCTTTTACCAGCAGCAAGGGAAAAGGGGGGGAAGATTGCAACGTTTGGGATCCGATGGATTTAACACCCAGCCATCTGCCAATTTGGATTGACCGGAAGGAATGTGGGGTGGGACTGCTTGGGAACACTTTAAAACATTGAATGATCCCCCAGATCCCCCAGATCCTGTCTAGCACGCCTTCAGTCAGTTTTTCTTAATAAAGATTCCTGTTGGAAAACCCGTTCCAAGAATGAAATAAGATTGGTTTGGCATGATCTGTTTTTAACAAACCCATGCTGGCTTCTAGTTATAAGTTTATCTGTTTCTAGATGTTCACAGATCTATTTTTTGATTATTCTTTCCAGTATTTTCCCAGGTATTGATGAAACCAGCTCTGGTTTTGCTGCTCGAAGGCTTGCTTAGTTAAATGATACACTCCCTCACCCCCACCTCTGGGTATTCACATTGTCCAATAGTAATGTTATGGAAACAATCCACTTCTCCTTCAAGCGGCCTTGGCTCTTGATTGCCTAGACCAGGGCTTTTCAACCGGTGGTACATTGGCACCTGGCAGGTGGTACATGACCCTGCCCAGCCTAGGCAAGTGTAGGAGGGGAGGGAACGAGCCAAAGTGGTGCAGCACAGGACTTGCCGTGAGAGAGTCCTCAGGAGCTGCAGGGCGGCTGGGGCGAGGCAAAGGCCCCAGGATCGGCACTTTTGGCTCACCCAGAAGAGAAAGGAGGAGGAGGGGGCGGAGACAGGAGAGGCTATAAAAGGAGGCAGTTTGGGGCAGGAGAGGGAGAGAGAGAAAAAGATGCAGCCTTGGGAGGAGGAAGAGTCAACTGGAGCTGCAGCGAAGGGAAAAGAAGGAGGATGGGGGGAGAGAGGAGAGGAGATCAAATAGGCTGGCCGGCAGCTGATCTAAACTTTCTGTGGCAGCCATCCATGCGGGGCACGCACACAAGTTGCAGCAACAAGAAATGCAGCATGGGAGGGATCGCCCTCCATGAGGAATGAAAAAAGGCAGCATCAGCTGGAGGTGAGACATGGAGGGAGGGAGGGAGGGAGGGAGGAAGGAAGGAAGGAAGGAAGGAAGGAAGGAAGGAAGGAAGGAAGGAAGGAAGGAAGGAAGGAAGGAGATGGCAATGAGAAAGAGGGAGCTAGAGGCTTCCAGTTCATCACGCGGCCGCCATGGACGGCTGGGAGATTTGCTCTCTCTCCCCCGTTCAGTTTTGCATCGCTGGAGGCCCCAGAAAAGGGCCAAAAGTCACCCCGAAGAGGCAACCAGCAAGGAGGGGCTTTCGCTGGATCGCAGGAGAGCAGCAACTCTCCCGTTAGAGCTGGTGATCTCTCCAAACCGGCGGACGAAAGGACTGGCCATAAAAACATGGCTTGTCCCTAGGCTGCTAACAGCCGAAGTCACATTACCATCTGGCAACTTCAAAGCAGCGTGGACAGGACTGGGTAAGGTTTACCTCTCTTACATCCTAATTACTTAATTACCTGCATAAGCTGCTAAAGTACTTTCCCCCATGTGGTGAGGGAAGGGGGATTCTAGCCCTCCCTCCAGAAACAGCGGCTATCAACCACTCAGGAGTTTAAAATGTTGGAAAAATACTGAGATCCTAATTGGAATTCTATTTCCTAAAATTGGTGGATTATAAGATTTGTAACTTTCTACTTTCTATAATTTTTTCCCCTCTGATTTTCACTCTAATTACTATTGAAGATTCGGGGGTTTTTCCCCTTAAAATGGGGGGGGGGATAAAAAGATCCAACTAACTCTGAGACATAAACTGCTATTCTTCAAGAGAGACTTGTTGACAGCTTTGAAAATAGATAAGATATAAAGCAACCTTGAAGCACCATCTGCAAGAAACCCAGCTCAGCTCCTCACTTAGTGGACTTTCTGACTGTAAGTTTGTTTGTTTTTTGAGTTTAATATACTACAATGGAAGAAGAACAGGAATGGATTTCTTCTACAGAGGAAGCACAGGAACAAATTCTTTGTATGTTAAAAGCAATGATCCAAACTCTATGTATAAGTCTGGACATGCAAACTCAAATTATGACTTCAACCAAAGAATTATCTATACAGAATTCTGTAGAGAAAGTGAAACAACCAAATGCTATGACAGAAGACTTAGATACTCAACAAATACAGACAAAACACAAAAAAGAAACTGATAATAGAGAACAAAGAAAGGCCGTTTCTTATAAACAAGAAGGAATTTGAAGATAAAAAAGAAAAACAGATGAATGAGAAGATAAATACTTTGGGACAACTGCATCAAACTGGAAAAACAAAGAGACAATCGGCTAAATCAACCAGTCCTCTTAAGAAAACATCAACTGGATGCTCTTAATCAAGGAGAGAAGCAACCTAGAACTAAGGAGAAACTTCCTGACAGTTAGAACAATTAACCAGTGGAACAACCTGCCTCCAGAAGCGGTGAATGCTCCAACACTGGAAGTTTTTAAGAAGAGACTGGACAGCCATTTGTCTGAAATGGTATAGGGTTTCCTGCCTGAGCAGGGGGTTGGACTAGATGACATTATTATTATTATTATTATTATTATTATTATTATTATTATTATTATTATTATTATTATTATTATTATTATTATTATTATTATTATTATTATTATTATTATTATTATTATTATTATTACATCAAACAATAGCCACAACAAGGAGATCTTTTTGATGATTTAAAGGCAAAGATACGAAAAATGATCTGGCAGAGAAAAAAAGCTAGAGTAAGATTGAAAAAGATTGGGGTATTGATCTATACATGAGATCTAAAATAGAATATATCTAAATGGATAGAATATGTATTCTGAACACAAGATATTGTAACGATTTGAGATAAAGAAAATCTTGGTCATATAAAATCTAGAAATATATTGAAATAAGAATATTATACTGTCCTATTAGATTGTTAAGATAGATGGTAGAATTTATATATAAGGTGTGTATTTTAAATATTAGAATGTATGAGGAATTGTGATAAAGGAATTGTGTTTAATTAAAAATCTGGGAAAAAATAAATGTTAAATTAAAATATTAAGGGAAAATTAACCATCAGGTTAATTTGGCTAAAAGTTTGAATGTTTACAAATAACTAAGATTCGAATTTAAGATATTGTTATGAGTTGAGACAAAGGTTAAGTAAAACTTAGAAGTATAAACACTAATAATTAAATTTGTATATGGGTTTGTGGTACAAATGCTGGTGGTTTATTTTTTTTTATTTTTCTGGAAAGGAAGGAAGGAAGGAAGTAGAAGGAAGAAAAGAAAAGAAAATTATTAGCCCCAAATATGAGATACGAGACTTAGAAATTGGGATCATTTAAAATCTGGAAATGATAAAGATTAAATGTTAAACTTAAATATCAATGGGAAATTAAAGTTAAGAAAAACTTACTAGGTTATTGTCTAAAAGATGGAATGTCAAATTAATTAAGATATGTGTAGATTGAAGATTATTGATGAATACTAGAAAGGTATTTTTTGTTTGATTGATAGAATAAGAACTGTATTGGTTCGAATACGATAGTAGATATTATGGGGGAAAGAGAGGGAATTAGTTGTTGTAATACTTTGAGATTTGCACTGATGATATTCAAATGTAATGGAATTACTGTGCTCAGCTGCCACGCTACTTTTCAAATATGTAAATGTGATATATTGTAAAATTAATAAAAAACTTGGGGAAAAAAGAGAAAGAGGGAGGGAGAGAGCAGGAGGGAGAGAGGGAAACAGAAAGGAAGGAAGTATTGGAAGAAAAAGCCAGGGGCTTGCTTTCCAGCCAGGAGGCTATACCTTTAAGAGAAAAGAAAAAAAATGAAGCGCGCCATTTGAAATAGGCGAGAGGAAGCCGGCTGCTTCAGCTGCTCAAGAGGAGATGTTTATTGGCAGAAGCGAAGTGCCGTTTCAGCAGTTCAGTTTTGGATCAGCTAAACAACAAACCGGGAGAGTGGAAGGATTCTTATGTGATTTTGTGACTTGGAAGTTCTGGGATTTGTGCAATGTGGGTTTGTGTTCTTAAAGAGTGTTTGTCAATTTCTATTGTTGCTGATGGCTCATGTTGGATTTTGGGGTGAGGGGTTACTGGTTCTAATTCTATTGCTCTGCTATTGTTAGCTGTAAGTTTTGCTGCAAGGGATTTTGAAATATTTTTGTCCTGAATATATTTTGCCTGTAGCATTCGTTTACTTATGAATGGAGCCATTTGGGGAGGCTGCCTTAGCTGGCAGCCAGTACTTGCTATCTTTGTTTTTTTTTTCCTTAAGTGCCTGCTGCCGGCTCCTTAACTTTCCTTTCTAGCCAGTAGCTAATTCTTAAAGGGGAATGCACCTTTTGAAGCTAGTTCCTTCAGCACCTTGTCTTTGGAGGCTTTTCCTTTTCCTTGTTTGATAAATATATGG
>JALGBA010002306.1:0-19761 GCA_023970755.1 Azemiops feae | reverse complement strand
GCGCAGATACGGACTTCCCCATTGGATTTTAAGGGAGTTACTATAGGGGTTTCCCATGGACTAGAGTCCACAGGTTCCAGAATGCCCTGTTGGAGCAGCTTGTCCAACTCGGCATCAATCTTACTTTTTAAGGCAAAAGGAACCCTCCTAGGCTTGACCCTTATGGGTGTAATGCCTGGATCCAATTTTAATGTAATGGGAGGCCCCTTGTACGATCCAACTTCCGAGCTGAACACATCTGCAAACTCCTTGCATACGCCCACAAGGCTAACCGTTTGCAGCTGGTTCAGACCGGTCACCTGGATCCCAAGTGCCTCGAACCAGTCGAGTCCGATGAGACTCGTTCTGTCACCCCCAACAACTACTACATCCAATGCACCGTTGAAGCCCTTTCGCTGCACTCTGAGCGTGGCTTCCCCTTTTACGCTTACTCTTGTGTTTTGAAAATCAGTAAGGACAAGGTTGGAAGGCCTGAGCTTTACTCTCGAGCCAGTCCGGAAACAAATCTTATTGAACATGTCCATTGAAATAATAGACAACGCGGAGCCTGTATCCAGCTCCATAGCCAGGGGAACTCCCTGCAACTTTACGTCAATATGGAGCTTTTTCTTAAGGGGCCTATGCGTTCCTGTCTTGAACACCCCCCTCCTAGACGCGCAAAAACCCACCCTGTTTTGGCTGGGGACCTTGGTACCTTTCAGAGGCAATTCTGGGGACCTGTTCTTTGGACGGCCCATGCAGGCCGATGCAATGTGGCCTTGCCTTCTGCACGCTCGACAGACGGCAGATCGAAACCGGCAGTCGGCCCTCCTGTGGTGACCCCCACAGCCAAAACATCGAAGGGATGCAGGCGGTGGCCCTCTCCAACCCGGTAGTCGTCTCTCTGTCGATGGCTGGATCTTGTCCACCTCTTCCTCCTCGGACTCTTCCCCCGAAATCTCACGGGCGGCCTCCTGGTGGATCGGGACGGTCACTGGATGACTCTTTAACGACCGCAAGGGCTTCATGGTGCCTCCGGCTGCTTCTTCTGCTGCGATCTCTTGGAGAGCGTCTTGGAAGGTGACGTCCGTTCTCGCAAACAGTTTCTGCTGTACTTCGCGGCTTCGCAACCCGCACACCAGTCTATCTCGGAGCCTTTCCTCCAAGTCTTGAAATGCACAAGGGCGTGCGGCCTGCCTCAAGGCCGCGACGAAATCTGCAGCTGATTTGCCTGGCCGTTGGTCCCTCTGTTCGAATTGATGCCTCCACACAATAATCGAGAGCTTAGGCTCGAAATGTTCTTGCAGCATCTTTTTCAAATCGGCATATGCAATTGATTCTAAGGCTGCTGGTGCGACAAGATTCTCTGCTATTTCAAATGTCTCTTGCCCGCACACACACAGTAGGGTAGCCGCTTTCAGGCCGTCTTCCTGGATCTTGTTTACTCGAAAGTAATTCTCAACGTGAGCTGCATACGAGCTCCAGCGTTCAGGATGCGTGATGTCAAATTCGCCCAGACGGCCCAGCTTGGACATCTTCAACTAGATGGCCTCGTCCACGCCTCTCACCGTCAGGAATCAAGAAGGGGTCCGACGAAGCCAAGCCCGCCTCCAGCATCTGTATGCTGGATGGCGGCTGCTCCTCCTGGACACCGCGCTTCTTCCTGGCCTGGGTGAGTAGGCCTACTTCTGTTTCTTCGGGATTCCCCACGGCGAATCCCACCTTCATCGCCAACGTTCTGTACTCGACATAGGCATGGAGACGAGGCAGTTGATGCAAAAAAATGTTCTTTATTTGGGTACTTGCACCGAACAGAAGCAAGCAACGAATGGCAACATGCCCTTTTATACTTCCCCTGCAAGGGGAGGCTCAACGAATGAATGCAGGCTATTCTCCCGCCTCATGCATGCGCACGAGACTGGAGACAGCCTGTCTGGGTCCCGGGCAACTTATGGGCTGCCCAGGTCTCTACAACCGGTCCCGGGCAAACACCTGGTCTGCCCGGGCCTCTGCAGTTATCCTGCAGGTTGCCTGTGCCTTGCTGATTGACTGAGCAAGGCTCAGGACACAACAGAGGGATTCCCGGGAAGCCCAGGAGAGGAGACCCTTCCCTGCTTTCCCAGAATACACGGATTGAGATGCTGAAGACCCGGCAAATGGGAGGGGGGAATTGGGGGTTCATGGGGGGGCGCAAGTCGGAGGCAAGAAAGAGGCGGCAGAAGGTAAGGCAGCAGCCGGGATGAACGTTTCTCGGTGGGTTGAGGTTGCATGGAAGATCTTTCCAAACTGAAGGAAGATCCAGGATGGGAAAGGAGACCACCGAGTGTGATCTTTCTGGATGGACCTTCAGATTGTGAGTCCGGCTTTCCTCAAAGGAAGCAGAACCCAAGGCCTGAATTGGGTTCCCCGGACTTGACAAAGTCTTTTCGGCTGTGCTTACAGAAACCAAGGGGGGAGGGGCTGCTGGAGAGCTAATTCGGGACAGGTGGATTCTGGGAGTTGGAGTCCAGAGGAAGTGAAGTTGCCATAGTTCCCCCTCCTGCTCTGGAGGACCCTCCCCATCCCACTCCTCCAAGTCTTCTGTCAGCGTCCCCCCCTTACTGAAAACTGAGTCCCTCCCCCTCCATGCTGGTGCCCCTTTTCTTCTCTTTCCTTCCACCTTTCCCGGCCATCAGAGCCCCACCCCCACCCCAGGGAGCCGAGTCTCCCCATAATGTGTGAAGGAGGAGAATCGGAGCCTTTGGGTCCTTTGGGCCTCCGGTGACGTTTCTCCAACCCTCCCTCGGTTTGTTCCCTGGGCTGTCCGGGGTCTCCTCGGGGGTCGGGAGGGCCCCCTCAGCCTCCTCCGGTGGGGCACAGAACCGAGGGGCCGCCCATCCTGGAGACTCAGCAATGGGGCAAAGCGGGACAGTCCCGGAGCTGCCCCAGAGAAGAATCCAGGCTTGTTGCCTGCTGGATCAGGGCCAGTTTCTCGGTTCCGCTTCGGAGGAGCCCAGCACTTCAGGCTGGGAGCGGGGGGCGGGGGGCGGGGGGCGGGAAGGAAGTGGGACTCAGGCGCCTCTTCGGGGTTTGTGGAAAGGAGTTGCTGTGTTTGTGTGTTTGTGTGTGTTTGTGTAGGGCTGGGAGTGGCAGGGAGAACTTGGAGAAAATCACAAGATTTGGGGGAGGGAAGCAGGAAAGGAGCCCAGAGGTTCTGCCCTGCTCAGGCGAGCGATGGACACCCCTCCCCTCCCAGGCTGTATGGGTCTGGGGCAGACTTCATGCATCTGGCTGTATCCAGATACACAACTGGGGGGCAGATTCGGACTCTGCCGCCTCCTTCGGCTGCAGGGGCTGGTGCTGGGCCAGAGGGGAGTTTCACCCCTCCACCCCCCCATCCTTGGGAAGGATTCAGGCCCCTCTGGACCCACAAAGCTCTTTTGAACAGAATTGGGAATTGAGGATTTGTCTTTGCGAAACCCGAACCGGAATCTACAAAAAATGTTTTCTATTTATGTAGTAAAACATGAGAAACGGAATGTCTGTTTTTTGGATAGTTTGGGGGGGGGGGTTTCAGACTTTTTAATGGTTAAGGCTGTAGTCCTGAGGGTAAAGGATTACTGAAGTCTACAGAATTTCTATTAAAATTCTGTTTTTATGATAAATTATAAATTTATCCTTTGGTTTAACATACCGTCTGTCCGTCCATCCTTTTAGCCATCTCAAAATGATACTAAAATAAGTTACCAGGAAGAAAATCTTATCCATAATGGCCATGGATATGGATATTTTTTCTTCTTTTGTGGCAAAATATTTCCTTCGACTAGCATCCGGAAGAACGAAGTTAACCTCAGAGTCTTGATCCTTAGGACCGAGTCCCAGGGCTGATTCCTCTCCCCATAAAATTCCCTTTTCTGCCACGATCAAAATGCAGAGTTCTCTGGCAAAGAGGAAATGGCAGGAATTAAGAATTTTATCCTGTTCATAATGTAAACTGTTTGCAAGATTGATTGAGCTTAAATCCTTTCACGAGACTGGGTTTATAATCCAGCTTTTCTTTCCTCAACGTCTTTGTGGCGGGTCAGGGAGTTTGTTAATGTTTATTTCGAACTAAGACAGAGATTTGGAAAGGTGGAAAAAGCTGCCTGTATTTGGAAACAATATTTTTGTTCAAAAAAGGTTTATAGTTACAAAGACAGACAAAAGCTGGAGAGGGTTGTGGATAAAAAACTACTCAGAATTTCCACTTGGGAGGAAAAGCTGCGAGGGAAGCTCCCCTGATGGAGAATCGGGCCGGGCTGAGCGAGGAAGAGCCGCGAATCCATCGGGGGAGATTCCTGAATTTGGGACTTCTGCCGGGAGAGGAGGGAGGGAGACGGCGGTCTCGGCTGGGCTTTGTGGGGGGGGGGCAGATCCAGTCGCGGCCTTCCTGGAAGAGAAGACCAAGTGGAGACCCACTCCTGCCCTCGGGATCTCTCTCGCTCCCTTTGGGATCTCCCGGGCAGATCCCGGAGTGGGGAAGCCTCGCAGCTGACAAGAATCGCCCCGCAGCTGACAGGAGCCGAAGCCCGGAGAAGGTCGGTCAGCGTGGGAGGAAAAATGGGACCATCCAGAGCCTGCGAGGGGGATCCGACCTGGAAGGAATTGGGAGGGATCTCCCGGCCGTGAGACCCAATCAATCCATGGAACCTGGAATTGGGGGGGGGGGCTCCATCCCTGGAGGTCTTCAAGAAGAAGTTCGTGGTATAAGAACTCCTGCCTCGAGCAGGGGGATGGACTAGACTAGAAGATCTCCAAGGTCCCCTCCTGCCAATGAGTCTCTGAGGTCTCCCCCTCCCTTCTCCCCTCCCCCCCAAAGCCTTCGGCCAGCCCAGTCCCTTCTGCATTTGGTGAGAGGGATGAAGGAAGCCCCGGACTGTCCATCAAAGGGGAAACTGCCCTGGACGCTCCTGGCTCCGGGCTGAAGCCCGACACGGCTCCGCTCCTGCAGCCCTTCAAGGGGGCAGAAATGGGACAGGCCAAGGGGGCAACTCTCTGTGGGGCCTGGACCCCCTGGAGGAGTAAGAGGAGATGAGGAGGACCCCCTGCTGATCGGGAATGACCCCCAGTGGAGCCCCCTCCCTCCCTCCCTCCCGGGAAATGATGCAACTTCACCCGTACAGAAATCTCTCTCAGGTGACCCCGGCTGCAGCATAGCGACTCTAGATGGGGTGGCATAGGACTCCCCACTCAGCACTGGAGTGCGCCCTTAAACGTGGGTATCGGTTGCCTGAGGGGTTAGGGAGTCTTTGTGTGTGTGTGTGTGTATATGTGTGTCCGCAGTTTCCCCCCACACACACATGATCCAGACCCCTGGGGGGCTTCCTGGCCCCAAACATAGCTGGGTGAGCCCAGGAGGAGCCCTCAGGCTCTGGCTCCACTTTGCTCTAGGCTCCCTCTGGGAACTGAAAGGGCATCTAGTCCACCCCTCCAGACATCCAGAGAAAAGGAGACCCTGGCTGAGAATCATGAGGGGGCGCACAAAAGGAAGTCCGCCCTCCACTCCGGAGCTGGCAGGAAACGCCCCCTAAAATTCAGGGGCCCCCCACCCAGACTGAAGGGATTCCCCCCCCGCCAACTTTCTCCGCTTCTGTCTCGAACTATCTCCTCTTGTGGATGAACTCAAGGCAGACTCTGCCCGGAGACCGATGACAATGAAGAAAGGAGAAATCCCATTGGTCCTTCCGCTTTTCTGGGCCCTCCCAATTACGAAGTTCGAGGAAACCGCTTCCTCCCCCACCGATTCCGCCTCTGGGGCTGGGAGCCTCCGCGTCTTTCTCCCCTCTCTTTGGGGGCACTTGTGGGGCGGCATCCATGGACTCTGTTGGGGTCCCTCTTTTGTTGCTGGTGGGGGCGCTGGCCCGGATCCCCGGAAGCGAAGGGGGAAAAGAGACCCCCGGTAAAGAGGGGGCTCGTAGGGGGGAGGAGAGGGGCTGGGAGGGGCCGTCAGTGCTCCTGGGGGGGGAAAGAAAGGGGCTGGGACCCCAGTAGTGGGAAAAGGGGTCTAGGGCAAGAGAGGCGTGAGACTGCAGGAGCCTTGATCTCCGCATGGTCTCTGCCCCTCCCTCGCCGCATTTCCCCCCGCAAGACGAAGAGGGAGCCCCCTCCCCTCTTCCCTTGTTGTGGCCAAGATGGGGCGGGGGTCGCAGAAAGGCAGCCGAGTTGGGATAAGAGGCAGCTGGACCCTCTCTCGCCCCCCCCCCCATGGCTGGGTGGGAGGGGGACCTTGCGGACCCCGAATTAGCGCCTGAGCCCTGAAGTTTCTTACACTGAAAGAGGAAGGAGACGGGAAGCGAAAGCGAAAGGGGGAAACTGAGGCATTTTCAGAGCTGAATCCACAAAGGCCAGCAAAGAGTATAAGAAAAAAAGACGCTTTTTGGCAAAAGTGTTTTTGCAACCTCAGTTTTTTTTCTTCTGAATCTCCATTTTTTTTAAGGTGAGGGAAGAGTTGAGCTTGGATTCCTTCTTGGGGGAGACTCTGAATTTGGGGAGGAGACCCAGAACCCCCCACCCCATATTTCCCCATTGCTGAATCGGGACCTGGAGGGGAGGGGGGAACTGAGGGAGAAGGATATTGGGTGGGGTCTGAATTGCTCCCCTAAATTGGCTCCCCAAAACTATCCCTTTAGTGAAGGAGGCTGGAGCCCCTCCCTTTGAGATGGTCTTGGGGGGCTGCAGGCGGGGGGGGTTGGGCGGGGGAGTGGAAAATCATCCAAAGGCGGCTAGAGGGGCTGAAGATGTGGGGAGAAGGAAAGGTACCCAGGGAATGTGGGGGTTGAAGAGCTGGGAGAGCCCAGGAGCATGGGTGTGGGTATCCTGATTGTGTCCCCTCCCCAACCCCCCCCCAAAGGAAGAGGGAGAGGGAAGCGTGGATCTTACTTTCCCTCCAGCCCAGAGATTCCTAGGGGGTCTCTTCCCTCCCCCCATATTTCCTGTCGCTTTGGGTGGGCGGCCCCACCGGGATCCAACATTCCCTACAAAGTTAGGCCGAGTGCTGGACCAGCTGAACTTCTGCCTGCCTTTTTCCACCCTCGGGAGAAGGAGGAGGTCCCTCAGGAAGCTCCTCCCCTCCCTCATTTTCCTCCCCTCTCCCGACCCCCACCAAGGGAGGGGGATCCCGCTGGGACCGACGGTTCCCCATCCCTCCTCCAGGGGGCGCCTTCCGGCAGTCTCTCATGGCAGGTTTCCCTCCCCTCCTCTGACAAGCCTGTGTCCCTCCTCTAGGAGAGGCTGGGAACCATGGGCCCTGGAGTCCCTCCTGACGCTCTTCCTCCTCCTCCTTCTCCTCCCCGCAGCCCATTTCCTGTTCCAGCATAAGGTCGAGTGCCGCGTCCTCAACGGGACGCGGCGGGTCCGGTTCCTACAGCGGTACAACTATGACCAGCAGGAGTATCTCCGCTTCAACAGCAACCGCGGGGAGTTCGAGGCTGTCACGGCGTTGGGGAAGGTGGATGCCGAGGCTTGGAACAGGAATCAGCGCATCCTGCAGGACGTGAAGGCCGAAGTGAATCGCTTCTGCAAACCCAACTATGAGGTTTCCCAGAGCAATTCTGTGGTTGGCCGGAGAATTGAGTGTGGGAGGGGGAGTTCCAAGGAGGGGGGGAAATGCAGGGACCCCCCCCTTTTCATTTCATTTATTAGGACTCTCCCGGATAAAGATTTGCCCCTTATGTATTCTGTGCTCTCAGATCTATGAAATTAATTCATTCGTATTTATTGATATTTATTGATACTCCTAAACCGCCCCCTTCCCTCCCTCAAAGCGGGGCTCTGGATGGCGTACGACAGACATGTCAAACACAAGGCCCGGGGGCCGGATGCGGCCCGCGACGTGGTTTCATGTGGCCTGCAAAGCCATCCTGGAAACAGTGAGGGAATGGCCCCCGCTGCCTTGGCCCTGGCCCAGACCGCCCGGGAGTCAATGTACAATTTTGTGGTGGCCATCTATGCTGAAACGCATTCAGTCTTAGCTCCACAAGGCCGTCTGGATACAGCAAGGGACCGGCCCCTGCCGCATCGGCCCCGCCCCCTGGGTGCATGCTGGGGAGTTGTCACCCTTTGCAAGGAATGAAGAAATGCACCATCGCCTGGAAGTGGCCAGCAAATGGCCCTCGCCTACTTCACATATCGGGCTTGATGGGCTTGATGGGAGGGCTTGATGGGCTTGATGGGAGGGGTTTCAGCAGGCTCTTCCAGTGGCCCATGCCTTGACGCTTGCCCTGGTCCCACCCCCTTCTGCCAGAGACCCTCAGATCTGTCCCACTCCTGCCCAGGCCCCCACAGGCACCCTTGACGCGAATGATGTAGAGCTGGCCATGCCCACCCAGTAGGCCACACCCAGCCAGCCACGCCTACCCAGTAGGCCACACCCACTTCAACCACGCCCACCCTGGCCAAACCTACCCGGCCCCCCAAGGACAACCGCAATGCTGATGCGGCCCTCAATGAAATTGAGTTTGACACCCCTGGCGTAGGATATAACATCACCCCAAAATAAAAATGTATAAAAAATAAGGTTAAAAAATAAATTACCATTAAAAAGTTTGAAATTCTACAAGGATGCCCATGAAACATGCCAAAGGGAAGAAATATATTCCCCTCCTTCCCATCAGTCCCATGATCTTCCTTCTCTTCCCAAGGTCCAAAGTTTCCCCTGCCCCAAAAAACTTCTTTCCAGAATATTATACCAAATATTATATTTTTCTGGGGGGGGGGAGGAATCCAGCAAGGTCTCTCTCTTACCCAGTATATAGATATATTTCAATATAATCTATATGCTATATAATATTTTGATATAATATTTTACATTAATAAATCAATAATATTGATTTGTTTATCAACTTTTAAAACCATCTGTCTCTTTCACAGAGGAACTCTGGGTGGTGTACAGATAAAACATCAAAGCACAAAAATAGGCTATACAATTTAAGATCTAAAAGGCTGGAACTCTTAAAATTCAGTGGGAAAAATTAATTAAAAGGGGGGGATTCAGGATGCTGACCAGCCCCACAGCTGCATCCTTTTCTCTGCCCCCCAAGCAAAGCCCCAGAGCCCTATTTTGACCCCTTTCCTGAAGGCCAGGAGGGGGAGGGGCTCCCTTCAACTCTGGGGCCTTTGGGATTTTTGGATTAAATTGAACTTCCAAAGGACTGGAAAAGGGAATTAGTGAAGGCTCTTTCATCTGCTGTGTCCTATTCACCTTTTAGTTCTATTTATTCTTTATTCAGAATCATTTGTTTAAATCCAATAAACAAATAAAGGAAGCCAGTTAGAATGCATAATTACCATTCAATGTTTAAACTAAGATGTAAACCACAATCACACGGAATCCTGGTCTGGTGTTTGTCTTGAGCAGAAGCTGATTCAAAGGCTGAGAAATTATGTTCATCCAATTTTGGGGGTCTGGGAGAAAAGCCCACCCTTGAAACCCCCTTTTTGGCCACAGACTCAGCTTCACCTGCAGCCAAATCGCTTCTGTCTTCACACTTGGGAAGGTTCCTGATTTGGGGGAGAGAATCCAAAAACATTAAACCTGAATTTTGGGTCTTAAGAAACACATTTGACGTTCATCCAGTGCTGAAGCCATGGATGGTTTAATTCTCTGTTCCCGATTCCTTGCAAATTGCCCACATTTGTTTTTCTAATTTTATTTCTTTATATAAACATATCTTATTTCTTTCTATGGACTGATAAGGTTCCACTGTGCAAAACAAGGGTTTCACCTGCAGTTGTTGCCATTCGGCCTTTTCAGGGAAATCATATTCTTTTGGTAGAAACTAAAAAGTCTTTAAAGCATCATTAGTTCAAAAATGGAATAAATTTAATGTTCCCATTGTGAGCCCAGGTTCTCCAAAGATATGCTACCAAAGAATTAAAGTGTTTCTTCCACAAGAGGAAAACTGCCACATCGCAAAAGAGAAAGAGGCCTTTTATGGGGAGATTCTGGCCTTTTGCTCCTTCTGGAAATTATGGAATATTTCAGGGCAACCGACAGAGATTTTCCTCTCTGCATATTCAGTCTGGAAGCAAAATTCATCTTCACTCCTAAATTCTTCCCTGCAAACCTTGGAGGAGAATTAACTGTTCATCGGAGAATCCCTCAATGGAGAGAAACCTTGTTGGCAAAAGTTCTCTGAGCTGGAGTGGATCTATGAAGGACCCTCTTGGGGGGCTCGTTCAACACCCTTCCCCCCAATAATTCACCCAAGAGTTGTGCCATTTGCTGAAGGAGGAGATCAAGAGGGATCCCTTCTAAGACTGCTGCGAAGGGAAGTGATTCATAGGAAGAGTAATGGAGATGAAGCTACTGTGGATTCAAAGCAGGGAGAGATTTGGGTGTCTGGTGTGACAGTCAGGCGCAGAGACCCTGGGGTCAGTCTAGATGGTCTCCACCCCTCCCTCACGAGAAAGGGAGGCCCTCAAAGGAAGATGGAGGGGGGTCTCAGCAGCAGAAGCTCCAGGTTGCCATTTTCCTCCTCTCCCCAATCTAAAATCTTGAGCCTCCATTTTTCGAAGGTTGTGAAAAAGGCAGAAATTCATCAGCTACTGAAAAAAAAACACCTTCCTTTCCGATCAGGAAGGACGGCAGAATTAATTAATGAGTGCTGTAGAAAAATGAGGTGGGGAGAAAATTAGAATAAAAAGTGAAACCTTCAGTGTAAATAACTTATTATTCCTCTCTTTCAGCCCCCCCCCAGACAGTCCCACATTGCAGGGGGTGTGTTGATAGGCAGGGACAGGAGGGAGGGAGGCTCCGCCCCTTTCAGGAAGGAAAAGACTGGGAAGGACCAGCAATTCATCTCCCGGGACTTGTGGAATTTTCCCCAATTGACTTAACTGGGGGGTTAATCAAGAAAGGAGGCCTCCCCCCCAGACGTTTCATATTAACAAAAAAGATGGGGCCAGGATGAGGGGTGGCAGCCAACACCCCAGAAGACAAGCTCAGGATCCAAAAAGATCTTGACAGACTTGAACAATGGGCCCTATCCAACAAATGAATTTTAATGTGGAGAAAAGCAAAGTTTTACATCTGGGCAGGAAAAATCAAAGATACAAATACAGATTAGGCAAAACATGGTTCAAAATCAGGGGGACCTAATAGGGAGCATCGCACTGGAGGTCATTGTTGAATTAAGAGGAAATCCCCCCTCCCCCCTCCCCCCTCCTGTTCTTTCCCACCTTTTAACTATAATTCTATCTTGATTGGGAATTCCATTTTTATCGCTATAGAAATATTTATCTGTTAGGATTTTAATGTTTTAATGCTGTCAGCTGCCTAGAGTCATTTTATCATGAGATGGTGGCAAATAAATTTAATAAATATATGTTCTGGTATTATACCTAATTTTTAAAAATGTGGTTTTATTTTGAATGAGATCCCTACAATTATCTGAAACATGCTGTGTGTGTCTTCCCCATCTTCGGGGTCTCTTTCTAGCTCCACCACATCTGGCAGGAAATTCCTTCCATCTCGGGGCATTTCCGGCATTTATTCCTGTTGGACTTGTGCAGTTTGATGATGGAGACTGATCCCAACCAGGAAGGATTTATGTTTTTTCATCTTTCAGGATCCCCTTTAACTTCTTGCTGCAATTTGCTTTGGAAATGACTTAAAACCCAGAATAATTTCAGGAGTGAAAAGGGATCTTGGCTTGAACTAACTCACTTTGTCTCCCATTCTGGCCCCTCCTGTGTCTCCCCCGTGTCCCTCCTCCCTCTCCTCCCTTCCAGCCAAGCCCACCGTCTCCATCTCCCCCACCAAGCTGGACCCCGCTTCCCCCCACACCATCCTCCTCTGCACCGCGAGGGGCTTCTACCCTGTGGAGATCCAGGTCCGGTGGCTGAAGAACGGGCAGCCAGAGGAGGAGGAGGGCGTGGCCTTCGGGGAGTAGCTCCAGAATGGAGACTGGACCTACCAGCTCCAGGTGATGCTAGAGACCCAGCCCCAGTGGGGGGACGTCTACACCTGCCAGGTGGGGCACGCCAGCCTGGAAGCCCCCATCACCGTCCAGTAGGGTGAGCCCCTCCCCTCCCTCCCCTCCTGGTCTGGGGACCCCATCCTGCCCTGAGAAGGGGAGGAGAGACCCTCCCTGTTGGGGGGAGCCAGAAGGGACCCTCCTTGGGAGGGAAGCTGGCCTTGATCCTCCTGCTCAGGGGAGGCTCCTTCTCCTTCCCCAGAGCCCCATTCTTCCAACTCGACCAAGAGCAAACTCTGGACGGGGATTGTGGCAGCCGTGATTGGGGTGATCTTCTTTGCAATGGGGCTCTCCCTCTACCTGAAGAGCAAGAAAGGTGAGTCTGGGGGGCTGGATAAGAGATTGTGGGGAGGGGACCACCCAGGGGGGCCTCTCAGCAAGCTTAGCAGATGGCAAGGAGGGTCCCCTTGGAAATTTGCTTGGGAAATTCTGTTCTTTGAGAGTCTACTGTATAAGTGAGCATCATGCAACCTATTATGGGCTATCCATGGGGAGGGGGACCCCCTGAGTCCTCCAGCCCATGAAGGGTTCCGATTGGCTCTTTTTCTCCTTCCAGAAACTCCCATCCAGCCTCCTGCAGGTGAGTTTCTCCTCAAGTTATAGATATTTTTTTTAACATTCGTTAATTGTTCCTTTTTTTAAAAAAAATGTGCCTGAACAAAATCTCCTTGCTGTGGATAACACAATTTTTTGAAATTTTGGGCAGCTTTTCCTTACAGAGATCTGCAAATGCATTGCAATCAAAAACAAACACATACACACAAACACTAAAATCTGTCCCAGGATGTTTCCAAGTTTTGGGAAATTGCAAAAGGGAAGGGAAGTCTCCTTGTGACATTTCTCACAATTTCTGGCAAACTGACACCCGGCTTTGCTGCCACCCCTCATCTGGCCCCATCTTCTTTGTTAATATGAAACATCTGGGAGGGGCAGCCCTCCTTTCTTGATTAACCCCCCAGTTAAGTCAATTGGGGGAAATTCCACAAGTCCCGGGAGATGAATTGCTGGTCTTTCCCAGTCTTTTCCTTCCTGAAAGGGGGGGGAATTCTCCCTCATTCTATCCCTGCCTATCAACCCCCCCTGCAGTGTGGGCCTGTGGGGGGGCAGCTGAAAGAGAGGAATAATAAGTTATTTACACTGAGGGTTTCACTTTGTCTTCTAATTTACTTCCCCATCTCTCTTTTTCTACAGTACTCATGAATTAATCCTGCCATCCTTCCTGCTTCCTGATGGGAAAGGATTTTTTTTTCCCCAGTACCTGATGAATTTCTGTCTTTTTTTGCAACCTCTGAAAAATCGAGGCTCAAGATTTTAGATTGGGGAGAGGAGGCCTGCCTGCCAGTCCAGACCCCAAATCTCTCCCCCCTTTGAACCCACAGCAGCTTCATCCCCATTACTCTTCCTACAAATCACTTCCCTTCACTTTGCTATAAAAGAATAAAATTTATATTGTAGGAAAAATCCTGGAATTCCTCCTTCCTTCCTCTTCCTCCTTCTCTTTCCTGCCCCCCCCTCAGAGAGTCCTCCCTTCTCCCCTCCCCCTCCCCGGATTGAGGCCTCCCCGGCCTCCGGACTGACCACCCAGGCTAGTTTAGGTCTAAACCCAGAACTGGTTCTGGAGGAAGGTGGGCAGATCCCAGGGAGGGGAAGGGGCAGGACCCCTCCCTCCTCCTCAATCTCTCCAAGCCTTGCCAGGTGGAGGGGACCCCTCAGAGACCCCTCATTCCTGCTTCCCCTGGAGAGCCTCTTCTGTGGCTGGGAAGCTGCTGGAGGTGGAGGTTCTCCTGGCTTCATCCGGGCCTCTTTCTCCAGGATCGGAGCCCGTTTGAGTCCCTCACAAGCCAGGGAGGCTCCTGCCCCATTCGCACCCAGTTCCTCCCTGGCTCCCTCCCTCCCTCCTCGGGGCCTGAATCCCCTCGGCTGCCCCCCTCCAGACGAACTTCCCCCTCCGTCCATCTCCCCCCCAAAAGGTGCCAGGGCCCTGGGAGGGCCGAGAGCAGGGCGGCCTCCCTGGGGATGGAGGGGAGATGTCCCTCCTGGCAGCCCAGGATCGTCTTTGCTTTGTCTGCCGGTGGGTGAAGTCACAAAGGACTCTGCCCGGAGACCGATGACGCTGCAGGAGGGGGAATTCTCACTGGTTCCTCTCCTTCAGGGCATTTCCAGTTCTGAAGTCCGAGGAAAACGCCTCCTCCCCCTCCACTCCAGACCCCCCCCCCCCGATTCCGCCTCGGGCTGGGGGCATCCCTGGGCTCTCCTTGCTGCTGGGGGGCGGGCGCTGGGCTAGTTCCCTGGAAGCGAAGCGGGGAAGGAAAACCCCGGTAAGGAGGGGCTGGAAGGGAGGGGGCGAGGGGCTGGAAGGGACCCTCAGTGGTCCTGGTGGAGGGGGAGAGAAGGGCTGGGACCCCAGACGTGACTTTGGGAAAGGGGTCGAGGGCAAGAGAGCCTGCAGGAGCCTCCCTCCCTCCCTCCGCACAACTCCCCCCCCAGGGGGGGGACCGAGGTGGGGAGGGGGTCGTGGGGAGGCAGCCAAGATGGGATTTTCAAGGGGGGGGGTGTCACCATTTCTTGCCTCCCCCCTCCTGGGAAAAAGTTCCCCCTGGGATACGGAGGGTTTCCCTCCTCCTCCTCCTCCCCTCCAGAGCGAGGAACGGAGTATGAAAGGGCCGCTCTGCGCCAGGAAGGCCTTTTCCCGGCCGGTTCCCACGACGGAGCATGAAACGAGGAATCGATCCAGATCCAGTCAGAGCACAAACTGCACCCGGGAGAGAGAGGTGGAGGGGGAGAGAAGGAAGGAAGTGAGGGAGGGAGGGAGGGAAGGAGGGAGGAAAGAAGGAAGGAAGGGATTTCCCCTTCCTCCCCCCTCTGATTTCCCCCATTGAGATCCACAACAGCCATTCTTGAACCAAAACCGACCTGCTATTTCAATGGGACAAAAAAATCCCACAGCGCCGGGGGCAACCCCCCCCCGCCCGGTAGCCCCTTTTCCAGGAACCCAGACGTGAGGGTGGGGCGCTCCCACCCACGATGGAGATTTAGCCTCTTTTTAAATGAGGGGCCAGGAAACGCATCTCTGTAGGTCTGAAGTGCCCAGAGACCCCTCAGAGACCCCCAAGTCCTCCCTGGCTGCGTGGCTGCGCCTCCCCTTCTGCAGCCACCTCCCTTCTAGGCAGGATCAAGGGCGGAAGAGCAAAATGAAATCCAGACTCCCCTACAGGGCTGGTCTGAAACACCCCCTTGAGCTGCAGCCCCGCAAGACTGAAAGGACCCCCCCCCCTTTCTCCGCTTCTCTCTCTGCCTCGAACTATCTCCTTCTTCGGGTGAAATCAAAGGAGACTCTGCCCGGAGACCGATGACGTTCCAGAAAGGAGACTTCTCATTGGTCCTTCCTTGTCACTCAACTTTAATCTCCGTGATTAAACCTCTCTTTCCAGTAGCTGGCTTCACGGTCTATTTGTTCTCCTCTGCGCTGCTTGGGAGAATCCTGGCTGGAAGAGCCTGAACGGGGGAATTCCTCCCAACACTTCTCTCTTTGGTCAGTTTCCAACCCTGTGGGACCCCACTGCTCCCTTCCCTCTATGTGGATGTGGTACCACTGAGGACGATTTGTTGATTACGGTTTGTCAGCCAGCTACAGATCCATCTGGTGGTGATGCTGCCTATCCCACTTTTTTCTAGCTTACCAAGAAGAAGGTTGTGGTCCACTTTGTCGAATGCCTGGCTGAAGTCCAAGTATATACGATGTCCACAGTGTTTCGCTGGTCTACTAATTTAGTCATTTTATCAAAGAAGGAAATAAGATTGGTTTAGCATGATCTGCTTTTGCTGGCTTCCAGTTATTACTTTATTTGTTTCTAGATGTTTGCGGATCTCTCTTTTGATTATCTTTACCAGGATCTTCCCAGGTATTGATGTCAGGCTGATTGGTCTGTAGTTCCCTGGGCCTCTTTTTTTCTCCTTTCTTGAAGATGGGAACCACCATCAGCCCTTTCCCAATCCTCAGGTACTTCCCAGGCACTTCAGGATTTTGGAAAGAGACGGTTCAATGGTTCCGAGGTGACATCTGCCAGCTCCTTCCGAACTCTGGGATGTCATCCATCCGGTCCCGGTTGGTTGGTTGAAGCAAAGGGCCCATTTTTCCCCACTTTTATTCTGAGTTTAAGTCCCTTTTCAAAAAGTTTTATTTGGAGAGAGAAAGTTTCCCCTTTTCACTTTTCTTTTATCCTCTTGATAATATACACAGATAAGCAAAAACTAGCAGAAGAAGATTGAAGAGAAAAAAGTGGCTGCAAAAGAGGCAAAGGACCCCAATGAGGAGCAGCCATTTGCTCCCCATAATTGCCAGAATCCTCTGAAAGAAGAGCTTCCCCCCCCACTCACCCCCCCCAGACTGAAGACTGAGAGACCCCGAATGAGAGAAGAGCTTTTGGGTGATCTCAGGGTCTCTCTTGTGCTGTGGAGGATCCTTCCTGGGGGGCCATTGGGGGGATTCAGAGGAGACCCCCACCCCAGATCATTCCCCACCTCCTTCCCAGCCACAGGAACCGGCCTTTCCCGGGGAAGGAGGGGGGAGGGGTCCTACTCCCTGATGGCAGCTTCTTCCCCGGGATGGGGGAACAGGGAGGGGGTAGGGATCCGAGGGGGGGGATCTTGGAGAAAGGGAAAGTGAGGACAGTTGGTGGCTGAGGAGATCAGGCAGATCCCAGAATCACAGCAGAGGCTTGAAGAGGATCCCTCTTGATCTCCTCCTTCAGCAAATGCTCCAACTGGCACGACTCTTGGATGGATTAATGGGGGGGGCTGTGTGAGCCCCCACAAGAGGGTCTTTAAAAGGTCCCCTCCAGCTCAGAGTACTTTTGCTACAACATTTCTCTCTGTTGAGGGATTATCTTATCAACAGTTAATTTTCTTTCTAGGTTTGGACCGAAGAATTTAGGAGTGAAAATGAGTTTTGCCTCCAGATCAAAGTCTCTCTCATTTGCCCTGAAATATTCCATAATTTCTGGAAGAAGCAAATGCCCAGCATCCCCCCGTAAAAGGCCTCTTTCCCTCTTGGGATATGGCGGTTTTCCTCTGGTGGAAGAAACACATTATTTGATTCTGTGGCAACACATTATTTTCGGAGAACCTGGGCTCACAGTGGGAACAATAAACTTAACCAATTCTTAAGTAATGATGCTTTAAAGACTTTTTGGATTCTAATAAATGAATATAATTTCCTTATAAAGGCTGAATGGCAACAATTACAGATGAAACCCTCGTTTTGCACAATGCTTCTTCTGAAAACTCATCAGTTGATAGAAATAAATAAGACATTTTTTACACAAACAAATAAAATTACAGAAACAAATGTAGGCAATTTGCAAGGAGCCTGGAACTGAGAATTAAGCAATCCATGGCTCCAGGGCTGCATGAAAGGCAGATGTGTTTCTTATGTCCTGAATTTCAGTTTTATTGTTTGTGGGTATTTTTGGACTCCCTCCCCCAAATCAGGGACCTTCCCAGGTGTGGAGACGGAAGCGATTTGGCTGCAGGTGAAGCTGAGGCTGTTGCCAAAAATGGGGTTTCAAGGGGGGATTTTCTCCTGGATCCCCAAAATTGGCTGAATGAAATTTTTCAGCCTGTGAATCAGTTTCTTCTCAAGGCAGAGGAAACACCAGACCAGGATTCCGCGTGATTGGGGTTTTTACATCTTGGTTTAATCATTGAATCATGATTATAAATTCTAGTCCACTTGGACTTCGTCTGGAAGAAGAAATGGGCTGCGGGGAGGAAGAGAAGGACCGTCAGAAGTGTAGGAAGCCAGCCCTCCCCTCCAGAAAAGGAAATATTAAAAGGGCAGAATGTTATATTTCCTCAAAGGATCTTAAAGAGCATGCCCAGTTTTTTCTTAATCACCCCAAGTCTCCCTCCCCCCAAGCAGAAACCAACTCTGTAGAAATGCAGATGTAATAATCCATTCAGGAAGGTTGGAGCCCTCCAGCTAGAAGCTTAGAAAGACAAAGACACCTAAAATCTATGTACCCCATCCAAACTCTAAGACAGGACATAATAGGATTAACCCACAGATGCCAAAGGGGCACACTTAGACTCAGGTCAAAGTACATGACACAGGAAATACAAAGTCAATCAGGAACAGGAAACAAACTCAAGAGCCCCAGAGGGTATAAAAACCCACTCCCTACATGTGCTCTCTCTTTTTTCTTCCAGATTCATCTTTCTCTCTTCAATAAACTGCAACCTTCTTTCTAAAGCAGTAGCCATGTTGTTTATTCCCGGCTTGGACTGGACCCTGATGAAGACTTTTCCTTCAACAGAAGGGACTCCAGAATCCATCGTTCTCAGCCACTAGCAAAGGAGAAACCCACTCGAAATGGGGAAGGGGCGGGGAACCTTCCGTGAGAGACTGGTAGAAGACGCCCCCTGGAGGAGGAAGGAGGGGGAACATTCTCAGTCCCATGAGGGGAAACAGACTTGCTGGGGGGTCGGGTGGGGGGGAGGAAAGAAAGAGGGTAGAGAGGAGGAACTTCCCACTGGACTTCCTTCATCCTCCCTGGGTGGAAAAGGCAGGCACAAGCTCCACTTGTCGAGCAGATCTACTCTCTGCAGGGAACGTTGGATCTAAAGGGGGAGGAAGTATAGGGGGAAGGGACTGAAGAGACCTCCCGAAACTTTCTGGGATGGAGGGAAAGTAATATCCATACCCCCCCACTCTCTCTTCCTTTGGGAGGGAATATGGGGAGGGGGCACAATGAGGACATCTGGACTGAGACTCCTGGGGGTTCCCAGTCCTTCAACCCCCCACCTTCCCTGGGTCCTCCCAACTTTTCTTTCCCCCCCTAATCTTCAGCCCAATTACCTGCCTTTGGATGATTTTGGGGGATTGCACCTGTTTCCTATCCCCCTCCCCAAAAGACCCCCTGCAGCCCCCCAGAGCATGAGGGTCTCCAGCCCCCTTCACAATGGGGAGAGTTTTGCGGAGCCAGTTTCGGAGGAGCAATTCAGACCCGCCCCCCCAATTCCCCCTCCCTCAGTTCCCCCCTCCCCTCCAGGTCCCGATTGAGCAATGGGGGATTATGGAGGGTGGGGTTTTCTTGGTCTCCTCCCCAAATTTAGAGTTTCCCCAGAAGGGACCGAAGCTCAACTCTTGCAGGACCTTCAAAGCCTCAAATATGAGATTCAGAAGGAAAAGTGAAGTTTCCGAAGAAGCAAAAATACTTTTGCTAAAATGCATCTTTTTCTTTGTGTGAATTCAGGTCAGAAAATTTCCCTCTTTCGCTTTCGCTTTCCGCCTCCTTCCTCTTTCGATGCAGCCGACTCCGACCCAGATATTGGGAGGGAGCGAGAGACGGGCCCGGCTGCAACTCCCCACCTCGGCTAAAATTGGGAAAGAGAAGGTTCCTCTGCGTCCTCCTGGGGGGGATGGGGGAGAAAGGGGGAGGAGACCAGGCAGAGATCAAGGCTGTAGCAGACTTCCACAACTCTTACCCTCGACCAGTTTCCCAAAGTCATGTCTGGAGATCCAGCAGCTTTTTTTCCCCTCCCCCCACGAGTATCCCAACCATATCCTCCCCCCAGCCCCTCTCCCTCCTGGCCCCCTCCTTACTGGGGGTCTCCTTCCCCCCTTGGCTTCTGGGGATCCAGGCCAGCACCCCCACCAGCATCAGCATCAGGGGGAGCCCAACAGAGCCCATGGATACTGCCCCACAAGCGCCCCCAAAGAGAAGGGAGAAAGATGCGGAGTCTCCCAGCCCCAGAGGCAGAATCGGTGGGTCTGGATGGGGGGGAGGGG
>JALGBA010002305.1:0-161455 GCA_023970755.1 Azemiops feae | reverse complement strand
AGGGAGTCAAGCTATTCTCCAAAGCACCTGAGGGCAGGACAAGAAGCAACAGATGGAAACTGATCAAGGAGAGAAGCAGCTAAGGAGAAATTTCCTGACAGTTAGAACAATTAGCCAGTGGAACAACCTGCCTCCAGAAGTTGTGAATGCTTCAACACTGGAAGTTTTTGTCTGAAATGGTATAGGGTTTTCTGCCTGAGCAGGGGGTTGGACTATATGATCTCCATGGCCCCTTCCATCATCATCATCATCATCATCATCATCATCATCATCATCATCATCATCATCATCATCATCATCATCATCATCATCATCATCATTATTATTATTATTATTATTATTATTATTATTGGAAAGGAAGAATTCTGTCCCAAATGGAAATACCTCCCATGAAGGGAACAAAGACATTGACTTGTCTCCACTTAGAGAGGGTCTCCCTGAGGTCTGCTACATGTCCAGTTGTTGAGAATCATTGTGGGTAACTTTAGCATTATATACTTTAATAAATGAAAAGAAAGCTGGATAGATATGTTTTTTTAAGTTTAAGTGTTGTGGTCCGAAGGAGGAAGCACTCCTTAAAATCGGAGACATTATTTTCTCTCACAGTTTATTTATTTTGCATTCCTTGCCAGGAGATTTGCTACAATACTTCGGTACATTACAAAACGGATGCCAGAATCTGGATTTCTCTGGCTGGCGTCTGTCTTATCTTGCTAACTCCTCCCTTACTTTACTGTCATGATTTACGTCTTCCAATTAGGCTGGAGGCCAAAGATTCACTTCCCTTCCCAATCTCCCGCTTTCTTCACAATTCTCCTCCCTCTGTATGTCATCTGATTTAACTCCAAAAATGCCAAACAGTTCTGCATATCTTGTCAATGCAATAATATCCCATATTAACAGCGTTGACATCCGGCCCCCCTTACAAAAAGGACAGATCCTGTAATGTAAACAAAACCATATATTAATGACTAGTCTTCGGTTTGTTGGGGTATTTCGTATGAAACCTTTTGACGAGCCTGTCAGCTTTCACCTCACTGGATTTCACCCAAGTGGCTTCAGACATCGGGTATCCCTTCCATTGTACTAGGTACTGCAATTTCCCTTTAAAAATTCTAGAATCAAGAATATGTTTCACTTCATAATGGGTCTTTCCCGCAACTACGAGGGGCCCAGGTGCTTTCTTCGGGGGAGGTCTTAAAGTGGAGCCCCGATAAGGTTTTAACAAGCTACTGTGGAAGACAGGGTGAATTTTACCCCAAAGTCTAGGGAGTTTCAGTTTTACAGTGACTGGATTGATGACCTTTACGATAGGAAAAGGCCCTAAGAATTTCGGTCCTAATTTCTTGCTGGGTAATTTGAGGCGTAAATATTTGGTTGACAAATAAACCTTTTCCCCAACTTGGAACGTTCTTTGGGGAGCCCTCTTTTTGTCAGCTTGTTTTTTATAGGTTGCAAAAGTCTTTTTTAAAGCAGTTTTTGTGTTTCTCCAAATTTCCTCCCATCCCATCACCCATTGGTCAAGTGTCTGGGAAGCGGTTGGCACTTGGGGATATTCAGGAATTGGACTGAACTCTTTGCCTGTGGCTACTCTGAAAGGTGTGTAGCCGGTGCTGCTGTGCATAGAATTGTTATACGCCACTTCTGTGAAGGGGAGGAGGTCAGTCCAGTTTGTCTGTTGGTGGGAAACGTAACATCTGAGATATTGCTCCACCATTTTGTTAGCGGCTTCTGCAGCTCCATTGGTGGCCGGATGAAAAGCAGATGACAAGCCTTGAGATGATCCAATTAATTTAAGAAAACTCCTCCAGAACTTTGCTGTGAACTGCACCCCCCTGTCTGAGATTATTCGCTTAGGAGCGCCGTGCAGTCGGTAGATATGTTTCAGGAACAATTTAGTCAGTCGTTGAGCAGATGGGAGTCCTTTGCAGGCGATGAAATGAGCCTGCTTCGAAAACAGGTCTATTACAGTCCAGATGACAGTATTTCCTCTACTCTCAGGTAGGTCTACGATAAAGTCCATAGCTATTTCTTCCCAGGGTTGGGAAGGGTCTGCCACCTGTTGCAGTAATCCAGGGGTTTTCCCTGGTATTCTTTTCATTGTAGCACATACGGTACAACTCTTCACATAGTTTTCTACATCGCGTTTCAGTCCCAGCCACCAAAATTGCTGGCGGGTGAGATGTAGTGTTTTTAGATATCCAAAGTGTCCAGCCTGCTTTACATCATGGCTGTGTTTGAGAGCATTGAGACGGAGGGATTCGGGCAAATACAGTTTCCCCCCTTTGTAAGCCAAACCATCCCGGCACATCAAGGAGGTTTGGTTATCTTTGAACCATTGATCGGTGAGGAGCTCTCGTTTTATTTTCATTGCTCCAGGGTCATCTGGATTTGGGACCCTGCGAGGCATGATTTGTGCAACAGGTTGTGGATTGAAGATAATTGCCTCGTTGACTTCTTCACGTTCGCTTTTGTATTGGGGCAATCTCGATAGCGCATCAGCTAGGAAGTTTTTTTCCCCTGGTATGTACTTTAGAGTAAAGTTGAAGCGGTTAAAGTACTGTGCCCACCGTACTTGCTTTGGGGACAATTTGCGAGGAGTTTTCAGTGCCTCTAGGTTTTTGTGATCTGTCCATACTTCGAATGGCACCTTGCTCCCCTCCAGGTAGTGTCGCCAGTTTAACAGCCCCCCTCTAATTGCGAAGGCCTCCTTCTCCCATATTGCCCATCTCCGTTCACTTTCCGTAAATTTTTTGGAGGTGTAGGTGCAGGGTTGCAGGACTCCCTTCTTGTTCTTTTGAAGCAATACAGCTCCAACTGCCACATCACTGGTGTCTTCACTGGTGTCGGCTTGACTTACAAAGGGCTCCCCTATACCGGTTTGGCAGCAAATAGTCTTTTTAAATTCTCTTTTTAAATAGTCTTTTTAAATTCTCAAAAGCTGTTTGACAGTTCATAGTCCATGCTAGTGGTTGGCCCGGTCGTGGCTTCCCTCCTTTCCCCCCTGTTTTTAGTAAATCTGTAAGGGGTAGGGCAATTTTGGCAAAAGAGGGGATGAATTGACGGTAGAAGTTGGCAAAACCTAGAAAGCTCTGGAGTTGTTTGCGGGTTTTGGGGGGCTGCCATTCGATTATAGTTTTCACCTTGGCTGGATCCATCTCAATGCCTTCGTTGGAGATTCTGTAGCCGAGGTAATCTAATCGGGTCTGGTGAAATTCACATTTTGACAATTTGGCATAAAGCTTGGCATTCAGTAGTTTCTTTAACACTTCTCTCACCAGCTTTATGTGATCAGTCATATTCGTGCTGTATATAAGGATATCGTCAAGGTACACCAGAACCCCTTTGTACAAGTGATCATGTAGAACCTCATTAATCAACTGCATGAATACGGCTGGGGCCCCCTGTAGTCCAAATGGCATGACCTTGAATTGATAGCTCCCCATGGGGCAGTTGAAGGCAGTCTTCCACTCGTCTCCCTCCTTTATTCTCACTCGGTAATATGCCTCTCTCAGGTCTAATTTTGTGAAAACACTCCCCTTAGCCAGGTGAGTTAATAAGTCCTGTAGGAGGGGGAGGGGGTACTTGTTGTGCACACTTACAGCGTTAAGACCCTTATAGTCTACACAGAGATGGAGAGACCCATCTTTTTTCTCTTTAAATAATACAGGGGCTCCCACAGTAGATTTGGCCCTTTCAATGAACCCACTCTTTAGGTTCTTATTCACGTATTGCTGCATCTCTTCCATTTCGAGGGGGGACATAGCGTACATTCTCGGGCGTGGGAGCTTGGCGCCTGGCACCAATTCAATGGAACAGTCATTGGGTCTGTGAGGGGGTAGGACATCGCATTCATTCTCACTTAATACCTCCACTAAGTCCTGGTATTCATTGGGGATGAGTGAATCGTCTGGTGACGGTGAGGCAGTTGTAAGTGCTCATTCATTAAGTGGCCTAAAGTGTTCCGCAATGTCTGTTGGATCGGGGGGAGGGGAGGTTGGCCCTATTGGTAACCTCACAGTTCTCATCCCTTACTCCCACCAGATAAATGGCTTCCATTTGTCTAACCAGGCTAATCCTAGGATCACAGCCTCAGTTAGTTTTGGAGCCACTAGGAAACGTATGAACTCCCAGTGCTCACCTATTTCTAGGCTTAGAGGCTCAGTTAGTTGCGTGATAAAAGTTCCTCCCATCAGGGAGCCATCAGCTTGCTGAAACCTCATTGGCTGGGAGAGCGATTTTGCTCGTATTCCCAATTTCATGGCAAAGGGCAAGCTAATGATACATCGGGAACATCCAGAATCTACTAGCACTTTTAAGTCTGTCTGTGCTCCTGACTTAGGGCTGATTAGCCTTGCAGCCAGTTTGAAAGGAGGGACAAGTCGACTCACCATTGGGTCGTTCTCTCCTTCGTCATCGCTGTCAAAAAAGGGTAGAGTGACGGCGGGTCCAGTCTCAGCTCCGGCGTCTTCCTGTGTAGGGGAGGTAGCTTGGGCAACCAGTTGTTGTGTGATCCCGCTGGATTTTTCTCTCGACGGCTGTTGGCTAGGTCTTTTCCTCACTACAGGTGCCGGTTTATTCTGCTGTCGGGGGTAGAGGACCGGGTAGTTCGATGCTCGATGTCCCTGTTGTCCACACCGGAAGCATGTGATCGGTGGACCTGCTGGTGGTCTGGGCCTTTCAGTGGTCGTAGCCATTGGGGGTTTTCGGGGGGGCGGTTGTCGTCTGGGTTGCTCAGGGCTTATCTCGGGTTCAGGTGGGGGAGGCTTCTTATAGCGGGTGAGTTGAATGTCCAGTTTCACTGCTTTCTGGTACCACTCATGTAGCTGATCAGGTACTGCTCGAATGAGGCAGGCCTGGGAGAGGTGGTCATCTAACCCCTCAATGAAAAGATGGATTAGGGATTGTTCCAGCCACCCCTCTATTTGACCAGCTATCTTGCAGAATTCACGCACATACTCTAGAGCAGGTCTACCGGCTTGTTTTATTTTGTGGATTTGTCCTCCTGCTCTAAGGCTGGTAGAAGGGTCCTCAAATCTCTCTCTGAGCCCCAGGAGGAAGAGGTGGGGATTGCCTAATTCATTGGCTTGCTCATTGTATAGATTGTTTAGCCATTTGGATGCCTCTCCCTCTAGTCCCGGTATTCATTGGGGATGAGTGATTCATCTGGTGACGGTGAGGCAGCTATGAGTGCTCACTCATTAGGTGGCCTAAAGTGTCCCGCAATGTCAGTTGAATCAGTGGGAGGCTCAGGCCCTATAGGTAGTCTCACAGTTCTCATTCCTTTCTCCCACCAGATAAATGGCTTCCATTTGTCCAACCAGGCTAAGCCTAGAATCACAGTCTCAGTCATTTTTGGGGCCACCAGGAACCGAATAAATTCCCAGTGTGCCCCTATTTCTAGGTGTAAGGGCTCAGTTAATTGTGTGACTAAAGTCCCTCCCATCAGGGAGCCATCAGCTTGCTCGAACCTCACAGGGTTGGAAAGTTGTTTTGCCCGTATGCCCATTTTCATGGCAAAGGGTAGGCTAATAATGCATCGGGTGCATCCAGAATCAATTAGTACATTTAAGTCTATTTGTGCTCCCGACTTAGGGATTGTAAGCTTGGCGGCCAGTGAAAAAGATGGGATTTGTCAACTCACCATTGGGTCGTTCTCCCCTTCATCGTCGCCCTCAAAGGAGGGTAGAGCAGGGGCGGGTCCACCTGGAGCCCTGGTGTTCTCTTGTGTGGGAGGTGTAATCTGGGAAATAGGTGCTTGCGTGGCCCGGTTGGATTTTTCTCTCATTAGCCGCTGGGCAGGTCTGCCAGCTTGTTTTATTTTGTGGATTTGTTCTCTTGCTTTTAAGTCAAGGGATGGGTCCTCAAATCTTTCTTTCAGACCCAGGAGGAAGGGGTCTTCCAATTCTGGGGCTTGCTCATTATATAAATTGTTCAGCCATTCAGATGCTTCTCCCTCTAGGCCGGACGCAATCACATCGACCATAGCCCCTGGGTCTGGGTAGAGATAAGCCCAGCGATTCAAGTGCGAGTGTACTTGGTTAAGGAAAAAAATCAGTTTCTCTGGGTCCCCATCGAAGGTTGCTCTGAATGGAGTAATTATATGTTGTTGGGGCCCCCACTGTGGCTGTTGCTGCTGCTGGCCCCATCCTGGTTGCTGGTTTATGCCCATGGGTTGCATGTTCAGGGGCTGGGGCCAATCTCCTTGTTGTGGCCGTCCTCCCTCTAGCTGCTGATCTCCTGGGCCCTGCACCATCCCAATCTGTTGCAAGGTCTCTATCAGCTGTGGTGAGCTCAAAAGTTGTCTGCTCCCTGCCTGCTTTGAATGCCATATTCCCCATTGTTGCAGAGGCCTCAGACATGGAATCCCTCTCTCTTCAGGGCTGGGGTCCCTGATAGAGGAAGACAGGGTCTGAAAGGCTGTCTGATACAAATTGGAGGGGCTGTAAGCTTCTTTTTGCAGGAATGGGTCTCTGCCTCTCTCCCCTGGGGTTTGAGATATTTCCAGTAACTCACCCAGGTCTTGAATGGCAGTTTGCCCATTGTCTGTCCACCGGTTCTCATTTGTTTGCCAAAATTCATTTTCCCACAGCATGCTGTCTGTTACTTCCCCCTCTGGGATATCAGGTGCTGCCGGGCTGTATTTAACAAACTCCTATTTCATGATAGATTGCCCTGCTCCTGAATTCTGTCATTCTCACTCCAGGCTAGGAGAAAGAGGTGGGGTAATGCACCCCCAGTTCGTTAAAAAGTTTTTAGATTCTGGCATGATGTTGTGGTCCGAAGGAGGAAACAATCCTTGAAAACGGAGACATTATTTTCTCTCATAGTTTATTTATTTTGCATTCCTTGCCAGGAGTTTTGCTACAATACTTCGGTACATTACAAAATGGATGCCAGAATCTGGATTTCTCTGGCTGGCGTCTGTCTTATCTTGCTAACTCCTCCCTTACTTTACTGTCATGATTTACGTCTTCCAATTAGGCTGGAGGCCAAAGATTCACTTCCCTTCCCAATCTCCCACTTTCTTCACAATTCTCCTCCCTCTGTATGTCATCTGATTTAACTCCAAAAATACCAAACAGTTCTGCATATCTTGTCAATGCAATAATATCCCATATTAACAGCGTTGACATCAAGCAGCAAATGCAATAGCTGAAAGCATTTTATTTATTTCTATAATTTTTGCCTAATTTCCTGCAGAAACTCAAATCAAATAACATATAAAACATAACTATTTAAACCAAAATCATCCTGGAGAGGCTTTGAAAATTGCCTTACATTGGCACCCTGCTTTGAAATTTTATTAACCTTTTATTAGATTGTGTGTAGAACTTTGACAGATGCAGGAGCCCTAAAAGGTTTTATTTTCCCCATCCAGGTCAGTTACAGGCTGTCCTCGACTTATGGCCGTCTGTTTAATAATGCTTCAAAGTTACAATGGCCTTGGATAAAGTAACTTACAACCTGTTCTCGCACTTACGACCGTCGCAACATCCCTGTGGTCACGTGATCACAATTTGGGCTCTTGGTAACCAGCTCACACTATGATTGGTTCAACATTCTGCAGTCACCTGATCACCATCTGTGACCCTTTTTTGCCAGTTTTGGGGAAGCCAGAGTTGCTTAATCACAGCCTGATTCGCTTCGTAACCACTCGCTTAATGACAGCGGTGATTCACTTAACAACCTTCATAAAATCAGGTCCAACTTGGCTCGTGACCTCAGCAATTTACAACCCAATTGTGGTTGTAAGTTTAGAGAGGGGAAGGAATGGGCAGGAGAAAATCCTTCCCTTCCAGGGATCGGATGAGAATCCTCCCTGCTCCCAGGACAATCTCTGAAGTATTGAGGAGGTCAACGGTGGGGGGACAACCTCTCTCCTCCCTCCAGGTCCAGCTTGGAATCGACAGAGCCCTGAGCCTCGTAGGCTGGCAGGACACGGATTTCGGATTTCAGGTGTCCTGGACCTCCCCAGTCTGCAGCTTCCCTTTCCTGGCTACAACCGGGCGCTTGGCGACCAGCCTGTGCGCACGAGGGTTTCAGCATCCTGGGGTCATGTGATCACCCTTTGCGACTTTCCCAGCCAGCTTCTGACAATTAAAGTCAATGGGAGAAGCTGGACTCACTTAATGACAGTGGCGAAAGAGGTTGTAAAATCAGGCGTGGTCACATGGTGACTCTCTTAACAACCATATTGCTTAGTGAGAGAAATTCCAGTCCCATCTATGGTCATAAGCCGAGATCTACCCGTACTTATGGCTCTGCAATCTTAAGGAGAAATAACTTTAAATGTCTCAAATTCTTTCCAATCACTCTGACACAGCCCTGCACTCTCCAGTTTCCACAATGACTCCATATCAGTTGTCCAACACTTTCTAGGACAAGGACCTGAAAATGCCCATCCCTAAGGCTGCCCTTTTAGGTATCTCAAGAAAAATATGGGATGGCGTTGAAGGACACGTGTGCCTGCCTCATCCTTTCATCCATTGAGGCAAAGCGTCTGCAGCCTTGGTCCAAAATGTTTAAAGCCCCAAGGCCTCCATCATTAAGCTATTGTCTCTCTAGAGCAGTGTTTCTCAATAAGAGTAACCTGGTTCTAAATGTTAATAAAACAAAGGAGATCACTGTAGATTTTAGAAAGAGCCGGCATAGTTATGCTCCACTCAGTATCAAGGATGCAGATGTAGAGGTGGTCAACAGTGTTAAGTATCTGGGGCTGCAGATAACTAACAATCTCACTTGGTCTCTCCACACGTCATCCTCAGTGAAGCGTGCAAACCAGGGTCTGCATTTCCTGCGTCAGATGAGGAGAGCACATCTTTCTCCTCCTGTCCTGGCCACTTTTTACACAGGCAGGATTGGAGGCGTTTTAACAAACTGCATCACTGTTTGATCTGGTGGCAGCAGAGCCTCAGATAGACGGTCCACACAGAGAGTGGTGAGGACAGCCGAGAAGATCGTAGGAAGCTCGTTTCCGTTATTCAGGACGCTGCTTACAAGCGCTCCTGTGTGCTTAGAGCTCCGAGCATAGTTAGAGACCCCCCCACCCCCCACTTCACGGCCTGTTCTTGTTGCTCCCCTCCGGGAGGAAGTTTCCAAGTATTTCCAGCAGGACTAGCAGATTCTGTAACCGCTTTGTTCCCTGTGCCATCCGTCTGGTAAACTCGCAAGATGCGTTTTTGTTGCCATGTACATGTATACATCTGAACTAGACTGTGTTGTTTTCTGTGTCATAGAATATATGTGGGTCTGTGGGTATATGCATTTTTTTTGTCTTATTGATGTAGTAATATATTGGAGATGGTGTGGGATTTGTTATCTAGTTTGGAATAAACAATCACCAGCCAAAAGTTCCAAGAGAAAACAATAGTATTTTATTTTTACTACTTTGCAAAGAGGGTGTATCACGTACTCGCAGGTACAGTGGACACACCTTAAATCATCAATATAATTGCTTTATATTCCCTATAACCATCGCAAATTTACCTCCCACGTTTCCCTCATTGGTTGAGTACTCAGTCCGTCACAACCTATCCAAAGCGCCTAAAGTGAATACATTATTCCCCGCCCATGATTACATCTCCCACTCCTCAATTCTATCACCCCCTGCCCTTATTTACAAATGACCTTTTATAGCTATTAGTTCCTGTGGGCTGCCTCTGAATCAACCATCATGCCAACTAATTCTGGTTAAAGCAAGGGTGTCAAACTCAATTTCACTGAGGGCCGCATCAGCATTGCGGTTGCCCTCGGGGGGGCAGGTGGGTGCGGCCTATTGGGGGGCGTGGCCAGCTCTACATCGTTCGCATCAAGGGTGCCTGTGAAAGCCTGGGCAGGAGTGGGACAGATATGAGGGTCTCTGGCAGAAGGGGGTGGGACCAGGGCAACTGCCAAGGCATAGTCCACTGGAGGAGCCTTACCATTCCTCTCAGGCCATGCGGGGGGAGCTGGATGGTGGTGCGGGCTGCCCAGAGCCTTGGGCAGCAGAGGTCAAATGCCCAGCCTGGCCCTTGAGCACCCGTGGCACCAAGCCCAGCCCCACTTCCCCAAGGGGGCGCCCAGCTGCACTTACCTCAAGGCTGCTGCTGCTGTGCTTGCTCTCCTTACCCAGGTTGCTCATGATGGGTACGAGGGCAAAGTCAGAGGAAGACCCATTCCCTCTCCATGGGAGGAGATCCGGCTTTGTATCCAAAGCTTTCTTAGCAATAGGAGACCCTCAGGATAGGCCAGGAGGAGGGGACAAGGGGATGGTGAAAGGGCAGCAGGGCAGGACTAAGGCAAGAACTTCCCTCAGACCCTCCCTCTCCTTCTTTCCTTTCTTCCTTCCTAAGTACAGAGTGGTGGGAAAATATTTGAGATGAGGGAGGGAGAAAAACAGGCAAGAAACGCAGCTGGGGAGGTGTCACCCTTCGTGAGGAATGAAGAAATGCACCATCGCCTGGAAGTGGCCAGCACATGGCCCTCACCTACTTCACATATCTGGCTTGGTGGGCTGTGGGGGAGGGGATGCCATGAGCAGCGTGAGAGTCAACGTTACCTGCGCAATGCTGCCCTCCTCCTGCCCTATCCTGGGGGTCTCCCATCCTATTGCTAAGGAAGCTTTGGATACAAAGCTGGCAGGCAGCGAGGCACTCTTCTCACAGCGCCGAGAGGCTGAGTCAGGCGGCACAAATCTGAAAAGAAGCACGACGACGCCCAGCCCCCAGCCTGCCCGATTTCGGCAGGCAGCGGGGCGCTCTCCTCACAGCGCCAAGAGGTTGAGCTGGGCGGTGCGAAGCTCGCCAGCTTTGCACCTTGCTGCCTGCTGAAACTGGGCGGGCTGGGGGCTAGGCAGCATTGCACTTCTCATCAGTTTCACGCCACCCGGCTCAGCCTCTTGGCGCTGTGAGGAGAGCACCCTGCTGCCTGACAAAACCCCTCCCCCGGAGCCCATCAAGCCAGATATGTGAAGTAGGCGAGGGGCATTTGCTGGCCACTTCCAGGCAATGGTGCATTTCTTCATTCCTCACAAAGGGTGACACCTCCCCAGCATGCACCCAGGGGGTGAGGCCGACGTGGCAGGGGCTGGTTCCTCGCTGTTTCCAGATGGTCTTGTGGAGCTAAGACTGAATGCATTTCAGCATAGATGGCCACCACAAAATTGTACATTGGCTCCCAGCCGGCCTGGGCCAGGGCCAAGGCAGTGGGGGCCGTTCCCTCACTGTTTCCAGGATGGCTTCGCGGGCCACATGAAACCACTTCGCGGGCTGCATCCGGCCCTTGTGTTTGACATGTCTGGGTTAAAGCTAGTTTTGAGCATTGCAGGGGCCTCTGATCCCGGCTCCTATGTACACTTTCCATGCTTAAGCAGAATTCATGAGATTAGAAATATATCCATTGGATTCTTCCAAGGGTTAGCCTGCCCTTCTATGGTTTCTGCAAAAACAATAGGTTCTTTTTCCCACAGTGATGACCCTTTGAGAGCTGTATGCAATGAAACTTCATTTTAATGTATGCCAATTATTGTACATTTAAAGTGACAATAAAGTTATTTCTATTCTTCTCTTCTATTCTACTATCAACTATGATAACGTTAAGATGGACGTCTGGAGATGGAGTTGTGGCAACTGGATTTATTTTTTATTAGTTGAGAGGTTTTGCTGCTTCTCCAAGCAGTTTCTTCGGTCTGAACCACTTGGATAGGGGGATTCTGGGTAGGCAGAGAGCCGTTGGAATGTACCAATCCTGAAATTCTTAGGGGTTGTTATGTGTTCATGGCCTTGATCTTCCTGGGGGCTGATGAGAGAGCAGCCCAGAAAATGGGGGACAGGTTGTGTCCGAGGCCTCCATCTCTGTTGAGGGAAGGAACCTCCGCTTTGGCCCAAATGGATTCCCTCACTCCTCTCTCAAGCCATCCATCTTCCCTGTCCAGAATGTGGGTGTCCTGTCCCCTCCAAGCCAACGCAGGACTTTCTTTCCCTTGGGGCTTCTTTTCCACTTGATCCGATGATGGCCAGGAAAGATCGGGTGCTCCTCATGAGCCCCAGGAAGGGACCCCAGAGAGAGAAAAGGGGGAAGAAAAGACATCAAAGCATCCAGTGCTGGTTTGCTGGTCTGCATCTTCATCCCCAAGTGCTACATTATCCTTCTGAGGCCAGACCTGAATACAAAGGAGCAGCTTACAACCAGAATAAATATAAAACATAAGAAATGACATCATTATATATTGGAAGAATTATTAAAGTTTCCTTCAGATATTCTTTCCATTTAGATAGTGTGTAGGAGTCAAAGACTATCGTATGCATATGTTTCAAAATGGGAAATTGTTGAACGACTGTAATTCTTGTCACTTCTTGTAACTCCCTTTTCAGGTCAATAAATCTTGATAAAGAGAACTATGTGAAAGTCATTGAGTACTGTTCAGCAACTTCAACGAACCTGACACTTTATAATTCATTGAATTATTTCAGCAATTATTTCTGCTGACAGTGGCTAAACGTTTATATGTGTGAAACAGTGAGTGTCAGATCTCTCTCAACGTAAACCTCTAAGCTAGAATGATCCTTAACTCCCTTTGTTGAGAAAGGTATAGTTTACTAGAAGTCAAGTGAAATACAATAATGCAAAGCCAGAACTGAAGATCGTGTGCCCAAATCCCCAAGTGTAGCTTTCCCACCCTGATTGGTCCTCTGGTGTCCAATCAAATTCAAAGATGTTGGTTTTGGAACGGGTGCTTCAAGTGTGGGTTGGTGTGCAGCTGCGTTCTGTTCCCAGCCATCTGACTTTATAGCCGCATCTCAGGCAGACACAGTGAACTGTTGCTCCCCTTCGAATTCTCCCTCCCATCCAGTCCCCCCCCCAGAATTCATGGCAGACTGGCAGCGAGTGATAGCAGAGCGCAAGGGTGAGGTGGCAGTTCAGACAGTGAGTAGGAAAAGATTTAAGATGGTTACTGTGGGAACCAAGCTCCAACCATTTTGCTTAATAATCTGCATGAGGAGCATTGGAATGACAGAATGGCCTGGAATGCGGGGTTTGACCTGCTCTCCACTGGGGAGTCAAATCTTCATCACTATTATATAGAGATTTTTTCCTTGATTTCCTTATAAACCCCCTTTACAGAAAGTGTTGACCACAGCAGCTTTCTGGGATTTCACTTTGGAGTTGTTATTATTTAGGTATCTACCCTTAAGAATTTCCTACTCTGTTTTTTTTTCTTTCCTCATTTAGATAATTAAAACAGCAATATCGAATGATATTCAGGCCCTTTACTTTTTCACTCTACAATTTGTACATAAAGCATTTATCTGCTCCTCTTCCAAGCATGGCTTGTCTGTGAAAGGCTGGAAAAGATGTCCAGAGAAAAGGGACCTTGAGACTCTCCCCAGGAGGAGGTTGAAGGCAGCTGCATCGTTGACCGTGTCACAAATGTTCAATGCTGTGTATTCGTCCAGGTCCAAGAAGGGGGGAGTAAGGGGGGGATCTTCTAGGTTTCTAGGAACTTGCACCCATGGAAGGTACTCTGCTCTCCAACCACAAATACTGCTGAGCAATTGGTAATCAACTTTTAGGTTTCAGAAAGGCTTCTAATTGCAAATCAAATCCCTTTGCAAATTCCATTTTAAGCAGGTTAAAAAAAGCTCTGATGGATCAGATCAAGGTCAGTCTAAGAATCACAGCCACCACAGAGATGCCTCTGGTTTGCCCACAACCAGAAGGCATATAAATATTGAACATGGAAAAGGAGTTTTTGCACTATTTCACTTTCCTCCATCACACCACACAGTATTGGACACTCGGCCATCTCAGGATCTAGGAATCTCTAATTTTGATATTCCACATTAATCTGAGAAAAAAAAATCCAAGTTTCACAGCCCCAATCAAAAAGTACTAAGGCAGGACTGGAACTCAAGAGTCTCCTAGTGACTGGCCCAAAGTTGCCCAGGAAGTCTTCATGCCTAAAGGAGGATTAGAACTCAGAACCTCCTGGACATTGGCCCAAACCCATCCAGCTGATTTTCATGCCTAAGGCAGAACTAGAACTCCCAGTCTCCTAATTATGGTCTCAAAGTCGCCCATTTACTTTTGTTTGAAGGTGGGATTAAAAGTCCAGTGATTGGCCCAATGTCCCTCAGCTGGCTTTGTTTCCCCTCCCTGCACCCTCCCCCTCTCCCAACACAAAAGGCTCCTTCTGCCGCTGTGTCCCCCTGCACCCCTCTCACCTGTCCCAAACAGATAGCTGTCACTCAAAGCCCTCGCCCGCCCCTATCCCTCATGCCCACGTCGGGCATCACCACCCACGGCAGGTGATGCACCTGAACCGCCTTCCCTCCTGCCGCCTCATCCCCACAGGAGCCTCCTCTGGGCTGGCTGGGAGCCTCTCTGGGAGCTCGTCAGAGTGCAGCGGGGCCAAGAGGAGCAGGAAGGGTAGATGGGCTCCCTCCCAGCCAGGCTGCGGGGATGGTGGCTGGTGGCTCCCTGCGCCTCTTTCCCCCGGGCCACGTCAGGGCTCTGTCTCCAGAGGCTGCGGAGCCCCCGCCGAGGAGAGTGGCAGGAAGACCCGTGGGAGGTGGGAGAAGTCCCAGGCGGGCCGCCACTGCAGCTCTGAGACCCCACGGGACCTCTAGTCACCTGCAGGGGGGAGCTTCATTGGCACACCCGCAGACTCTGCAAGGTGGGCGTGTGGGCGGTGGCAAAGCAGGTTTTGGGTGGAGTGGATTGGCCACTGCCGGGCTGCAAACCTCCCTCTGAGGTTGCTGCCATCAGGTGAGGGAGGAAGGCGCCTGTCTCCAGGCAGGCTGAAGGAGGGGCCAGAAGGAACAGCGACAGTGGCAGTGCAGAGTTACAGGGTTTGGGAAGCGGGGAAGGACGGCAGGAGGAAAGCGAGTCTTCTCTTGGTCCTGGGGGGGGAAGGCATGTCAAAATCCCCACAGGAGCCTCCTCGGGGCTGGCTGAGAGCCTCGCTGGGAGCCGGGAAGAGTGCAGCAGGCAGAGAGGAGCAGGGTGGGTGGAGGGGTTCCCTCCCAACTGGGCTGCAGGGACAGTGGGCGGGGGCTCCCTGTGCCTCTTCCCCCAGGGGCTCCTCCATCTCCAGAGGCTGCAGTGCCCCCACCCAGGAGAGCAGCCGGAGGAGCTGCGGGGTTCCGCTTCCCCATCAAGCGAAGGCCATGCCGGGATCTCAGACCCACACCTGTTGGGAAAGGTGGAGGCCTGGAGGGCTCTTCTCTGTCCTGGGGGGCGATGCCCCTCAGCTGTCCTCTCAGCAGGCTCCGACCCAGCAGAAGGGCTGCATCCCTCACAGGGCCAGGTTGGGCAAAGACTAGGGGGAGATTAAAGAAGGCCAGGGCTCCTCTCATGCCTTCACAAGGGGGGTAATCTTTCGGAGAGCTGCGATCTGCTCCTATGGGGGAAGCTCTGGGTGGTCCTGGTGCTCTTTGTAGCCTCAGCTGAAGGCAGTGAAAGGGGGGGGAAGAGTTGACAGCTTTCCCCCCCCAGGACAAGAGGAGGGTCACCTCCCTCCCTGCAGCCCCCCCTTCCACAACCGCCTCATCTTGCCCTCTGGCTGCCACTGCTTCTCCTCTGTCCAAGCTCCCCAAGTGCTGCTTCTTCCCGGCCTGCCACACAATCTGAGCAACTGGAGTGTCAAGGTGAGAGAAACCCCCGAGGCTTCCCGGAGGGCCCCGCTGGAGGCCAACAGTGGCCTATCCGCCCCTCCGGAGCACGACTTCCCCAACATCCTTCTCCTCCTCCTCCAGCGTGGCGCAGGCTGCTCTCCCCCATCAGCCCAGCTCCATCCAGCAGAGGGGTGCTGAGGGAAGCTGCCCCCTCCACACCTGGAGGTCCCATGTCAGCTCCAGCCTCCCCCCCAAAGGCAGCCCCTTCACTCGGAATGCTTCTCCCCCTGGCGGATCTGGGGCACGCCACGCTTCGGTTGGACCACCACGGTTCCCGGGGAAGCTTTCTTTGGCGGGGCCCCTGCAGCCTCTGGAGGTGGCCCGGGAGAGAAGCGGCATTGGACTCGCCATCCCCCAATGCCCGCAGCCTGGCTGGGAGGAAGCCAGTCCAGGAGCCCCCAGCAGGGCTCGCCTCTCTTATCCACCGCATCAACACCTGGTTTCCCGGAGAGGCTCCAGGACGGCCCCGACCGAGGGGTGGGGAGGGCAAGGCAGAGGGCAGGAGGCAAGGAGGGAAGGGCACTCAGGTAAAGGTGAAACAATGCAATAAAGTTAATAAAAAGAAATAGTAAACAGAGAAAAAGAGAAAGGAAGGAGGGGAGAGGAGAGGAGCCCAGTCTCCCTCCCTTTCTTAACCAGCTTTCCAGCACTTCCTGGCCCTTCCCGCAGGGGGTGCTCTTCCTCCCCAGTGGCCCAAGGGGTCAGCCCCACCAAGGCTTGATGACAAGGACTTGTGAATACGTACAGATGGCCTCTCTCTCTCTGGTCACTTGCAGAGTCCTGGATGCAGGGTCATGAAAGGACAGCAAGGAAAACACCCAATGTCCTAATCCACCCGAGAACATATGATATCTTTTGGGAAACACCCAAAAGGGAACATGTTTAGCTACTTCTGCTTTCTCCCTTCTTATCTACATTGTGCCAGACTTACTGGGTGAAATCTTCATCTTATGTGTGTCAGCTTTGCTGGGTGGGTTGCTTATGTAATCAGAAAGAATAAATACAATGATTTCTTGTCATTCGGGGCTTCTCTCATTTAGAGGAGTCCGTCTCTATTCAGCTGAATAAACACATAAGCTTGAAGGCAACTTCTGGTTTCCTGTATCTTTAACAAGCAAAACCTCAGAACCTGCACATCGTTTTTGGCGAGCCTGGCTTCCAGGAGAGGTGTTTGGTTGGTCCTAGGGAGGCTCAGGAAAGGGGAAGTCACCAAGCGCACTCCAGGATTTCCTGGAGGTGCCCCCTTCTTGCCTCTTCACTGTAGTTTTTAACAGGAACCAGTTTTTTCTTCTTCTTCTTTTTGGTTGCCTTTTACTTGGTTCCTACATACTCAGGAGGGCTGAAGATAAGGTAAGATACAAAGATACACATTGCTTTGTTGCATCGGCTTGCCTGTGGGAGTGTGTATATGTGTGTAAAAGTGTGTCTGTTTCCTTGAATCATTTCCCACCATTGACCAGAGCTGGGCAGAAGGGTTTGCGCCAGCCGCACCTAGCCCCCCCTCTTTTGGGGTGTTTTGGGAGGGGTGCTTAGAAAGCAAGGGGTGCTAACCTTGTACTCTCGTGCTCCAACAGGTTGTGAGTGGTATGTGGTTTGTGGTTGTTCCTTATATATTTCCTGCTGTTGACCAGGCATAGGCATGATACTGATCTTAGCCAAAGGTCAGTGGATCTCTTGTGGCCCAACAGGCTATGCAAGTGGTGTGAATGACTTGAACACATGGGCTCAGCCCCAGGAAGACTAGTTAGAATGAATAAAAAGAAGGAATGTGCCCTCAGCCCCCTTGAGTGTGTCATAAGGAACTTTGGTAAGCTTAAAACCTGTCGGGATATGAAATTGAAACTCTAATTAAGTATAATGCCTTCTGTCACCAGGACATACCCACTGTTTGGCCCACAGGGGATCCATAAATTTGGGAGTTTTTGAAACTATGGGAGACTACGCTTAAAGAGGCATGGATCATGCTCAGCATGCTTAATATGCACTTTTTTGGACCTTACACAAGAATAAGCAGGTGCTTCAAGACTGTGGGTTGTGGTGACCTTCTGTGGCACCACCTTTTCCTGCTTTAGCTTCTGCTCCACCACCCTATAAGGGGATCTACTCCCTCACAGGGCAGGTAGCTATTAGAAGGGGGGACACTGGCGACTCCATAAGGTCCTGGTTCATACCCCCTTCTCCACATCTAACCTTTTTGCATGGGAGGACCGATTGGGTTCTTGCACTGAAACCCCATGCAAATATTCTGAATTGGTTCTGTCCATTCTTCAAACTTATACCACTAACTGGGCAGACCTCCAAGCCTTGCAGGATGTCTTTCTAACAACAGAGGAAAGGCGTCTGGTAGGAAATGCTGCTAAAAAGAAAGAAAGGATCTTTGTCCTGCAACTTAAAAGGTTTCCAAGACATTATTGTCACTGCATCGCAGATTGCCCTCCCTAAACAGAAAAATTTGGGCAAAATTTATGATGTTCATCAGTTGCCAGCTGAATGTCCCAGTGACTGCCTTGAGCACCCCAGATGTTAAGTGCGAATTACAGAAGATGGAGGGGGCTTCAGCTGATGATAGAAAAATTGTTGGAAGGAGCTTATAAAGCCTACATAACATGACCAGAAGTGATAACCAGGGGGGCTGTATTTGAGAATACAGCCCCAAACCTCTTATGCAAACACAGTACATCATGTCAGTTGTAGGACAAATAACACGAGCAAGCATTTTATTTCCTCCCTGGATACAATTCCTGCAGCTGCAGAAAAAGCAGCAAATATAGAAAAAAGAGAATGTGCATTTCATTCATGTAGAACAAAGGAACAGTGAGTAACTCAGACTGGAGAGGAAAAAGTAGGCTAAAAATAAATAAAAATAAAAATGGTTGACACTGAGCGAAGCAAGCTGCCAGAAAGTGGATTTTATTACAGAAGCCAGACTTCTGGACTGGCTAGTAAAAATCGCCTGAATGCGTGGTACAATTTGTACTCTTTCCTATTTTAAGTTTTGATGAGATTTGTAAGAAGCTTGTTCTTAATTTCCTAGCTTGGTTTTTTTCCCCTTTCAGCAGGATTGATTAATCCTATCACCCAGGGAAGGAAATGACTTGTTGATGAAGTTTTTGTCTTGTCATAGGTGCTGGTGTGTTTGGGTTATTGGTTTTTATATGTGTGTAGGGCAAACCTGTCAGCTTTCTTTTGGTTTGTTCATAGTTAGCGCTTATCTTTTCCTTCCCGAGGCTATTAACTGAGCCGGGCGGGGGAGGAAGAGAGAGGGGAGAGAGAAAAAAACTCTTCTCTGGTACTTTTATTTTCCGGCTTGACTCTTCTGAGAGAAGGGGAATGGAGCAGCCTTCCGTATTTGTCATAGTTGGTTTCTGGGGCTGGGTTTTCTACTTTTTCCTCCATGCTGGCTCAGTCCACATGTCACAACAGAGCCAAGGTTCCCTGCCCACAAAGCCCTGCCCTAGTGGGAGGGGGAAGAAGTGGGACTTGCGGAAGAGGATGGCGAGGAATGGTAGGACCCCTCAAGAGAGAAATGGGACAATGTCACCCAAATTCAAGGCACCCCCCCAGACCACCCATTGCAGTCTTTTGCCCTAAGACAAGATCAGTGTCAGCAGTATGCATGACATTTGGCCACTGGAGCAGGGAATGTCTTTTATGTTCCCTTCCTAATTGCACAATAGGGTGCTGTTCCACGACCATGCTCCAGATATAAGGGGGGGTGAGGGGCTGGGGGCCTTTGTCTCCCTGCCCTTAGGGATGATTCTTCCTCTTCACCCCTGGTACAGTTTCAAAGTCAGAGGAAAAGAATACCCTTTTTGATTGGTACAGGAGCATCACATTCAGTATTAAATAAGCCCCTTGGAAGCCCTTCCTCACAAACGTTCCAGGTCTTTGGGGCCAATGGCCATTCTGTGTCAGCTGCAATACTCAACCCTTTGGAATGCTTTATGGGTGGTATTCACCTTATTCATCAATTTCTTTACCTTCCAGACTGCCCTTTTAGGATGTGATTTGCTTGCTAAGTTACAAGCCACCATCTTTGCTCTGATGGCTAAGCCCTTGTATCAGGCCACTACAGGCACAGATAAAGAACCCTTTGCATGGACCAGGGATTGTCAGGTGGCATTTGATAATATTCAAACTGCTTTAGTCAATGCTCCAGCCCTTGGTATTCCTGATGTCACTAAACTGTTCACCTTGTATGTGGCTGGAAGTAAAAGGGTGGCTGCTGGGGTCCTTACTCAAACCCTTGGTACTTGGTCTCGCCCCGTAGCCTATTTTTCCAAACAACTGGATCCTGTTGCTCAAGGATGGCCAGCATGCCTTCGGGCTGCTGCAGCTGCGGTTCTTCTTTTGGAGGCTGCTGAACAATTAACCTTTTGGGCTCCTATCACAGTGGAATCACCCCATTCCATCCAGGATTTGTTAGCATCCAAGGGGGCCATTGACTTACAGCCTCCTGACTGGAACGGTATCAGATCGCACTCCTTGACAACCCACGAGTTCATATAGAGCGCAGTAGTGACCTTTCTTCCCCAACTGGATAGTGATCGTGATTGCGTATAGACTATTACAGAAGTATTTTCTGGCTGGCTGGATCTAACTGACCAGCCATTGGAGGAGGTGGACAGGGACCTGTATACCTACGGCAGCAGTTTTATGGGTCAGGGAGAAAGGCTAGCTGGCTATGCTGTGGTCACATTGGACCAGGTAGTGGAAGCAGCCGCTCTCCCTGTAGGTACCTCAGCTCAGGAAGCTGAACTCATTGCCTTGACGAGGGCTTTGGAGAAATCAGACGGTGCGGTTAATATATTTATAGACAGTAAATAAGTGGGGAGGTTTGTGTTATACATGCACGTGGGGCATTATAGACGGAGTATGGTTCACTCACTGATCCTATTATGTATGGGTGGGACATTTTAAGGCTATTGGATGCTGTTTTGCTCCCGCATAAGGTACCTGTCATGCATGTGAGGGCCCATGTTAGGGTTGATATTGAACATGGAAAGGGAAATGCCTTGGCCGACCGCACCGCAAAAGTCTGCCGCATCAGGTCCCCTGTCCCCGTGGTATATGGGTGCGCTTGTACCCTCACATTTGCCTGTGCTGGTTCCCACATATATTTCACAGGATGGGCAAAGAGCTTATAGACTGGGTGCTGTTTATCGTGGACATAGGCTGGAGAAGGACAGGAAATGCCTTCTCCCAGGACATGGATTATGGGCCCTCTTACAAGACTTGCATGCTAGCACACATTGGGGTTACGGGGCCATGGCTAAATTTCTTATGAACGGCTATATTTGTCCTAGGATCTGTAACAAGACCCTCACAATGTTCAAGCAATGTGTGATTTGTTGATGTAATGACCAGTGGAAATTATTAAGTTCCCCTTGGGGAGGCTTGGGGCTGACCAGGATCCTGCTAGTTTTTGGAAGGTTGATTTTGCTAAGTTGCCATGGACACGGGATTTTGGGTACTTGCATGTTTTTGTGGGTGCTTTCTCTGGATGGAATGAGGCCTTTCCTGTCGTACTAACGAGGTATGTGCGGTGTTGAGGCTCTCCTGAAGGGAATTGTTCTGCTTTTTTTCCCTTTCCTTACCAAGGCATTGGCTCTGACAATGGGCCCCACTTTATCTCTGATATTACCCGGCAGGTGTCACGGGCCCTGGGGATTGGTTGGCAGCTTCATTCAGCCTACAGGCCCCCATCCTCGGGGCACGTGGAGAAGGCTAATGGCATTCTTGGACGTCTTGAAGCTTGCTCAGGAGACACATCTTACTTGGCCTGTTCCCCTTTGAGATCATGTCTGGTCGGCCCTGTCTTTATCAATCTTCCTTGTCTGCTTCCCTATCTGTTTTTGGAGACCAGGCCCTCAGGGAATATATACACCCTCTTGCTAATGATGTTTCTTCCATTTCACAAGCTGTTCAGGCCCTCCATCATTCAGGATTGGGTCATCCACTCCATCCTTTCCTTCCTGATGATTGGGTACTTGTCGGATCCTGGGCTGATTTTGGCCTTTAGCTGGACACTGGAAAGGACCCTTCGTTGTTCTTCTCGCTACCCACAAAGCGATCGTGGTTGCTGGAATTCGTGCTTGGATTCATCACACTCGCCTTCGCTCTTCTTCATCACCTTCTGACGCTGAGGACCAAGTTGCTTGGACTATGGCCCCTGGTGCTGAGGAAGACCTTGGGCTGAAGCTTCTGTTTGAGGGCCAACGCTGATCTGTATGCCGGGACGTTTTGGTCGTTGTGATGCCTGTGCCCACCGGGCTTCTACACAGGCACTTTCCTCTCACCAGCTCCCTGCTTACTCACACGTGGGCATCGTTTCTCTCTTGGCTGATGTCTAGATTTTCTTTTCTGTTTGGGTTGTTCATCTTTTCTTTTTTGTTACTCTGTCTTGTTTTCTCCATGCTTTCTGTCTTTTTTTTTGCCTGATCTGCCCTTACAGGGGGGGGGATTATGGGAAGGGTGGTCAAGTTGGAGGTCAGGTTCTGGTCATGGTCAAGGTATGTGACATGACTATGGGGACAGTTAGTGTGGACTGGGATGTACAATCTAACACACCCTCCAAGCATGAACTCTCTTGTTGCTTTGCCCCCCACATATCTCGGCAAGGACGGTTTCTTCTTACACATGGTTGAGTGGGTCCAGATGCTGGTCAGGAAAACCCAAAGACCCCATCACATGTATCTCACCCTGGGAAGTTAGTACTTCCTGCAGGGTCATGAAAGGACAGCAAGGACAACACCCACTGTCCTAACCCACCAAAGAACATACAATATCTTTAGGGAACACCCGAATGGGAACATGTTCAGCTACTTCTGCTTTCTCCCTGCTTATCTACATTGTGCCAGACTTACTGGGTGCAATCTTTATCTTATGTGTGTCAGCTTTGCTGGATGGGTTGCTTATGTAATTATACAGAATAAATACAAGGATTTCTTATCATTCGTTGCTCCTCTCATTTAGAGGGGTCCGTCTCTATTCAGCTGAATGAACATGTAAACATGAAGGCAACTTCTAGTTTCCTGTATTTCTTTAACCAGCAAAACCTCAGAACCTGCATATCATTCTCTTTAGCAAGATTTATTGAGCTGAAAGGAAAGGGAGCTACAAGAATTCCAGTCATTCAACATTTTCCCATTTTGAAACACATAGATGTGATTTTCTTTGACTCCTCCATATTATATAAATGGAAAGAATATCTCCTTTCAAGTAAAAGGAAGTTTTAGAATTCTTCCAACCTCACATGTTATACCTCATGTTTTTACATTTATTCTAGCTGTCAGATGCTCCTTTGTGTTCAGGTGTGGCCTCAGAAGGATAATGTAGCACTTGGGGATGAAGATGCAGCCCAGCAGACCAGCGCTGGAGGCCAGGATGGAGAAGACCTGAACAGCCACCATGTATTTCCCTTTGGTGCTCAGGTAGGTGGGCACAAAAGTCACCCAGACACTGCAGAAGACCAGCATGCTGAAGGTGATCAGCTTGGCTTCGTTGAAGGCCCCAGGCAGATTCCTGGCCAGGAAAGCCACCATGAAGCAGATGGCAGCCAGGAAGCCCATGTAGCTGAGGGTGATGTAGAACATGACAACAGCCCCTTCGTTGCATTGCAGGATGATCTCTCCAGGCTGGGAGTGGAGGTCAGAGTCAGGGAATGGGGGAGAAACTCCCAGCCAGAGGGAGCAGATGATCATTTGGACTGTAGAACAAGAAAGGATGATGGAGTTGGCCAAGCTCTTCCCCAACCATCTCTTCACTCGGTTTCCTGGTTTTGTAGCCAGGAAGGCCAGCACCACCATGATGGTTTTGGCCAAGAGAGAAGAAATGGCAACTGAGAAGATGATGCTGAAAACCGTCTGTCTGAGAAGGCAGGTGGCTTTCCTTGGTTGACCAATGAAGAGAGAAGGAGACAAGAAGCAAAGCAGGAGGGAGACCAGGAGAATGTAGGAGAGGTCCCGGTTGTTGGCTTTGACAAGGGGAGTCTCTAAGTATTGAATGAAGATGATTAAGACAAGGCCTGTGGTTAGGAACAAGAGTAGAGCAAAAGAGACCAGGATGATGCCCAGATGTTCTTCATAAGAGAGGAAGGTTATAACTTTGGGGATACATCGGACTCTGTCCATATTTGGATATTTATCATCCGGACACTTGGTGCATTTTTCTGTATCTGATAAAGTCAAAAACTTTCTTTATTTCTTTAATATTCTGTTTTTTACATTTCAAGAAGTACCTTTTTTTGGAGAAATGTTCCAAGAACATTTTCCAAGATGTGTTGCTTAACTATTCCACAAGAAAAAAAACTGATAATATAATTTTCTAATACCTATGTAGCTACAGTATCTGAAATTGGAGAATTTCTAGTTCATTTTGAATAAACAAAAAAGAGTTGAGCTTCAATGCATGTTTTAATTTGCACTTTCATCAAAATGCTGTGGATAAATCCAGTTCCACAAAGCCTGACCTTTCTTGTGGTGTCACCCACCTTCCCGAGTGGAGATGGTCCCCTCCGGACAAGGAACGCAGTCATAGCAGCAAACTGGCTCTCCTTCTCGCACCCGCTTCACAAATCCAGGATGACAATTTTCAACACATTTGGACTGTGGCAGAGACTAAGCAGAAAAAATAAGAATGCCAAAGAAAATAGGTTAGGACTCACCATCCATGGAAAAGGAGAGGAGAAATGGATATTAGACAAGTAGATTCTGGGCTTCACTTAGGTGAACATGAAATCTCTGACTCCTTCCAATCAGGTGTAGGAGATGTGACCCTGGCAGATTCTTTCCTTAGTTCCTCCCTTTTGCTTCTGGCATAACACATTGCAACAAAGTCCTTTTCTAGGTAATAAAGTCTGTAGGGAGGGAATTGAGAAAAGAATTAAGCATTAAGTGACAAACAATCAGTTCCTCCTAATGGTTGTATTAAAATGCATTCCTCGACTTTTCATACATCCGTGGCTATGATGATCTACCCATTAAATTTTTGAATAAATTTGTTGTCAAAGATTTATTAAATTGTTATTTTATTAGATTTATTTAAGCAGAATAAAATGTGATTAAGAAGGAAACTTCTGACCAGTGGGATCTGGAAAGGTTTCTTCTGGACTACACAAAGCCTTGCAAAGCTGCTCCCCTTTGACACTCGTTCAAAAGAGTCTCCCAGTTAAGATATAAAGGAAAAATTCCTCATAAATTGTAGCTGTCAACTTTAAAGCAGATGTTCTTTCTTGATTTGTATTTTTATTTGTTCAATTCATATGGCTGCCATGCTGCTGAAATAAGATTAAAGGTGAGGGCTCCTTGATGCTCTCTGAGCTTGCTTGTTTGCTTACAGATGTTTCATTACCCAAACTAGGGAACATCATCCGTACTGGTCATCTAGCACTGATAATGTTACCCAGTTTGAGTAATGAAACATCTGCAAGAAAACAAGCAAGCTCAGAGAGCACCAAGGATCCCTCATTTCAACCCTGAGCTACAAATATTCTCCTTTATTAAGACTAAAGGTTTCTGCATAGATTCTAGACCTCTAGTGAGATTGAGGTGAGAAAATGAGAACATGTCCCTTAAAAAGATTAAGTCGCAAATCTTTGGCTGCAACTGATGGGACCTGAGTATGAGTCCTGTGTCAGAAGGCGATATTTCTAAGGCCCCTCCAGTTATCCAAGAAAAGGTCCTTTGTGTTGAAGAACTGCAATTAGGAGACTCCAACTGGCATGGAAAGACAGACCCACATTTAATATTAGTTAAATTGGGCGACTCTTTTTCACCCAGGGGGAGTGAAGAAAGCTAAGACTCAGGATAAACAATGCCATTCAAGGGATTTTCAGATGAAGACCCTCTTAATAGCCAAAGGCCAAATCTAAGTAGCCTTTCCTGTCAAAATCTCTCCCCTTACTTCTGATATCAGGAAGGGTTTGTCTTTGAATGAAAGTTGTGTTTAGGTGTTTCAGGTTTCTGGGTCAAGGGATTCTCTCACTGTGTCATTTTATATGAAGTGAAAGTCTTGGACCTCCTTCCTGGGGCAGAAGCCCAATTGCTCCCCCCCCCCCATTTGGGTGAAAGACAGATATGGCTAACTTTGACCAGACCATGGACCTGCCCTTTTAGGGAGCCATTTCCCAATGGCCTCTCCCTAAGCAGGACAAGATGAAGCTTCTCTTCCAATGGGACCACCAGGAGCTCCATCCAGTCATGATCCAATTTCATCACATTCAGTCCAAACCTCAATTCAGGGACTGTTCAACAGAATTTCCTCCCACTTTGCTGTTTGAGGACAAGCAAACCTGACCTTATTAACAACACAACCTCCAGCACTTGAGGGTTTCTCATCCCAGGTTGGACATGGCTGAATCAGCTAAAAACAGTCTTCAATATTACAGCAGCTGAAAAACACCTTGGTCAATAGTACTGAAGCCTCCCAAGTGGTCTATAGAAAGAAAACTGTAAGGTTTCTGCTCCCCGTGTTCAATTCTCAGTGAAGGTCACTGACCCTGGTAACTAGCCTTAGTCCACATGAAATGGGTTCTAAATCTTTGGAAAAAGAGGAAAGACACGAAAATTTCTCCGACCTTGTTGAGCAACTTTAGCTGTGAAAGAGCATCTTCGTCGATAGTAAGTCTCTGTTTTTCCAAACTCCCCATTTGCTGCTCGATGGGATCCTGCTTGGGGAGAATCAGCCTGCTCAGGATTTCCAGATCTGCTACTACATCTCCATTTTGATCCAAGTACAGTTTATCATGAGAAATATTGAAAAACTCATTCTTCTGCAGAAAAGGATGGAACTACAATGGGAACATCCAGGAATTTTAAAATCTGAAACCCTTTTTTAAAAATCCCATTTAGCCTTTACACATTTGAATCTTTCTTCTGCAGTTGTCTAACATCAAAATATGCTTATTTAGAAAAACAGGTACTTCTGCTATCTTCATAAATAAAAAAGAAAGGTTCAGCAAAATTTCTCAACCATATACTGGCAAAATATATATTAATAAAATATAATTGTTGCAATTGGTAAGTTATAGGAAACATTCTAGAGCAAGTGACAAAAAAATGAATCATAGAAAAAAAAAGATTATTCATAAACGCCTAGAAAACATCAGGTTGATTATGAGAAACTGTTCGTTTAGTGACCGTGCAAAGTTACAAGGGCACTGAAAAAAGTGACTTATGACAGTTTTTCAGACGCTCATTGCAGCATCCCAGGGTCACGTGATCAAAATCAGAATTCTTGGCATGTACTTATGATGGTTACCGTGTTTGAGGGTCACGTGATCTCCTTTTGGGACTTCTGATGAGCAAAATCAACAGGGAAGCTGGATTCCCTTAACAACCGTGTTACTTGCTTAACAACTCCAATTGTTCACTTTACCAGAAAAGGCAAGAAAGGTCATAAAATGGCATAAAACTCACTTAACAATTATCGTGCTTAACAACAGACATTTTGAGCTATGGTGAACTGGTGTAAGGAAAACAGCCTAGTTTTAAATACCAAAAAAACCAAAGAGATCATTGTTGATTTCAGAAAAGGCAGGCACAGCCACACTTCTCTGTGCATTAATGATTCACCTGTGGAGATGGTTACCAGCATCAAATTCCTGGGTGTGCAGCTAACGAGTAGGCTGACTTGGTCGCTCAACAGTGAGAAACTGGTGAAGCGGGCACAGCAGCGCATGCATTTTCTGCGCCGCATGAGAAAAGCGCATCTTCCTTCCCCTGTCCTGACCACTTTCTACAGGGGAACAATTGAGAGCATCCTGTCATACAGCATCACAGTCTGGTTTGGAGGCATCACTGCTTCAGACAGGAAGGTGGTGCAGAGAGTGGTGAGAATGGCTGAAAAGATCATTGGCAGTTCCCTCCCTCCCATCCAGGACATAGCACAGAAGCATTGCTTGAGCAGGGTCCGTAAGATTATCTGGGACACTACACATCCTCTTCACGACCTGTTTTCCTTGTTACCTTCTGGGAGCAGGCTTCGTGGTATCCAAAGCAGAACATCCAGATTCAGCCATAGTTTCATTCCATACAGCATTAACCTTGTGAACTCTCAAGCTTCCTCCTTCCGTTATATATTTAAGATGGACAGTATTTAATATTTATTTGTTACGTATATGTAGGGATGTGGGTCTATACATATGTTGTTCATAGTATGTTTAGGTGTGTGTCATGTATGTGTTTCACTTTGAGAGCAGGCAACTAAATTTCATTTTTGATGTGTGCCATTAAGCCCACAGTATAAAAATGATAATAAAGCTTATCTTGTCTTGTCTTGTCTTGTCTTATCCGTTGTGGCCGTAAATCCACCACTGCCTTGTGCAGCCTCTTCCAGCAACTGAGGGAAGCTGCAGAGAAGCTCAAGGTCTCTTCAATGCTGTTCCAGAGGGAGGGAAATGGGGAAAGGAGCTCAGCCACAAGAGAGGAGATTCCGGCTGAATGAGAGGAAGAACCTCCTGAAAGGAGGAGCCATTTCAGAGCTGAGCCCTTAAAGCAGAGGAGTTCAGCCTCCCCTTCACTGATGACGCAAGGACTGAGCAGCCATCAGTGGGAGGAGCTTTAACTGGGATTCCTGCAGAGAGGAGGGTTGGGCTAGATGGTCTCAGGGTGTCTTCCAAAGTTACAGATGTGAAATTCTACTATGCTAATCACAAACCCATGAAGACATGAGTATATTTAAAAATGCATACATCCTTTTAAAATTAGCAGTGTTTAAAACCAAAATTTATCTGTTATGGTTTAGAATATTATGTCTCTAGCAATTAGATTGGCCAAACCTGTTGATCTTTTGCAGAATAGGAAGGTTGAGATGGTTCCCCTCCTTCCCCTCTGGATTCCCTCTCCAAAGGAACCGAGATTAATGGATCCATATTGGGACCCCCATACCTGCCATGGCTGCAGCCTTGGAGCCCCCAAGATCTTTTCTCCCTCCTTCCTTCTCCTCCTCGATCTGGAGGAATAGGCGGCATTCAAGGCCTGGGCCAGAGTCTTCATGATACTGTACAAATTGGGATCATTTGTGACCCTTTTCCTGTTCCTTTTCTCCTGGGTCTCCAGTGGGGCTTTCTGGGTGCATCTTCTCCGGCCTTTGACAGAAAGGACGTGCTTGGAAAGAGAACAACGGAAATAATGATCTTGAAATTGATCTTCCACAAAGAAATAGGGTTCAAAGGGATCATCCATTGGCCTCTTATTTGCCAGAAAATCAAAGCTCCAAATACTATGGATGTATTTGTAAATTCTGTCATTTTTCAATGTATATCTTCCAAAAACTGTACTGATCCAGACTTTCCCTTCAACGGGTCCTGTCAAATGCCCAAGTGCCAAATGGAAAGGAAGAATTCTGTCGTTAATGGGAATAAATTCCAGGAAGTGAACAAAGACATTGACTTGTCTCCACTTAGTGAGGGCATCCCTGAGGGCTGCTGTATATCCAGTTGTTGAGAACAGTTGTGATATAACCACACAAATTCCATTTCTGAAAAGCATAGGAGTGAAAGTCCTCATGAAATTCTCTCCATTTTCTGTGTTTGAAGCAAAGAGGCCAATCAAGGTCCATCTGAAATGGAGGAGCAGTTGGACAATTGCTGGGTAGTGGAATCCATTTTTGGGGAACATCTGGTGGAAAAAAGGGAATTTCCTTTTATCACTCAGAGCCTCAGAAGCACAATGATAACCGATCTGAAAAAGCAATGAAGAAAGCTCTGTTATATTGGGGGTCAGATAAAGTCCAAAATAATAGCTTTTAATAAATTCAACTTTGTTTTGATGAACAAATTAAATAGATAATTGTTGATTAGCCATTATGCCATATCAAGAAACAGAATATTAAATACAAAGCATTAACAACATTGTATATAAAAATTGAATACAAGAAACAAATGAAATAAAAAAGAATAAGAATAAAAAACATGAATCATATATTATGTATTATATGTAAATGTTTAACTCTAACTGCAGAGTCAATATATTGCTTTAACACAAGTATCCCAACAGGGAGTTTGTCTAATGTGCAGTGCAGGATTCTCTCTCACTCTTTCTTATGCAGTTGACATTCAATATTCCAGATTCTTGGATTCCAGATTTTTCCTTTTTTCTTTTTATTTCTATCCTGTCTTGATTATTTTTTGGCTCGTTCTCTAGTTATACAAGAGATGGGGAGGTCACAACTCCTAATATAATTTGTCACTTGGAGAATCCAAGAGGGCTTTATTTGCAATATTGTATGTTCTAATACAGAGAACTTTGGGACTCTGTCAGGTTCCAGAGGTTTAACTGTACACCATGAATTACAGCCATATGGAAAAGAAAGGACGCCCTCTTTGAGTTCTGTGGTTTTACATATCAGGACATAGCAAAAAGCATCTGGTCTTAAGCAGTTCTTAAAAGTATGTAAATACAGCCTCAGATGAACAACAACATATGATATATTACACCATGTCATCATTTATTTTACAAAAAGAAAGGCAAAATGGAGAAGCCGTGTGTAAAAGACAAAACACACCCTGACTGCTTCCATAGGTATGAAGAGGCTAAGAGGTAATGTCAGAATCCAGTTATATTTCCTTTCTATCTATCTTCTCTGATCTAAAACCAATTCTTACCCTTCCCTGGATCCTGCCATACTCCCAAGGGGGAGGGGGGAGATGCATGCGGGTTTTATTACTTTCACTTCCTCTATTCACTACAAAGTAGCCTTTTGTTTATTCTTCTTCAGGTCTGCTAACCATTACAATGTAACCATTTGCCTCTTATCCTATGCCCCTCTGAACTTCTCCTCCTTAACAGGCAGATAGGAAAAGGGGGGTACAGACCTCCGGGATCTGGTTTATTTCTCCGTCATCAAAATAAGGTGTGAAGAGCTGTTGAATCATTTTGCACAACGGAGCCGGATTGATGTTATCTTTCCTGGATTTAACACCTAGAAATTTGCCGGTCTGAATCGCCCGGAAGAACTGTGGGGTGGGGTTTGCTGAGGGACACTTTAAAACATTGATCTGTAAGGGAATCACTCTATTATGCCTGCTATCAACTATTCTTAATAAAAGTTCCTGTTGGAAGAGATTGTTTCCAAGAATTCTGCTTTCTTAAGATGTGGGTTGGAGTGGGTCCTTACAGGTAGCCTGGTGCTGCTGATCAAGTGACCTTGATTAATTGATCATCAGCAAGGGTGACTGCCTCTATAAAAGCCAAAGTTTCAGGAGTTTGTCAGTCTCCAGCATTGAGTTGTGTATTAACACAATGCCAAAAGGTAAAGACTTCAGCAATGATCTTAGAGAAGCAATTGTTGCTGCCTATCAATCTGGAAAGGATTACAAGGCCATTTCAAAACAATTTAAAGTCCATCATTCTATAGCGAAGAAGATTATTCACAAGTGGAAAACATTCAAGGCACTTCCCAATCTGCCCAGGAGTGAACATCCCAGCAAGTTCACCCAATGCTCAGAGATATTGGGAAAAAATCAAGAGTTCCACCTCAGACTCTACAGGCCTTCGTGAGCATGTTAAATGTTCATGGCAGCAGAATTAGAAAAAGACTGAACAAGCAGGGTTTCTTTGGAAGGGCTGCCAGGAGAAAGCCTCTTCTCTCAAAAAAGGACATGGCAGCCTGGCTGAGGTTTGCCAAGTTGCACCTGAACAAATCACAAGTTGTCTGGAACATTCTCTTTTGGACAGGAGACCAAAGTGGAGAGGTTTGGCATAACACACAAGGCCACGTCTGGCGAAAACCACACACAGCCTATCAGCACCAACATGCCACACCAATCGCCAAGCAGGGTGATGGAGGGGTGAGGATTTGGGGTTGTTTCGCAGCTAGAGGACCTGGGCACCTTGCACTATGTTGTGTGTTGTTCATCTGAGATTGTAGTTACCTACTTTTAAAAACTGCTAAGGACCAGTGATTTTTTATCAGATGTCCTGATACATAAAATCATAGAACTAAAAGAGGATGGACTTTCCTTTTCACATGGCTGTATTTTCCCTGATTTTAGACAAAGATGAAACTGCATAAATTCCCAATCCTGCTCTGAGTCAGCAACTGAAGTCCTTTTATCCATCCCCAAAATATTCCTCAGGTCCAATGATTGGATTTATTCCAGTAGAGGCCTATTTTAAGCCCCAAACTTCAGTTCAATATAAAGATTTGGGGGTAACTTTGGCATTATATACTCTAATAATTGGGAAAAAGCTGGACAGCTATGAGGGTTTTTTAAAATTTAAGCAGTAAATTCAACCCTAACGTTGCTCTAAGTGGGCTCCTTTGATGATGGCAGATCCAAGATTCAGTCTCAGAGAAAAGTAACGCTGGGTAAGGAAAGGTGTTACTTGTTGTATTGGCTACATTTGTCTTCCAAAGACCACAGCTTTTGACTTTCATTTATCAATAATCAGAGAAATATTATGTCAGTAGGAGCCAAGTTTTCTCAAGAGTCTATACAATCTAACCCATAGGATAACAGTACTGCATTATCAGTTTAAACCATCTTGTATTTAGCAAGTAAGAGGCTCAGTGGCTTAAAGACACTGAATCTTTTCTGGCAGTTCGAGTTCTATCACTGCATGGCGGGGTGAGCTCCCGTCGCTTGCCTGAGCTTCTGCCCACCTAGCAGTTTGAAAGCCTGTGACAACGCTAGTAGATAAATAGGTACCACTTTGGTGGGAAATGTGGCGTGTTTCATGCAGACTGTTGGGCCCCTGCCAGTGATGGAGTTGCTGGGATGTGACACTCAACTGCCAGGCAGCATCGGTGGTGAGACAAGGCCCAGATGATGCCATAGGAGACCTCTCATCTTTCTGATGCGGAGCCAGTTCACCTCCTGTGGTGCACCCTGGATGAGCTCCTGAGCACAAACTGAACGGACTAGCATTCCTGGGCTTTGAAACAAACACTATGTAGTCACCTAGCTATTTATACCTTTCCCATATGCTAAATAAATAAACAATTTAGCACTTTAGGCATGTACATGAGAATCCTTCCTTAGTCCTGGTAAGTCATTAATGTATAGACTGAATAAGAAGAGTTCAAATATGTACTCTTTTATGTTACACCTTGGTAAGTATCTATCCTTCTTCTTGTGGCTCCACTGAGCCCAAACCTCCCTCTGAAACAAGGCCTTGTGGAAAGGGCTTGGATCAGGGCCAACAGTCTGAGTTCCATTTTAAGGGAAATCAATTTCCTCCATCATATTTCTCCATTTACTGTATCAAATGCTGCAGTAACATCTATAAAGCCAGAAAACCATGCTTTACCTGACTGACATATTGTGTAATTAGCTATTTCAAAAGTAATCTGTTGTCAATATGAGATTATTAATTTATTGATTAATTATTATACAGCTGTGTGAAACTTTTTCCTCTACTTAAAACCTTCTTGTTCTTCTGCAAGGAATGCACTTTTGTTCTACCCAACCTCAAGTTTACTTAAGAGGAACATGGTGTATATTTTAGCCACAATATCCATTATTCTAACTAACCTGTAATTGCTAGAGTCCTATTTATTCCATTTTGTTTGTATAAAGGAACACTATTATTGCCAAGTTGAGTACAACTGGATATGTCAGGCATAATTTCTATGTGAAAATAAACATGCCAATAGTTCACCCACAACTGGGGATATTTTTTGAATAGCCGGGAGAAAGTCCTCTACAGGGACCTTACTGCTTTTCAGGCCTTTGATGAGGAATTTAAACATAAACATAATAGAAAAAATATAATTGATATGTTTGCTAATATGGAGAAATAGCAACTCTTGAATTCCATGTAGAAGGTATGCTTGGATCTATTGCTCACCCACCACTATCCCGCTCACTTTACCAGACAGAGAATAACACATACAAACCTGGGGGACTTTGTAGGTGTCTGCTAATGTTGATATCTGGATGGAGATCTGCCTGTTAGCTGAATCAAGAAGAGCCAGCAAGTTCTCCTTCCTTCCACAGCCGTAGTTTGGGACATTGGCTTCTCCAGTAGAGAGAATGTCCAGCAAGGCATCTGAAGTGTGTAAAGTGCTCAAAGAGTTGTCATGGATGTTGAAGCCAAGTGTGAGATTGTGCAGGAGCTGGGGATTCTTGTTGACCAGTTGAATGGTGAAAATGAATTGTAGGGTGTATGAAAAACCGTAAGCCTTACTGTAAAAAATGTTCATGTTATTATCATCAATAGCAACAACATTTTTTTCAAGAATTTATTCCTTTTTGTCTCCACAAGCCTACCGAGTCTTAAGCCAATACTGATCCAAAACCAATAATCAGTTATACAAATAGGGGAATGGGCTGAGGAGAGGCAACAACAACTGTTTCAATCACTACTTTAAACAAAATGAATTCAAGTAATGAATTCAGGAGTAAACGGGGAGAGGAAAATAATCTGATTGCCTTTGGGATTTTTTTAACCCCATCTCTGGATTTGAGTCTCTTCTACAAAATAATGAAAAAGAGGAAATCAAAATCATCCAGGAAATTAGAGAAATCCTGTAATATAGAAGCAAGTGAAAAGAAGAAGAAAAGAATGAAAGTGTTAGAATTAGAGAATGGGGGGAATGCAAGTCCATCACATTGAATGACGTACGATAGCGATGGAACAAAAGGAGCACAGTTGAAAAGCAATATTTTATGCGATAGTTCATTATCAGTGGTGAATATACCAATGAGATGGTCTCCTGGCCTATAGTAGCTCCATGGATTGTTTCCACCCTGGTGCTCCAAACTCAGCAGGCATTTCGTTCTAAGCTTCCCAGAGACTGGCTGGGACATCAGCAGCGTCAGAACCAGAAGCAGCAGGTCCATAATTCATAGGGCTTTATTAATCCTCTTCCTGTTTCTAACACCAACAGCAGAGAAGAATTGGAAGAATTCAAAGCACTCTCAGAAGGTGGAGATGCCAGAGACTTTCCTGATAGAAACAGAAAAACACTCAGCTTCACCTGGGAGGAGAGAGAGGTACAATCAAGAGCAGAGCCCCGGCCTGTCCCAAAACATGTTCCCTCAGAGCTTGACCTAAGGAATTTATCCTTTTCTGATACAAGATCCTTTGCTTATGGATTCAATCTGATGTCTCTATCAAAGGCATAGAGATCTCAAAGACCCAGGTGATCATAATTATAGTGAGAAGCAATTTCTCCTCTTGGGATCCTGAACTTCTTCTGGGCTCCATGTGCAGAGGAGACACTGGAGAAAAGCATGTTAGTGAAAAATCACAGATACACTCCTGGGGGTTCTGTTCTGTTGTTGTTGTGGTCCTTCTTTTCAGGACATGTCCAGAAAGTGATGCTGGAGAAAGGTAGCTCAATAACAAGGGAACTGATGTCTTCTGTCCTTCAACATGGTCTCCTTGTCTCCAGAGACTGCTGGGGAAGGTCACCCAGAGCTGTGGAGTTTGGTGCCACTCTAGGTTGGTGACACTTAACTCTTGTGTTGCCTCTCTTCTAACTGCCAAGGAAGCAATCAGACCCCTTGGATTCTGCCTAACGTTAAGAGTGGGGCCTGTTTGGGATTTTCTTTTATATCAGAACTTCATATATTAATCATAAATTGCACCTGATTTTAAAATTCCTTGTGCCTGAAGTGAAATTTTGTTTCCCCTCTTTTCTAAGCAATATCAATTTTGGGATGAGAGGCAGGTGTCAGAATCCATTTATATTTCATTTCTATCTATCTCCTTTGATCTAAAACCAAATCTCACCTTTCCCTGGATTCTGCCATACTCCCAAGGGGGAGGGGGGATATGCCTGCGGGGTTATTGCTTTCACTTCCTCTATTCACTATAATGTTGCCTCTGGGTCTGCTGCCCATTACAATGTAAGTAATTGCCTCCTGCACTATGCATCTCTCTGAACCTTCTTCTCCCTAACTGGGCAGCTAGGAAAAGGGGGGGGGGGAGAAATACAATCTCCGGGACCTGGCTTATTTCTCTGGACTCAAAAGGAGGTGTGAAGAGCTGTGGAACATTGTGCTACAAACAGAGCCGGATTGATGTTATCTCCCCTTTCCCATGATGGACTTAACACTTGGGGATTGGCCAGTCTGAATCGTCCAGATGAACTGTGGGGTGGGGTTTGCTTAGGGACACTTTAAAGTAATCGATCTGTAAAGAAATCCCTCAGATCCTGTCTATCATGGCCGCTATCAACTACTCTTAATAAAAGTTCCTGTTGGAAGAAATTGTTTCCAAGAGTTCTGCTTTCTTAAGATGTGGATTGATGTGGTTCCTTACAGGATCTGCAGTAATAGTCAACCTGGAAGGAAGAACCTTACCGGGGGATTTTGCAAAAAATAGAATGTTGGACGACGAGGCAGGGAAGGAAGAAAACCCCATGGAAAGGGAGCCTCTCCCCCAACCGGGATCCTGCCAGCTGTCAGGATCCGAAAGTCATACTCCTCAGGAGAAGAAGTGGTGGAGATGCGCGACCAGAAACCGGTGGTCGATGGGCGTTGGAAACAAAGCTGAGTGAGAAAAGATATCGAGAAAGGTGACCCTGAGACGGGGCAGCCACCAACCAGGATGGAAGCGGGAGATGGAGAGATCCCTGCATATAAGCGAAGATGAAGGAAGCTGGGCACAGCACTCGAACTGGATCCTAGAGAAAGCTATCAACTTGATGAAGAGAACCCTCAGCTCCCTAGGAGAGGAGAATCCTGAACCCCACGACTGCACCAACTCCTGGAGCCGCAACTGGAGAGACACTGAGGGGGAATTGGAACCTGCAGCCCCGGGGACATCCGCTGATCCAGTAGTCCCCACCCCCCGCCGACCTGTAGAAGGCAATCCAGGTGGAAGACAATAACGACGAAGAAGACACCGCTCCATTCAAAGACTTCCGCCGTTGGACGCAAAATTCAAGGGGGAGCCGACACGCTTGGGGTTCTTCCTAACCCAAGTCCTTGGCTACATGGAGGAACACGGGCGACACATCCCTAGCGACAAAGCCCGTATCCGTATCGTGCAATCTGCTCTGGATGGGGTGGCCGCAGATCGGATGGTGAATTTGCATGATTCCAATGCCCCAGAGCTCAATGACTTCAACTGTTTCATGTCCTCTCTGAGAAGGTGATTAGAAGACCCCCTGGCTGATTGCAAGGCCCACGAGAGAATCAAAATGGTGAGGCAGGGCAGACGCCCGGTAGCTGAATATACCTGTAAGGACCCACCTCAATTTACATCTTAAGAAGACAGAACTCTTGGAACGGTTCTTCCAACAGCAATCTTTATTAGGAAAAACTGACTGAAGGCATGCTAGACAGGATCTGAGGGACCTCACTGACCATTCAATGTTTTAAAGTGTTCCCAGGCAGCCCCACTCCACATTCCTTCCGGTCAATTCAAATTGGCAGATGGCTGGGTGTTAAATCCATCGGATCCCAAACGTTGCAATCTTCCCCCCCTTTTTCCTTGCTTCCGGTAAAAGGAGGCTTCATAGGGAGTGAGATCAAAGGCTGATGGCCGCATTGTTATTGTTAGTACTCTCGAAGGGAATCCACAGAGCATGTTCCTTTGTAGTTGATAGGAGGAATGCCAGTCATAAACACCCGTGTTTACTCCCCCCCATTGTAGTATGACAGAATCCAAAAGAGAGTAAGAATTGGGTTTTCTCAGAGTAGATAGCTACCTCATTAGCCCGACGCTAGTGGGGAACTTGGGCATTCCGGTGAGGAGGCTGAAACAACCAATCTCATTTGGCCAGTTAGATGGGTCCATAGCAGGGGGCTGCCAGCTACCCTAGCCACCTTACCAGTCCACCTATCCCTGGGGAACCATGAGGAAGACATAACATTTGTAGTGACCCCAGGCATGGAATGCCCAGTGATCCTAGGACTGGAATGGTTAAAGAAATGGAACCCCTGGGTAAATTGGAGGATGGCAGAACTCAATTTCCCGAAGGGGGATCATGCGAACTTAAAACCCCAAGGAGCCCTACCAAACCCAGGAACAGAGAAAGCTTCGGTGGGAGAGGAAAAAGGGCTACCTGAGATCCCAGAAGAATACCGAGACCTTGCTGAAGTTTTCAGTGAGGAACGGGTGGATGAGCTTCCCCCTCACCGACCCACGGATTGTGCCATAGAATTCAAGCCTGGGGCAAAACTCCCGAAGCCCAGACTATACTCTATGAGCCCTAAGGAGGAGGAAATGGAAAGATTCATAAATAAAAACCTAGAAAGGGGGTTTATTGAACCTGCCAAACCTAAGGTAGCCGCCCCGGTTCTCTTTAGAGAGAAGGACGGCTCGTTACCCTTATGCATAGACTACCGCCTATTGAATACAATCAGTGAAAACAACCTATACCCCCTACCCCTCATGAAGGACATGTTATCACACCTCTCGAAAGGAAAATCTTTCACTAAACTAGACCTAAGGTAAGTGTATTACCACGTTAGGATTAAGATGGGGGATGAATGGAAAACCACATTTAATTGCCCAATGGGGTGCTACCAATTCAAGGTTTTGCTGTTTGGACTACAAGGGGCCCCTGCAGTATTTATGCAATTAATCAATGAGGTACTAAGGGAGCACCTATTTAAGGGGGTCCTGGTTTATCTAGATGACATCCTTATCTTCAACAAATCCAAAGAGGAACATGTCAACCTAGTCAGAGCAGTTTTAAAGAAACTGCGAGCTGCCCACCTATATGCCAAATTATCTAAATGCGAATTTCACCAGGAAAGAATAGACTACCTAGGTTACCACATATCCCCACAGGGCATTGAAATGGACCCAGAAAAGGTTAGAGCAGTACTAGAATGGGCACTACCTCGCACAAGGAAGCAGTTGCAAAGTTTCCTGGGTTTCACAAACTTTTACCGCCAATTCATCCCCTCATTTGCCCAAATAGCCCTGCCCCTCACGAACTTACTAAACACAAAGGGAGAATCCTCAGTGAAACCTAGCCAGCCACTAAAATGGACAATGGAATGCCAAGCGACGTTCGAGAGGTTAAAGAGACTTTTTTCTGCCCAACCCAAACTGAGGCACCCAGACATGGATAAACCTTTTGTAATACAGGTGGATGCAAATGATGTGGCAGTGGGGGTTGTACTATTACAAGAAAACAATGAAGGGGTATTGCAACCGTGTGGCATACACATCCAAGAAACTCACCGAAACGGAACAGCGCTGGCCCGTGTGGGAGAAAGAGGCATACGGGATACGTTGGTCATTACTTACGTGGCGCCAATTTCTTGAAGGGACAGACCACAAAAACCTGGAAGCCTTAAAAACACCCAGGAATCTCAACCCCAAGCAAGCCTGCTGTCCCAGCATTTTCACCAATTCCGTTTCATGCTCAAGCACTTGCTGGGGGGGAAGAACTTCCTGGCAGATTCACTGTCTCGTATGCCCCAATATAACAGCAAGCGAGCCACCGATTCTAAACCACTCATGCCTGAACCACAACTGGCAGCGCCAGTAACCACCAGAGCCCAATCTAAATTAAAGCCGCAGCTGGGTAGCCAAACTGGAATCGAATTCCGGAAAACTTTGGAAACAGGTGAATGGTTCCAGAAAAATAGACCCGTGTGCACAATCAAGGACAGACTGCCATGGGTGCGGGAAAAGTTATATATACCAACCACCCAGAGGGTCACTTTCATGCAGCTATGCCATGATACAAAATCAGCAGGGCATTTTGGATTTGTAAAAACATTACATTTAATTCAAAGGCAATTTTGGTGACCATCCATGAAAAAGGACATAGAAAGTTACGTGGCCAGCTGCCCAAAGTGCGCAACTGCTAACAGGTTGCAAGGGAAATCGCCAGGACTGCTAGAACCAATGGCGAACCCCTCAGCCCCCTGGAAAGAAATATCAATGGATTTTATCGTGGATTTACCAGAAAGCAATGGAAACACTGTCATCTGCGTGATTATGGACTTGTTTTCCAAACAAGTGCACTTTATCCCTTGCCAAAAGATTCCCACCGCAAAAACCTTAGCGAACCTATTCGTGCAGCACATCTACAGACTGCATGGGGCACCCCAACGCATCATATCTGATAGGGCAGTGCAATTTACGTCTGCATTTTGGAAGGAATTTTTATCCCTCTTAGGAACCACTCAGGGACTGTCATCTAGTCATCATCCTCAATGTAATGGACAAACCAAACGTTGTAACTCAGTATTTGAGCAATACTTAAGATGCTTCATTAATTTCCAGCAATCGAATTGGACGGACCTACTCCCCTTTGCAGAAGTTGCCTACAATAACGCAGTCCACTCCAGCACAGGCTACACTCCTTTTCAAATAGCCAATGGTCAAAGTTTCAACCCCATGCCAGAACTAACCCCAAACGAACCAGCAATCCCATCACTGAAAGAGTGGATAGAACAATTACAAAACACCTGGCCAATAGTTAGAAAAGCCTTAGATGAAGCTAGGCAAGCATACAAAGCACAAGCAGATAAAAAAAGAGTTGAACCCACACCATTCATTGTAGGAGAAATGGTATATTTGTCTACAAAATACCTAAACTCCCTACAACCTTGTAAAAAACTTGGACCAAAATATGTAGGACCTTTTCCAATTAAAAGAATCCTAAACCCAGTAACAGTAGAATTAGAATTACCCAAAAATCTCAGGCAAATACACCCAATATTTCACTGCAGCTTGATGAAAAGAGAACAAAAGTCACCCTTACGGCCAAAAATCCCCCACACACACACACCAATACCTAGTAGCATGGAAACATCTTCCCTCCTCAGAAAAAGAATGGGTCCATAAACGCCATGTTAGAGCAACGAAACTGCTAAAGAAGTTTCATACAGAATATCCCAACAAACCAGACTAACTTTTATTCCTGTTTTGTTTTCTCTACAGGTGGATCTCTCTTATTTTTAAGGGGGCCAGTATGTCAGAATCCAGTTATATTTCCTTTCTATCTATCTCCTCTGATCTAAAATCAAATCTCACCTTTCTCTGGATTCTGCCATACTCCCAAGGGGGAGGGGGGATATGCATGCGGGTTTATTGCTTTCACTTCCTTTATTCGCTACAATGTAACCTTTAGTTTGCGGACTCCGTGTCTGCTATCCATTACAATGTAACAAATTGTCCCTGCACTATGCATTTCTCCAAACCTTCTTCTCCCTAACCGGGCAGCTAGGGGAAAAAAAAAGGGGGGGGAGAAGTACAAACCTCTGGGATCTGGCTTATCTCTCCATCCTCAGAAGGAGGTGTGGAGAGCTGTGGAACATCATGCTACAACCGGAGCCGGACCAATGTTATCTCCCTTTTCCCACGATGGACTTAACACCTGGGGATTTGCTGGTCTGAACCGTCCGGATGAACTGTGGGGTGGGGTTTGCTTAGGGACACTTTAAAGTATCGATCTGTAAAGAAATCCGTCAGATCCCGTCTATTATGCCTGCTATCAACTACTCTTAATAAAAGTTCCTGTTGGAAGAAATTGTTTCCAAGAGTTCTGCTTTCTTTTTTTTTTTTTTTTAAATATAATTTTATTAGATTTTATAGGGGTACAGGGGTAACATTAAGGTGCTTAGGAACCACCATGGAGGTGGGTATATTAAACATCCCAAAAAAGGAAGACAATCACAGATATATAGCTCACTCAAGCTTCCCTCTCTAATTCCCTCATTTAATTTTTACATATTCAAATTTAATGAGTTCTAATAAGTTTCAAACGGCTCCTATCAAATATCAATATTCCGGTTCCGGATCGCGACACCAGCAGTCGCACGGAGAGATCTCTCTCTCCCACCGGCTGGTTTCCCTCCGTCGGTAGACCCTTAATCGGGTCGAAAGTCGCCCCGTAGAGGCGACCACCGTTAGAGGAGGCTCCTGCTCGACTGGGGAAGAGCGGCGGCTCTCCCCAGTTCGAGCTTTCTCCTTAGGGCCGCCGGAGGAAAAGATCGCCCTTCAAAATGGACGATCACTTCGTCGCACCAGCTGAAAGCCAGAAGAACATCTAAGCGAAAGAACCCCCGTGGAGAATCCGGGTGAGACCTTTCCTACCCCCTTTTTTTTTCCCTAACTACTTTCCTGTTAAAAGCTTTCTTTGAACTATTTCCCTGTCGTGAGGAAGCAGCGTTTGAGCAATGGGGAAAAACAGCGTTGGAAAAAAAAATATATAAATAAAAACCAGTTAATTTCGATACTATTTAAATTTTGGAATACTGAGGGGACCTGAAAACATTCTATTCTTGACTATTATTGTTACAACTACGTATTCATTATTTTTGAACCCTTTCTTCATCTCTTTCAACACGAAAAATAAAAAATCTATTATTTGGAAAGAAAAAAAAAAAGGATTTTCTGGTTTGCTGAGGACATCTTGTGTCGAAAAGTGGTACTGCAATTATATTTCTTTATGGCTGGGAATGGCTATGACCCTGAAAGAGCCATAATTACAAGATAACGATGCAGCTGGCCTAGTGAAAACTGAAGGTGAATGCTTGCTTATGAAGCAGAGCCTTCCTTGAAGATTAAAGATTAAAAAGCCTTATTACTATCGATATGGAACTTAATACACAACTGGACTATGATCTTATATTGGAAACAATTCTAGAAGCTGCAAAGGATGTGAGCTCCTATTTTCAATCTCTTTTCCCTACACTGAGAAAAACTGTGGAAACCACAAAACAAACTAATTTTATTCAACTTTCAACACAACCTATCGAGAAGTCTGATGACTATACAACAATTTCAACAGAGATGTCTGAAGCACCAATACCAACATCAATAGAGACTGATACTCAGATACAACCTATTGAAAATCGAGAAAAGGTGGATAAACAATTGGCAAATATAACATGGAATAAAACAGCTTTTACCATCCAAAGGCTATTAGAAGAAAGGAAAGAGAACTTTGACCAATTTGAAGCGTTAAAGAATATGGACCCCTTAATAGTGTGGTTTGATTATGTAGGAACCTCACTATGGAAACCATTATGGCACAGAAAGAAGCCTAGAGTTAGATTTAAAAATGTATTTTAAAGTCTTATTTAATGGGATTAAAAAGGCTTTGATTTCTTGACTGACTTAACAACTAATGGAATACGTGAAATTTTTAAGAGGATACCCTTTGTAATATTACTTTGTCTTAGATATGATATATATTGGAGAAGTAAACTTTATCTACTGGTTTAAAAAGATTTTTATAGATATAGAGGCATTGATAGAATATATATTTAAATTAGATAGAAATTTATTTGTTGGCCTGATATTTTTATTTTAAGAGAATTATTTAGAAATAAAAGGAGAATAAGAGGGATGGGTGATAAGAGAAAAAAAATGGTATCAATGAAGAAGATATGGGAATGTTCTTGTAAGAACAATATACCAGATATAATTACGTAAAAAAAAAAAAAAAGGGCACCCGAAGTGTTAATAACATGTCTATTTAAGGCTAATTGAAATATAGTAATTGTAAGTTAGTAAAGCTTAAAAACAGGATTTGGATTTTTTAGAATTGAAATGTAATTGAGTTCTGCTTTCTTAAGATGTGGGATTGAAGTGGGTCCTTACATCTCCCTCTTGTCTCCCCAGGGAGTTTTCCAGCTCTCACCTTGGAAACTAGTCCTATAAATGGAAAAATACAAAGAATAATGCAGAACTATGTCCTGTCCTGAGCCAGAAAGCCCAAAATATAGAGAATTCCTGGCTTGGCCTATGATTTAGGCCTTGATTGTCCCTGCATAATTTCAGACTCTGGCCTCCCTTTTTTTCTCCCTTGTCCCATTTGAAAGCTTTCTTTCAAGATGTGACAAATTGGTCCTGCAAGATGCATTTCAGTCCATTTCCAGATGAACAGCTTAAAAAAATCCTTATTTTAATCCATCTTGACTCAGGCAGCCTCATGGACACCCCCAAGATCCAAGGCCACAATGGACCCTTCTGTCTTCTCTGGTATTAGAAGATTCATTCCCTCTCTCTTTTCATCAAAGTCGTTCATTGAAATGTTGGTGAGTCCAATATTCAGAGTAGAACAGCCTGATCAAATTCCTTCTTGGGGCCATTTTCTCAGCCAGCTTGATAACCACTAGTGCAGGGGTGTCAAACTGTGGGCTCGATGCATCATAGCGAAACCGTCCCCACCCCATTGCCGGCAATGGAAAAAAAGTCGCGATACGTCGTGACACGTCACGTGATGTTGCAAGTTTGACACCCCTGCACTAGTGCATATTGCCCTTCGTCTCACTTTTGCTAATAAAGATATTGGGTTCCTCCATTAAACTGTTGAAAGAAAAATCTTCATCAGGGTCCAGTCCAAGCTGGGAATAATCAAAATGGAGACTGCTTTAGAAAGAAGGTTGTAGTTTATTGGAGAGGAGAGCCAGACAGAAAGATGGCTCTGGGAAAGGTGTTCGAGGGCACCAGGACTCTCCTTTGCCCAGTCCGCTTGTACCAAAAAGAGAGCAGTGATGGAACTGGGGCCCTGCTCCACATTTTGCTCCTGTTGCAATGGAAAAGATCCAGGCTGTTAGTCATGGAGAATCCTTTCCACCACACTGAGATTGGGCAAAAGAGGCTAGGATTCAAACCCGGAACCAAGCTCAGCCACGGAACCTCTTTGTCCAAGGGGTAATACTGGCTGGGCGGCCTTCCGAGTCCTCTGGTGGATCTTTTGCCACAGACTTTGGCCGATGAGTCCCTTCTCTCACAGGCAGCCTGGCGGGGTGCCTCCTTTTCTCATTAGATGCTCCTTTACTCAAAGAGCAAGCATCTTCTTTGTCTTAGGAGTGTCCTTTGTAGGGAAATCTGAGAAAGGAGAGGCAGGTGCTGGGATCCTCAGGGAAACTTTAGGTCTCCCCCAGAGGAAGAAAACCCTCCAGAATCAGGCCTGCCTTTGCAGTGTTTTTAGCTGTTAGACCCAATTCTATCCAAGAAAAAGTGTTTGTGGTTCACAGAGCTGCGGGGTCTCCTGGTCATCAGAGATTGTCTCTCGGTGGCCTTAGGCAAACCCTGCTCTCTATATTCTTCCTCCCCACTTGCCAAGATGGATAAATAAGCGGAGCCATCTTGAAGGTTCCCTGAAGAGTCAAATGGAAGCAGGAGAACCTGTGGGGACACAGGACACACACAAGACACAGGACACACACAAGAGCTGCAGGAGGAGGGGTGCTTAGTGGGTCAGGAACAGCCTGGCCTCTGACCCAGCCCTCTGGGCAACCTGGAATTTGCAAAGATGCAGAAGTGTTTCTCCTGTAGAGGTCTACATGGAGCAATCCATTCGTGAAAGAACTCCTTTCCTTTCCCTCTCAATGTCCCATCTCCATCCTAAGCATCTGCTTACAACATCACTCCACTTTTTGAAGTTTCATGTCAACAATAAAAGTGATTTTTTTTCTCTGAGGAAACTTGGTTCTGTCCTGCAATCGGCAGGTTGGAGAACTTTTTACACCAGCTCCTGGATCGCTCGCCTTCCTCATTTTCCTCCAAAACAGGGGGAAAAAAAGTTGAAGAATTCCCTGGAAGAAAGAAAAATAATGTCAAGGCTGCTAACATCGAATGTTATGCTTGACATTATACATGGATGCAGACATTCACTATTTAACCTGTGTATTACTTTAAGAGCCACTATTAGATAGTAGGGGGGGAGGAGGAAGTGAAAGAATGTGCTGAGAACTATTTAGCCATAACAATATTTCAGCAGAGCATCTTCAAAGCTGGATGAAATGTGAGAAGATAAAGATATGGCGCGTTATGGAACGGGAGGGAAAGCTCACACTTTAAACTAATTGGAGAATGTGATTAATGACTGTTACATGAGGGAGGGGAATATGTTTAGACACTGTGGGAAGAAGTAGGAGGGCTTAGTTTTTGGCTTCACTTTATACGTACGGAAGCTATGTTGCAAAATAAAGAGTTTTAAAGGTAAACATGCCTCAGAATTCCTTGAAATGCATCTTCCTTCGCAACTTAACAAATAAATCTATGGAAAGGACCAAAGCCTATTTTTGAGAATCACTTTGATTCAATTGAAGACATATAAATCCCAGAACAACATCATTACCACGGAAAGCAGCCAGAATGCTAAAATAGGAATCTGGGTTGAATTCATTAATTTTAACCTTAGTTTTTTTTTTTTTTTTTGGCCTGATTGTATATGCTTCACAGACACACAGAGTTATCAAATTTTAAAAGCTTTTCCTATTTCAGAGGTTGCCCTGTGATAGTAAGGTAATCATGATAGTAAGGTAATCAACCCAGTGTTTTAACATCTATAAGGAATAAAAGATGAAACTCCTCTGGAATACATTTGCCCCGTTTCCCTTTCCTAAGAGGAAAAAAAATGGGCGTTTCCCCCCCTGGAACATCCCGGTCCTCTGAGATGGGGAAGACTCCCCAGAGTCCAGCAGTCCACGAAAAACCCAACTTACACCTTGAACTGGAACTTTTCACTTACCGAGGAAAGGGAGCAACTGAGAGGGAAGCTGGAGGGATGAGGACACAAAGGCCCCGGAGTTTCCAAGGAGGTTCCAGGCCTTCCTGCCTTTAAGCAAGGTGAGGTGATTGTGAGTGATCACCTGGTCTGGCATTTCCCAACAAGACTGGGCTGAGGCCTTTGGGAAGCTACCCCCTAAAATCATAAAAACAGCTGAGGCCTGGATGGGGGAGGGTCTCCTCTCCGATCCTCTCCTGGGTCCCCAGAGGGCTGGTGGGGAGGGAGAAACTGGTGGGGGGGTCACTAAGGGAGGGGTGGCAGAGGGAGACCCAATGGGCCAGTGGCTATTCCCCCACAGACGGGGGTCCCCAAAACTGAGGGACCTCCAAGGAGGGGGAGGTTCAAACTCAAGGTCACTTTGGTGGCAGGAGGGGGATATCAAACACTGGAGGGTACCAGGCAATCAAGGAGAGTTCCTTCTTTTTTTAAAAAAAAAAAGTTTTCTCTTTCTTGTCAACAGCAGAAGTCACACACCAACCAGAGACTGTTAATTTTATTCCTGGAAACTAGGGACAATGGATAGGCTGGGTCATGCTAGGGCAGCCAGCCAGCTGAGAAGTCACAAATTGGCTCTGGTGATATCCACACATCCCATTTAACCTGGTCACTTCACTAATGGCTGCATTCATTCTTGCAACTTTTAACCATGGTTTGATTTCTTTTCTTTTTTTAAAATATATTTTATTAGTTTTCCAGTTTTACATTTGAGTATTTGGAAGGCAATGTGGTGATTGGGTTAAACAATAGTTCAATAACAAAATCTTTAGTAGGTATCTCAGATTACATCATCAAATATTTCTTCTCTGTTTCCCTTAACATTTGCTAATTCATATTTAAGCTAGTAAATTTCTAATTATATCAAACTCAGTAAAAACTTCATTATCGCATTTATAAATACATTTTTTTGGCTTATATATATCTTGATAAATCTCGATAAACAATCCATGTCCTGTTATTAAGTTTTACCTATTTTTTTAATTACACTATTCCAATTTGACCTTTAATATCCATAGTATTTAACTTTCATGTAACCCAAATTTCCTTTATCTCACTTCATAAAAATTATAATGTCTAAAATACATATATTAGTTACTTAAATATAATCTTATTCTATTTCATAAACATTTTCTATTTCTCATCCTAATACATCATCATCTTAATAATAGAGTATCCTTTATTAGTTCAAATCCATCTTCTATATTATCTTGGCTAGTCAATAATTCAAACCTATTTCCTAATAATTAGTTTACCTTTCCCTTATAAATCTACATCCTCAGTATTAGACAGATTAATCCCTTATTTTTTACTATTTTTCAACTATTTTAAATCTAGTAATCAAATTTCCCTTTGTCTCAAAATCTCCCTTTAGCCCACTAGTTGACAGTTTAGGGTCCTCTCTAGTAGACCAAAAAGCCCCAAATTTTCAATCTAATTCTAGCTTTCTTCTTTTGCCAACTAGGCTTCCATATCAATGCTTTTAGCTCATCAAATAGATCTCCCTTCATTCTTGTTTATGCTACTTGACTTGACGGAGACCATCTAATTGCCAATCTTCTGAAAGATCTGGCCCATTTATAATCATTAGGTTGTCGCCCTGGTAGCCCAGATCCCTGTATTTGTTCTGGTATAGTTGTCTTCAATTCGATCTGGTCTTCTTCTTTCTCAGATTTCTTCTGGTTTGTATAGAAAGTCATTTCCAGTTTTAAAATTATTGTTTCGTTGTCTGAATTTTCAGTAGACTGTACTTCTTGATCTATAAAGCCCTCTGTCTTCGTATTCACTTCTTCCACTCCTGTTGTTTTTTTGAATTGGTAGTTCTTTAGCTGCAATCAAGGTTTTGCTTGGTGGCTCTAGGCTGGCACCTTTATCTTTCAGGTTAGCTTTGAGTATCTCAGTGTTTGCAAGAATACTTTCAAGTAAGGATTTTAACATAGCCAAAGTTTTTTGCTGACCCTCCTCCATTTCTGACATAATTATAAATGGTCTTTCTAGTGAAGGCTATTTGTTAAACAAAAGTCAGTAAATGTTCACTCCACCGTTCCAAGAAATCAATTTCACTGCCCAGCTGCTCTCTCAAAGTTAAATCTATCATAGATAATACCAAGGTCAGGTCTGGGCTGTGAGCAAGTCTCTTTGTCAGAAGCAATAAACTGTTGTACCAAGCTTCACCACAAGATGTCCCCGATAGCATTTAGAGGTTTTTTTTCAGATCCCAGGCTAGGTTCTTATCCGATTTAGGTTCTTTTTTGCAAATAAAATAAAATAGCAGGTTCCAATAAGAATAGGAACTTTTTGGGTCCCCAAATTCCAATCCCCCCCCAAAAAAATAAATAAATATCCAATTATATTAAGTTGATCTTTTCAATGCTTCGTTTCCCCTGGGTGATCAAATGCCGCCATTTTAGAGGATGGGGGGAAAAAACCCTTCCCTCTCTCCTCATAAGGGGAAAGAATTTTTAAGGAGCATTTTAACAGGAAAAGTACTTGGGGTACAGAGAAGGTAAGATCTCACCCAATTCCTCCATGTTGCTTTCAAGGTGCTTGTTAGTAGATTTGGCCTCGGCTGTCAGCAGCTTGATGATGGGCCATATTAGTTTGAACAGCTGCCCCGGATCAAATGAGAAGGCTGCCGCCCTTCCGCGATCACTCGGGGGTCCCCTTCGTGCTTGTCGCCCCTACAGGGCAACTTCCGACCTTCTTCAGGGTCCCCCGGCAGGAGAAAACCGGACGGTGGAGAGAGCGATTGCCCCACACATCCGCCAACTCCGCGATTGCAAACCGGAAGCCAACCACGGTTTGATTTCTGAGGCAGGATGGGTGAATTATTAATTATGGGAGTCCCAAAGGACATTAATTCAATGGATACCAGCTGAACAATAACTCATAACTGAAATAACCTGGGGACACTTTTCTTTCTGCAAGCACCATATTCACACAACACACTTCACCAGGCCAAGGAAATGTTCTCACAGCCAGCCTGAGACAAAACACAGGCCTAGATGCAGCCTCCCGAGAGCCTGTAACAAACCACGGATGACAATCCTCTCCTCTGGGGTCTCCACTGGGGTGGAGTGGTGAGCACATTTCTGATGGAGAAGGGACTTCCTCCCCTCTGAGCACAACCCGGCTTCAGTGAGACATGGCAGAGAATATCATGGAGGATGGCAGCCTTGTTACCCATCAACCTGGCATTGAAAAGCAACAGCTTGAACCCAGAGCCCCCAAGGATCTAGTAGCCAGGCACTGAGAATTGAATCTGAGGGATCTTCAGTGGGAGAACTTTCAAGTAATGGACATGGGCTATGGGCCATCCTCTGTTCCTCACAGTAAGGATGGACCTGCCTGTCCATCTCACTCAGCCCACCCAGTTCTCCCCTGTAGGCAAAGTTGTCCTTATTAATGTTCTCCAGACAAGAAATATAATCTCTGAATAACCAACAAGGATAAGCCAGGAACACAGGGACTCTCAACTGCTCCTTCAAAGCACTTGGGGGTCTTTTGTGGGGGTTCTTACACAGCATTAGGGATGGGAATGTCACAGGAGTCCCACCCCACCAAGGGCATCCACACAACCAGAGGGAGGACCACCGGTTCCCCCAAACAACTTTCTGGGTGGCAATTTTTTTTATGTGGGAAAAAAAACACACCACTTTGACCTTCCATCAAACTATGGCCCTCTCCACAATCTCACCTGCAGACCTCACAGCACACAGATTATTTAATAAACTAATAAATTTCAAAATGGAAAGGATCTGTCTTAAATGAACTATGAAGGACAACAGACACAGTGGCAAAGAACAAAAATTCTATCCACTCCATAACTTTCTCACTGTTTACCCAATGATATAGTCCACAGGCTGTCACTCTCTTGCCTCTCATCCAAAAATTTATATTGCTAGAAATGATGGGAAATGTAATTTCACTTCAGGCACAAGCAGTTAAAACCAGCTCCAATTTAGGACTCATGTATGGAGATCTAATATAAGAGAAAATCCCCAAAAGGGCCAACATTTAACATTAGGCAGGGTTCAAGGGTATTGATTGATTCCTTGGCATTCAAACAAAGACAGCCCCAGAATTAAGTGACATCATCTTACAGTGTCACCAAACCCCATAGCTCTGGCTGACCTTCCCCAGCAGTCTCTGGAGACAAGAGGCCAAGTTGAAGGACAGCAGAAGTCATTTCCCTTGTTATTGAGCTATTTTCCTCCCACATCATTTTCTGGACATGTCCTCAGAGGAGGTACCACAACCACGACAGAACAGGGTCCCAAGCGTGTTTCTGTGGTTTTTCACTAACATGTTTTTCTCCTGCTAAACAAAGAAGTTTAGGGTTCCCAGTGGAAAAGTTGCTGCTCCCTGTAATAATCACCACCCCAATTTTCTGCTCCTTCTCCAGTGACTGTCTTTGATGTAAACATCAGACTGCAGCAACATGGAAAAGATCCTTCATCAGAAAAGGACAAATATCTTAGGTCGCATTTGCATGGCACAAGTTTTCAGACAGGCAGGGACTGCGCTCTTGAATGTACTTTTCTTTCTTTTCCAAGTGAAGCTCGGATTGTCTCTGTCTGAATCAGGAAAGCTAGTAGCATTTGCAACTTGTGCTTTGAATTCTTCTAACTCATCTTGTTCTTTTTGTTAAGAACTGATTCACCCCATGAATTATGGACCTTCTGCTTCTGCTTCTGATGCTGCTGGTATCCCAGCCAGTCTCTCAGAAGCTTAGAATGAAATGCCCTCTGAGTTTGGAACACCAGGATGGAAAGCAACCATGGAGCTATTACAGCCCAGGAGACCATCTCATTACTATGATCAACACTGCAACAGAAATATTGCATATAATGTTCTCTTTCAACAGTCCTCCTTCTAATCCATCTCATTTGTAAGTTGTTCAGAGTGATGGAGTTGCATTCCCTCCATTTGCAGTTTTAACACTCCTTTTTTTCTTATTTCACTTAATTCTATAAACAGGATCTGTTTAATTTCCTGAATGATTTTGATTTCCACGGTTTTCCTTTTATCTTATTTTGTGAAATACCCAAATCCAAAAATGGGACAGAAAGTAACCTGAAGGAAATTGAGATTATTTTCCTCTCCCTGTACAATCCTGGGTTCATCACTTAGCTACTGAACTAACCGATCCTTGGTTTTGGATCAATGTTGGCTTAAGGCTCAGTAGGTTTGTGGAGACAAAGAGGAGTGAATTTTAATGAAAGAATTTGTTATTGCTGTTGCTGATAATAACAAGAACATTTTTTTTACAGTAGGCTTTCTTTTGGTTATTCAGAAACCTTATGCTTCATTTTTGCCATTCAACTTATCAACAAGAATTCCCAGCTCCTGCACAATCTCACACTGGGCTACAACATCCATGACAACTATTTTAGCACTTTACGCACTTCAGATGCCTTGCTGGACATTCTCTCCACCGGAGAAGCCAATGTCCCCAATTACAGCTGTGGAAGGAAGGAGAACCTTCTTGCTCTTATTGATGGAGCTGCCAGGGACATCTCCATCCAGATGTCAATGTTAGTAGGCATCTACAAAGTCCCACAGGTTTGTGTGTGTATTCCTTTACCTGAGTGGGATGGTGATGGGTGAGCAATAGATCCAACCACATCTATTCTATGGAAGTCAAGAGCTGCTTTTCTCCATATTAGAGACTATATTCTAGCCTATTATTTTCATGTTCAAATTCATCATAAATGTCCTGAAGAGCAATAAGGTCCCTGGAGAGGACTTTCCAGTGGATAGTCAGATATTCAAAAAATATTTCTATTTATGGGGCCCTTTATTGTTATATTCGTTTCACAGATAAATAATACCTTTCGTATCCAGTTGGATTGAAGTTGGCAGTTGTAGTCTCTCTGTGTTTTGTGTGTGTGTGTATAAAATGAAATAAAAAGGACTCTAGCAATTACAGGTCAGTTAGACTAATAGATAGTGTGGCTAAAATATATGCCATGTTCCTCTTAGATAAACTTGACAGAGGAAAGAAGAAAAGTTCATTCTTTAAAGAAGAAGAAGGTTTTAGGTACAGTTAAAAGTTATATAACTTTGAATAAGAAAATGCATAAATTAATAATCTAATATTGACAACAGATTTGTCTTGAAGTGTATAATCAGAAAATATGTCAGGTAAACCACAGTTTTGCTGCCTTTACAGATGTTAGTGCAGCATTTGAGACAATAAACAAAGAAATATTATGGAAGAAACTGATTGCTCTTAAAATGGAGCTCCGACTGCTGGCCCTGATCCAAACCCTTTCCTCAAGCATTTGCTTGAGATGGAGGTTTTGGTTCAGTGGAGCCCTGAGAAGAAGGATCGGCCCTTCCATGGGGTAAGAGAAGGGTGCATATTTGAACCATTCTCTCTAGATATTGATGACTTGCCAGGAGTAGTGAAGGATCCTGAAGTACATATGTTTAATGTGCTAAATGCAAAATGGTACACTGGTTTACGCTGATAATAATTTATTTTTTTTCATACTCATAAATTGGATTGTGCAGGCTATGAAAAACACGGTTGCCCCCACTGATATAATCATTCAATGATTATTGATCAATCAAAGTCATGGTCTTTCAAAAGCAACATCACAGCCATAGATACCTATTTAATGGTGAGCCAATAAAACAAGCAACACCTTTCCTTCCCGTGGGGTAATTCTCACTGAGACTGGATATTGCTTCCCACATCATCAAAGGAGCCACTTAGAGAAAGGGCACAAGTGAATTTATTGCTTAAAAAAACACATAGCTATCCAGTTTTCTTTCCATTTATTAAAATATAAACTGCCAAACTTACCCCAAGTCTTTATATTACACTGAAGTTTGCGGCTTAGTTTATATAACTACTAGAACAACATAATCACAGCATGTGAGAAGTATCTCAAGGATGAATAAAAGGACTTCAGCTGCTGCCCTCAGAGCTGATTTGGGAATTTATGCAATTTATCCTTTGTCTAAAACCAGTGTATATAATTATTAGTGTACAATTAAATCTATGGAATCTGACAGACTCACAATATTCTCTGTGCTAGAACTGTAAAATTTCAATTAAAGGCATCTTGGATTGTACAACTGACAAACTACACTGGGAGCTGTGTTCTCCCTTCCTCTTGTACAACTGGAGAACCCTTCTATTATTGGGATGTCAATTGTCGAAGAAAGAGAGAGATGAGTATCTTGGACTGAACATCACACAAATGATCTATTGTGATACATATATTAAAATAATATATATTCTGGGCCATCAGAATTAAAAATAATGTGTATAATACAGCCCATTGTATGAGCAAAACAGTTCAGCTGAGATATGGATGTGTGGGTCTGATTGTGGTAAATTGTAGGGATGATACAGAAATAATTTACATTCTTTATTCTTATTCTTTCTTGCTTAATTTATTCTTGCATTCTGTTTTTATACACAGACTTATTAATGGACTGTGTTCTATATTATGCATTTTGATATGACTTAATGGCTAGTCATAAATTATTCTAATACGTTCATGAGAACTAATAAGGAGTTATTACAAACTAGTATTTGGGACTTGATCTGATCCCAAATATAACACATCGTTTTTCATTGCTTTTTCAGATCAGTGCTGAACCCGTTTCAGAGACCCTGACTGATAAAAGCAAATTCCCCTTTTTCCACACAATGCTCCCCACACAAGCGTTCCACTACCCGGCAATTGTCCAGCTGCTGCTCCATTTCAGATGGACCCTGATTGGCCTCTTTGCTTCAGGCACAGAGGAGGGAGCGAATTTCATGAGGGCTTTCACTCCTTTGCTTGTCCAGAATGGAATTTGTGTCTTTATATCACAACAATTCTCAACAACTGGTCATACAGCAGCCCTCAGGGATGTCCTCTCTAAGTGGAGACAAGTCAATGTCTTTGTTCACTTCGTAGAATATGTTTCCATTTGGGACACAATTCTTCCTTTCCATTTAGCACTTATGAGTTTGCCTGGATCCATTGAAGGGAAAGTCTGGATCTTGGCAGTCTTCGGCCATTTCTCAATTGGAAGGCACAAACTTCTGAAACATGTCCATAGTATTTGGGCCTTTAGTTTACAGAAGAAATCTGAGCAAATATATAATTCACTTGAACCATATTTATTTTTGGAACCCCAGGTTGAAGATCGTTATTTCCGCTGTTCTCTTTCCAAGCACGTCTTCTCTGTCAAAGGCAGGAGAAGATGCACCCAGAAAGCCCCACTGGAGACCCAGGAGAAAAGGAACAGGGAAAGGGTCAAAAATTATCCCCATTTGTACAGTATCATTTGGACTCTGGCCCATGCCTTGAGTGCTGCATATTCCTCCAGATCCAGGAGGAGAAGCAAGGAGGTCGAAGAGAGATTGGAGGATCCAAGGCTGCAGCCATGGCAGGCATGTAGTACTGACCAGGATCCATCACAGTTAGTTACTTTTTAGAAAGCATCGAAAGGATTTGCAGAAGACCATCTGAGCCTCTTTGTACCATGAAAGGGGAAGAGCTTTGGCCAATTTAATCATTCATGGAGATAATATTCCAAAGATCACTCAGAGGATAATGTTCCAAAGAGAAGGCATCATGACAGATATATTTTGATATTAAAAACTGCTAATTTTTAAAAATATGGGTGCATTTTAAATAAATTCCTATCTTTATGGGTTTATGATTACAATTCTTACCTTCATAAATCTGAAGGAACCCCTGAGACTATCTAGCCCAACCCCTCCTCTCTGCAGGAATCCCAATCAATCAGAGAAGGGGAGACTGACTTCGCATTCACTGGCTCAGCTCTAAAACAACTCCTCCTTTTAGGATGTTTTTCCTCTCATTCAGCCAGAATCTCCTCTCTTATAACTGAATTCATGTTTCCATGTCTGACACTCTGGAAAAACAGTGAGCAGATCTTAAGCTTCTGTCCACAATCTCTCAGTGAGTGGAAGAGGGCTGTGTCCTCCCTTGTGTCTAAGGAGATCCTGAGTGGTCCAGGCCATGGTTGTCCCAAGGTGCTTTTTCAAGAGGCAACTGGACTTCCTTGTTTTTTCTTTGAAGATGTTTCACTTCAATAATAATCATAATAATCATAATAATCATAATAATCATAATAATCATAATAATCATAATAATCATAATAATCATAATAATCATAATCATAATCATAAAGTTGGAAGGGATCTTGGAGGTCATCTAGTCCAACCCCCTGTTCAGGCAGGAAACCCTATACCATTTCAGACAGGTGGCTGTCCAGTCTCTTCTTAAAAACTTCCAGTGTTGGAGCATTCACCACTTCTGGAGGCAGGTTGTTCCACTGGTTAATTGTTCTAACTGTCAGGAAGTTTCTCCTTAGTTCTAGGTTGTTTCCCTTCTTGATAGTTTCCATCCGTTGCTTAGTTTCTCATCCAAGAAGTTTCTCATCCAAGGAGCTTCTTCAGCTCTGACTGGATGGTGGAGAATGGAAGGATTTATATACCTTGCAGACAGCTGGTCATTTGCATTCTTTTAGAGAGTCGTTGAGGCCACTTGGAGGTTTATCTGTGTATCCTCCCTTCTCCAACCCAGAGATTGTGTTATTTGGAAAAGGTGCTCCAGACTCCTCCTGATTTTTAGCTTTTCTCCATGTAATTATCAAGTTAATTATATGATTATTCATCTAATAAATTAGTTACTACCACCAATTTATTATAATCAGTGACCAATATACATATTTAATAATATCAAAAAGTACAAATGAAACCTTAATGATAGATCTACATGAAGAGCTCTCATCCATCTGCTTTTATATGAGATAGCTTAGTTTGCCAAGTCCAAATTGCTAAATGTTTTTTCAGATATTTTTCTACTGTATTTAATTTATGCACTTCTCATTATTGAGAAATTATTTTTTTTCTGGAAGCTGGGAATGTTTTACTTTTCACTTTATGTTATTTCTAAAAAAACAAAAGACCAAAATATTAAAAAAAAAAAACAAAGCACAAGAAACAAGTTATTAAAAAGAAAAGGGTGCATTAAAAAGGACTGTTTTAATGCATGTGTAAGGACCCACTTCAATCCACATCTTAAGAAAGCAAAACTCTTGGAAACGGTTTCTTCCAACAGGAACTTTTATTAAAAGAAACTGATAGCAGGCATGATAGACAGGATCTGAGGGATTCCCTTACAATTCGATGTTTTAAAGTATCCCTAAGCAGCCCCCCACCCCGCAGTTCTTCCAGGCGATTCAAACCAGCAGATTTCTAGGTGTTAACTCCAGGAGAGATAACATCAATCCAGATCCATTGGCATGATCAGTCAACATCTCCGCACACAGATCCCAGATGCTGCATCTCCCCCCCCCCTTTCTCTCGCTGGCCGGTAAGGAGGAGAAGTTCAGAGGGGCATAGGATGAAAGGCAAATGGCTACATTGTTATGGTTAGCAGATCCGAAGCGAATCAACAAAAGGTTACTTTGTAGTGAATAGAGGAAGTGAAAGTAATAAAAAAAAACCATGCATACCCCCCTCCCCGTTAGTAGTATGACAGAATCCAGGAGAGAGTAAGAATTGGTTTTATATCAGAGAAGATAGATAGAAATGAAATATAACTGGATTCTGACATCCTGCCCTCCTTAAAAATAAGAGAGATCCACCTGTAGAGAAAACAAAACAGGTATAAAAGTTAGTCTGGCTTGTTAGGATACTCTGTATGAAACTTCTTTAATAGCTTCGGGGCTCTGACATGACGTTTATGGACCCACTCGTTTTGTGAGGAGGGGAGGTGTTTCCATGCTACTAGGTATTAAGTTGTCCCATGATATTTTCTAGAGTCCAGGATTTCCTTTATTTCGAAGTGTTGTTCTCCTTCCACCATGATTGGAGGTGGTGGGGGGGGGAATTTTTGGCTGTAAGGGTGACTGTTGTTCTCTTTTTAGTGAAAAAATTGGTGTATTTGCCTGAGCTTTTGGGGTAATTCTAATTCTACTGTTACTGGGTTTATGATTTTTTTAATTGGAAAAGGTTCTATATATTTTGGTCCAAGTTTTTTACAGGGTTGTAGGGATTTTAGGTATTTTGTAGACAATGAATGGTGTGGGTTCAACTCTTTTTTTATCTGCTTGTACTTTGTATGCTTGCCTAGCTTCGTCTAGGGCTTTTCCAACTATTGGCCAGGTGTTTTGTAATTGTTCTATCCACTCTTTCAGTGATGGGATTGCCGGTTCGTTTGGGATTAGTTCTGGCATGGGGTTGAAACTTTGACCGGTAGCTATTTGAAAAGGAGAGTAACCTGTGCTGGAGTGGACTGCATTATTGTAGGCAACTTCTGCGAAAGGGAGTAGGTCCGTCCAATCCGACTGCTGGAAATTAATAAAGCATCTTAAATATTGCCCAAGTACTGAGTTAGCTTTCTCTGCTTGACCGTTCCCTTGAGGATGAAGACTAGATGTCAGTCCCTGAGTGGTCCGTAAAAGGGATAAAAATTCCTTCCAAAATGCAGACATAAATTGCACTCCCCTATCAGATATGATGCGTTGGGGTGCCCCCAATCTGTAAATATGATGCACGAAAAGTTTCGCTAAGGCTTTTGCGGTGGGAATCTTTTGGCAAGGGATAAAGTGCACCTGTTTGGAAAACAAGTCCGTGACCATCCAGATGACAGTATTCCCATTGCTTTCTGGTAATTCCACTATAAAATCCATGGCTATTTCCCTCCAGGGGGCTGAGGGATTTGCCATTGTTTGTAACAGTCCGGGCGATTTCCCTTGCAACCTCTTTGCAGTTGCACACTTTGGACAGCTGGCCACGTAACTTTCTATGTCCTTTTTCATGGATGGCCACCAAAATTGCCTTTTAATTAAGTGTAATGTTTTTACAAATCCAAAATGCCCTGCTGATTTTGTGTCCTGGCAAAGCTGCATGAATGTGACCCTCTGGGTGGTTGGTATATATAACTTTTTCCCCACCCAAGGCAGTCCGTCCTTAATTGTGCACACGTGTCTATTTTTCTGGAACCATTCATCTGTTTCCAAACTTTTCTGGAATTCAATTCGGTTTGGCTACCCAGCTGCGGTTTTAATTTAGTTTGGGCTCTGGTAGTTACTGGCGCTGCCAGTTGTGATTCCGCCATACGTGGTTTATGGTGGCTCGCGTGCTGTTATATTGGGGCATGCGAGATAGTGCATCTGCCAGGAAGTTCTTTCCCCCTGGCAAGTGCTTGAGCGTAAAGTTGAATTGGTGAAAATGTTGGGACCAGCGGGCTTGCTTGGGGTTGAGCTTCCTGGGTGTTTTCAAGGCTTCCAGGTTTTTGTGGTCTGTCCACACCTGAAAAGGGAACTTATTCCCTTCAAGGAATTGGCGCCATGTAAGTAATGACCAACGTATCCCGTATGCTTCTTTCTCCCACATAGGCCAGCGCTGTTCCGTTTCGGTGAGTTTCTTGGACGTATATGCGCAGGGTTGCAGTACCCCTTCATTGTTTTCTTGTAATAGTATAGTCTCCACTGCCTTGCATCTGCCTGTATTATGAAGGGTTTATCCATGTCTGAATGCCTCAGTACTGGTTCTGCAGAAAATAGTCTCTTTAATCTCTCAAATGTCGCTTGGCATTCCATTGTCCATTTTAGTGGCTGGCTAGGTTTCACTGAGGATTCTCCCTTCATTTTTAGTAAGTTCGTGAGGGGCAGGGCTATCTGGGTAAATGAGGGAATGAATTGGCGGTAAAAGTTTGCAAAGCCCAGGAAACTTTGCAGTTGCTTTCTTGTGCGAGTTGGTGCCCATTCTAATACTGTTCTGACCTTCTCTGGGTTCATTTCAATGCCCTGTGGGGATATGCGATAACCTAGGTAGTCTATTCTTTCCTGGTGGAATTCGCATTTCGATAATTTGGCATATAGGTGGGCAGCTCACAGTTTCTTTAAAACCACTCTGACTAGGTTGAAATGTTCCTCTTTGGATTCGGTGAAGATAAGGATGTCGCTTAATCAGGGCTTTTCAACCTGTGGTACGTGTACCACTTGTGGTACATTAACAAATGTCAGGTGGTACACAGCCCTGCCTAGCCAAGTGTAGTGGGGGAGGGAAAGAGCCAGCGCAGCAAGGACTTACTGTGAGAGTCCTCTGGAGCTTGGCTGGGGCAGGCAAAGGCCCCAGGCTCACTTCTGCTCACCCTCCCCCATGAGAAAGGAGGAGGAGGGGGGCGGAGACAGGAGAGGGAGAGAGAGAAAAAGAGGCAGCCTTGGGTGGAGGTGGAGTCAGCTCTAGCTGCACTGAAGGGGAAGGAGGAGGGTGGGGAGAGAGGAGAGGAGAAATCATCAAGCAAGCTGGCCGGCCGGCCATGAGCCGATCTACAACTGCTGTGGCAGCCACCTGTGCTGGCAGCAACAAACAGGCAAGAAATGCAGCAGGGGAGGGGTTGCCCTCCACAAGGAATGAAGAAAGGTAGCATCAGCTGGAGGTGAGACAGAAGGAGGGAGGGAGATGGAGAGTGGAAGGATTCTTATGTGCTTTTGTGACTTTGAAGTTCTGAGATTTGTGCAATGGATTTGTGAAGTTCTGGGATTTGTGTTCTTAAAGAGTGTTTGGCAATTTCTATTTGGCTGATGGCTCATGTCTTGTGTTAGTTTCTATTGCTCTGCTATTGTTAGCTGTAAGTTTTGCTGCAAGGGATTTTGAAGTATTCTCCTGAATGGATTTTGCCTGTGGAGCCATTTGGGGAGGCTGCCTTAGCCGACAGCGAGTACTTATTTACATTTTTATTCTTCCTTAAGTGCTGGCTGCACTCCTTAACTTTCCTTTCTAGCCAGTAGCTAATTGTTAAAGGGGAATGTGCCTTTTTAAGCTAGTTCATTCAGCAGCTTGTCTTTTCTGTCTCTGGAGGCTTTTCCTTGTTTGATGAATATATGGAAGAGAGAAAATATGGGGGGGGGGAAGGGGTTCAAATTCTTCCTTCAGAAGGAGATGGGAATGAGAAAGGGAGGCAGGGAAGGAAGGAGGGAGGGAGGGAGGGAAGTCTCGCCTTAGCACTTGGCCATCAGCAGCCCTGCCATTGACTTTACTTGTCAAAAGGTTGCAAAAGGGGATCACATGACCCTGGGACACTGACCATCATAAATATGAATCAGTTGCCAAGCATCCAAATATAAATCACATGACCCTGGTCATGCTTCAATGGTCATAAGTGTGAAAAATGGTCGTAAGTCATTTCAGTGCAAATGCAACTTTGAACAGGTTTTTTTTTTTTTTGGTCCTCAAGTTTTTGACACCTTGCTAGGTGGTACTCGAATATTACCATATCCTAAAAGTGGTACAGTCGGTGAAAAGGTTGAAAAGCCCTGGTCTAAATAAACCAGGACCTCCTTAAATAGGTGCTCCCTTAGTACCTTGTTGATTAATTGAATAAATACTGCGGGACCCCCTTGTAATCCAAATGGCAAAAGTTTGAATTGGTAGCACCCCATTGGGCAATTAAATGCGGTTTTCCATTCATCCCCTTCCTTAATTCTAACGCGGTAATATGCTTCCCTTAGATCTAGTTTAGTAAAAATTCTTCCTTTTGAGAGGTGTGATAACATGTCCTTCATGAGGGGTAGGGGGTATAGGTTGCTTTCACTGATTGTATTCAATAGGCGGTAGTCCACGCATAAGCATAAAGAGCCACCCTTCTCTCTAAAGAGGACCGGGACGGCCACTTTAGGCTTGGCAGGTTCGATGAACCCCCTTTCTAGGTTTTTCTTTATGAATCTTTCCATTTCCTCCTTCTCCTTTGGGCTCAGGGAGTATAGTCTGGGCTTCGGGAGTTTTGCCCCTGGCTTGAGTTCTATGGCACAGTCCGTGGGTCAGTGGGGGGGGGGGAAGCTCATCCGCCCTCTCCTCGCTGAAAACTTCAGCAAGATCTCTATTCCTCTGGTATTTCGGGTAGCCCCTTTTCTTCTCCCATGGATGCTTTTTCCGTTCTTAATTTTGGTAGATCCCCTTGGGGTTTTAAGTCCGTAGAGTCCCCCTTTGGGAAATTGATTTCTGCCATCCTCCAATTTACCCAGGGGTTCCATTTTGTTAACCATTCCAGCCCTAGGATCATCGGGCATTCCATGCCTGGGGTCACTACAAATGTTATGTCTTCCTCATGGTTTCCCAGGGATAGGTGGATTGGTAATGTGGCTAGGGTAGCTGGCACCCCCCCCCCTGCTATGGACCCATCTAACTGGCCAAAGGAGATTGGTTGTTCTAGTCTCCTCACTGGAATGCCCAGATTCCCCACTAGCATCGGGCTAATGAGGCAGCAGGTGCAGCCAGAGTCTATTAAGGCTTTCACCTTGACAGCTTCGGGCATGGAGGGAATTAATATAGTCACTGTCTTGAGGTTGGGTGCGATGGGTCCACTTACCAAAGGTTCGCCCTCCGAGCTGTCATCTGAGGCATCCACCAGCTCTGCAGTGTAGGCTGGAGTTCCTTCCCCATGTTGGGCAGAGGTTGGGGATTCCACAGCCTCTATCACTCTCATGGCGGGTTCTTTTGGCTTAGCTGGGGACTTCCCGGATTTGCTGGCTGGTGATCTGTCTGGGTTGTGCTGGGGGGCTTTTGAGTGGCATTCTACAGCCCGATGCCCCTCTCTCCCACATTTGAAACAGCCCATTGTCTTCTTGGCCATAGCCGGTGGCTTCGCTGGCTCGCGCGTCGGCTCAGGCGGTTTTCCTCGGCGGTGCCTCTTCAGTAGGTCGATCTCTGCTTCCTCTGCCAGGATGTACCATTCATCAAGTTGGTGTGGGTTGCAGGCAAGCATCATACAGTTCGTAATTTAGGCCATCTTTGAAATGGTTAAGGAGGATGTCTTCCGGCCAGTTCAGCTTGCTGGCAATGGCCCAGAATTCTTGTGTATATTCGGCTACCGGGCGTCTGCCTTGCCTGACCATTTTGATTCTTTCACGGGCTTTGCAATCAGCCAGGTTGTCCTCAAATCGCCTTTTCAGAGAGGACATGAAACGGTTGAAGTCATTGAGCTCTGGGGCATCAGAATCATGCAAATTCACCACCCAATCTGCGGCCGGTCCATCCAGGGCAGATTGCACGATACGGATATGGGCTTTGTCGCTAGGGATGTGCCGCCCGTATTCCTCCATGTAGCTCAGGACTTGGGTTAGGAAAAACCCCAATCGTGTCGGCTCCCCCTTGAATTTTGCATCCAGCGGCAGGAGTCTTTGAATGGATCGGTGCCTTCACCGTCAGTGGTATTGTCTTCCATCCGGATCGCCATCTGTGGGTCAGCGGGGAGTGGGGGCTGCTGAAGTGGTCGCTACTGGATCAGCGGACGTCCCCGGGACTGCAGGTTCCAATTCCCCCTCAGTGTCCCTCCAGCTGCAGCTCCAGGTGCTGGTGCGGCCACGGGGCTCAGGATTCTCCTCCCCTAGGGAGCCGAGGGTTCTTTTCATCAGGTCAATAGCTTTCTCTAGGATCCAGTTCGAGTGCTGTGCCCAACTTCCTTCCTCTTCGCTCATGTGCAGGGATTTCTCCATCTCCTGCTTCCATTCTGGTTGGTTGGCCCCCCGTCTCAGGGTCACCTTTCTTGATCTCTTTTCCCACTCGCCTTTCTTTCCAATGCCCATTGACCACCGAGGTTTGTGTTTATGCATCTCCACCACCTCTTTTCTTTTTTCTTTTTTAATAAGTTTTATTAGATTTTTTTGTTTTACAACCAAGTGCTTAAAACACATCGTGGAGATAGGGCACTCCATAAAACAAAGCAAAGATATAGTCATACATATACAATTTAAACTACTTCTTCAAAGTCCATTTCCATCAACTGTTGAAACATAAATTGCCAATTTAAATTATCAAAGGCTTTTTGTGCATCAAGAAATATAAGTGCCATCTGTTTCCCTGGCTGATGTTCATAATATTCTAAAACATTTAAAATAATCCTTAAATTGTTCTTTATCTGTCTTTTAGGCAAAAAACCATTTTGATCTGTATGAATAAATTCAGTCAGGAATTTCTTCAATCTTTCTGCCATTATTGAAGTAAAAATTTTGTAATCCACATTTAATAGCGATATTGGTCTATAATTTTTGATTTGTGTAAGATCAGTATCTTCTTTAGGTATCAAGGTAATATTAGCTTCAGTCCATGAATTTGGTATTTTTGTCTCTAAAAAGATTTCATTGTACAATTCTTTCAAAATCGGGCTTACTGTATCTTGTAAAATTACATAAACTTCTGCAGGGAGCCCATCAGGCCCCGGGGTTTTATCCTTCTTTTGTCTTTTTATTGCCTCTGTGATCTCCATCATTGTTATCTTCTCATTTAAAATATGTCGCATATTCTCTGGCACCTTTGGAAGATCAGCTCTAACTAAATAATCTTTTATTGCTTCTTCAGAGACCACCTCTGCCTTATACAATGTCTCATAATAATCTTTAACAATTTTTTCCATCGCATCATTGTGGCAATATATCTCGCCTTTTGAGTCTTGTAATTTACTTATCATTCTCTTTTCTCTTTCTTTCTTTAATCTATATGAAAGCCATCTTCCCGGTTTATTAGCATTTTCAAAAAAAAATTGTTTGGATCGTTTAATCTGTTGTGCCATCATCTCCATCTCGGATAAATTTAATTTTTGTTTTATCAATTCCGTTTGTGCTTTTAGTTCCTTCTTTTGTGGGTCAATTCGTAGTTCCAATTCCAATTTTTTAATTTCTTCTCTCAGCCTCAACTGTACTTGCTTCTTTTCTTTGTTCTTTTTGGCTGTATACGTTATAGCCAAACCTCTAAAATATGCTTTCGCCGTATCCCATACATTTTGAAGAGAGGTTTCTTCTTTCTTATTTATTTAAAAAAAAAATTCCATTTCTTTTGTTGCTAATTGTAAAAATTCTTTCTCTTTCAATATAGATTTATTTAATGACCACCTTAATTGTTTCTTGGTTCCTTTCCAAATCATTTTAAGTGGATTATGATCTGCCCAAATATTAGGTTCTATTTCGACCTCTTGTATTATAGTCTTCAAATTTTGAGACATCCATATCATATCAATTCTTGACCATGATTTATGGCGATTCGAATAAAATGTATATTATAACTTTTCCGGATTCATCGCTCTCCAAACATCTTGTAAAAGCAATTCCTCTTTCATTTTTAAAAAGGTCTTCGGTAGAACGTTTCCTCCTTTTTTCCCTTGTTTGGAACTTTTATAATCTTGTTTTGCATCAGCTACTACGTTAAAATCTCCTAATAAGCAAAGATTTTGGTAATTTAAATCCACTAGTTTATCATATAATTGTTGGTAAAACTGGTCTTGCTTCTCATTGGGTGCATATATTGCCACCATCAATATTTGTTTTTGATTCCATGTAATTTCTACTATTAATAGTCTCCCCTCTTCATCAGCATAAATTTGTTTTGGGTTCAACTTTTCTTTTATATACAAAGCTATACCTCTTTTCTTTTGAATTGCCAAAGAAGCATAAAGTTTACCCAATTTAGATTGTTCTAAAATTCTAAAATGTTGTCTCTTAATATGTGTCTCTTGAATACAAATTATATCCTTTTTTAGTTTTTGTAGTCTAGTAAATATTTTTCTCCTTTTTGAAGGAGAGTTCAGACCATTTATGTTTATTGAAAAAACTCCAATCTCCTCCATAACTTCAATTATTTCTAGCCCTCAATCTTCTAGGTGAGGTTATCTGTCTCTGATCTTTTGGTCTTACATCTTCCTCTGTTTGTGTCTTTTTAGGTTCATCCTCTTCCCTCTGTTTAGATGTTCCAGCCACGTTCATTTCCTCTTGTTTCTTAGGCTCCGCTTCACCTCTTTCCAAAAACTCTCTATGATTATTGAAAAATTCCTCCGCATGAAGTGGGGTGTTCAATCTGTATCTTTTCGTGTCCCAAAAAATTAACACTCCTTCTGGAATCAACCATCTGAAGTTGATTCCTTTATTAAACAATTTCTTTGTTAAAAATTGATATTCTCTTCGGGCTTCTCTTATCCTTCTAGGAATTTGCTTAAGAACTACAAGTTCTTTTTCTTTATATTTCAGCGGTTGATCTCTTATTGCTCTCAGGATGTCATCTCTTACTGATCTTTTAACAAATCTTACATGAATTTCCCTAGGAACTCTATTTTTTCTAGCATAGCTTGAGTTAACTCTAAAAGCCTGATCTATCTCTTTTTTCATTTGATCCTTTTCTATTCCGAGCAGCTCCGCCAATAGCTCACTCATCAGCTCCAACAAATTCTCATCTTTCTCTTCTATGACATTTTGAAATCTTAAAAAATATGATGACCTTTCCATCTCCGCCACGGCGATGCTGTCTTCCAATTCTACATTTACTTGCGCCAATCTCTCATTCTCTCCTTGCAGGTATTCTAATTTCTGATCCACTTCCACTGACTTATCTTCTATTTTTTTGCATCCTTTGTTGGTTATCTATAATCGCCTGTTGGAAGGCTTCCATTTTTTGATCCATTTTTTGATCCATTTTAACAAGATCATTTTTCAAATCCTCAAAATTTTTGTCTGACTCTTTTTTATTTTTTATTTTTTTAAAATATATTTTATTGGATTTTTATGGGGGTGGAAGGGTTACATCAAGGTGCTTAGGAAACACCGTGGAGGTGGGTATATCAAACATCCAAAAAGACAATCACAGATATATAACTCAAATTAATTCATTGAAAATTCCCTCTCTAATTCCCTCATATAGTCTTACCTATTCAAGTTAATACATTTCTAAATAAACTTCAAACAATCCTATCAAATATCAATCACATTTCAATTATAGAAATCCAAGTCCTGTTTTTAGGCTTTACTAATTTACAGTTACCATATTCCAATTAGCCTTAAATAGACATATTATTAATACTTTGGGTGTCCCTTTTTAACATAATAATTATATCTAAAATGAGTATATTATTCCCGCAGTAACATTCTTATATTTTCTTCATTAATACCATTTCTTCTCTTGTCACCAATCCCTCTTATTCTTCTTCTATTACAAAATAATTATCTTATTTAAAATAAAAATATCAAACCAACAAATAGGTTTCTATCTGACTTAAATATATATTCTATCAATTCATCTATGTCTATAAAAAATCTTTTTAACCCAGTAGATAAAGTTTACCTCTCCAGTAATTATCATATCTAAGACAAAGTATTATTACAAAGGATATCCTCTTAGAAAATTCACGTACTCCGTTAGTTATTAAATCAGTCAAAAACTCAAAAGCCTTTTTAAACCCATTAAGTAAAACTTTAAAATACATTTTTAAATCTAACTCTTGGTTTCTTTCTGTGCCATACCGGTTTCCATAATAAAATTCCTGCATCATCAAACCACAATATTAGAGAGTCAATATTCCTCAACTCTTCAAATTGGTCAAAGTTCTCTTTCCTTTCTTCTAGTAGCCTTTGGATGATAGAAGCCGTTTTCTTCCATGTTATAGTTGCTAGTTGTTTGTCCACATTATCACAGTTTTCAATAACTTGTATCTGAGTGTCAGTCTCTGTTGATGTTGATGCTTCAGGCATCTCAGTTAAAATTATTCTTTGATCATTAAGTTTCTCCATAGATTGCATTTGGGATTGTATAAAGTTGGTTTGTTCCTTAGTTTCCACAATTTCTCTCGGTGTAATTTCATAGTTGAGTTGTAGACATGATTCCTCTTTAGGTTGTAAATATTGCTCACTAGTCTCTTTAGCTCCAATCTGCTCCTTCTCCATTGTTTTTTGGCCTATAATTTGATCTGTCCAAGTTTGGAAGTAAGAGTTCATATCCTCCGTGGCTTCCAAGATTTTTTCCAATATAAGTTCATAGTCCAGCTGTGTGTTAAGTTCCATGTCAGTGGTGAACAGATCTTTTAATCTTTTAGTGAAAGTTTTATTTCACCTCCAATTCTCAATAGACCAAATCACCACACAGCTGTTTCAGTTATCTTGCTCTTATCATCTTTTGAAGGTCAGAGCCATCCTCTAGCAATGAAAAAAATATACAGTTGCAGTAACACTTTTCGTCACAAGATGTCCTCAGCAGACTATAAGGTCTTTCTTTCTTTCTTTCTTTCTTTCTTTCTTTCTTTCTTTCTTTCTTTCTTTCTTTCTTTCTTTCTTTCTTTCTTTCTTTCTTTCTTTCTTTCTTTCTTTCTTTCTTTCTTTCTTTCTTTCTTTCTTTCAAGTTAATAGATTTTTTGTTTTTCACGTTAAAAAGATGAAGAAAGGCCTCTCCAAAATAATAGACACGTAGTTATGATAATAATGATCAAGTATAGAAATATTTTCAGGCCCCCTCAGTATTCCAGAAATTAAATAGTCAATAAAAAATTAACTGGTTTTTTTTTTTCAATTCCCAAAGCTGTTTTTCCCAAGTGCCCAAACGCTGCTCCCTCACAGCAGGGAAGTAATTCAAATACAAAAGCTTTTTACAGGAGGGTAATTAGGGAAAGAAGGGGGAGGAAAGGTCTCACCCGGATTCTCCACGGGGGTTCTTTGTGCTTAGTTGTTCTTCTGGCTTTTGGCTGGTGCAGCAAAGTGATCGTCCATTTTACTGGCCGATCTTTTCTCTGACGGCCCTAAGGAGCTAGCTCGGACTGAGGAAGGAGCTGCCACTCTTCCCCAGTCAAACGAGGGCCTCCTCAATGGTGGTCGCCTCTCCGGGGCGACTTTCGACTCGATTAAGGGTCTACCGGCGGAGGGAAAACAGCCGGTGGGAGAGACGGATCTCTCCGTGCGACTGCATGTGCCACGATCCGGAACCGGAAGCCCAACTCTTTTTTATTTTTATCTGACTCCATTTTCATATCCATTTTCATCTCTGCGATTGCTTGTAATATCGCTTGAATATCTTTAGACTGGGGTTCCACCTTTTCTTGTTGTAAAAATGTAGTAATTGATTTTTGGGGGACAGGGCTCGCCGATGATGAAGCAGGAGCAGAAGTTGCCTTTTTAGTCCCCTTCCCCAAATTGAAGTCACCATCTTTGGGTTATTCTGCTATTTTATGATCCACCAGATGGCCCAATGTTCAATTGTAATTGTAATCCACCAGAGGGCCCGATGGCCAATTGTAATCCCTTATCCTCCTATTGTTAGGAGAGGAAGCCAAACATACTTCAAAAAAAAGAAAAGGAGAAAAAAAAATAGTTCCAAAGGAAAAAAAGAAAAAGAAAAAAAAAGATGCAGGATAACAGGAAGCCCCCCTAATCTTAAAAAAAAAGAAATAAAAAATTTACCCAAAGGCTAAACCCAAAAAACCCAAAAAACCAAAGCAAAATAAAAATAAAAATAAAAAGTAGAAAGGCAATCCCAAATTGATAAAAATAATGAAGAAGGAGAACCCAAAAAAAAAATCCAACACACAAAAAAACCCTAGAATTAAAAATAACACAACAAAATCCTAACCCAGAAAAAAAAAAAAAAAGGTGTGGTAAAATTTGTCCAATTTATAATCCAACTGGTCCCATTCTTGATGTTTAATTCTTCTTAAAATACAAGTTATACAGCCATAGACCAAAAGGGAAAGAGAAAGTAAAAAAATCCAGAGTCTCTTTAGATAACTTGTGGCAAGAGATAAGAATGTCTGGGCATTCAGCCAAAACTTTCTGTAAACAAACCGCAGCTGCCGAGAACAAAGGGGGGGGGGGAACTAGCAACAAATAACTTTCCCAGGCTTTGGCCAGGGAAGAAAAAAATAAAAAAAAGACAAAATAGAGAGTTATTCAGAATAAATGAAAAAAGAATACTAAAAAAAAAGCAAAATTAAAACAAGAATGGCTTTCCCGATGAAAATATTACTTTTCTTTTAAAAAGCAAATATATTTCCTCGACTTTAGACTTTTAAAGAGTTTAAGGTAAATCAAATTTTGTTCTTCTTTTTATTGTAGTAGTTTAAACCGCCGCTTGTACGGGAGAGGGGGGGAAGGAAAAAAAAAACCCTCCTTCCTCCCTTCAGGCTTCCTGGTTTGATTGAAGACAGACTTTTGAAAAGGCATTTAAGATCAAAGTCTACATTGCCAAATTAAAGGAAGCAAAGTCTCACCCAGACCGGCTGCTTGCTGTCAAACTCCGCTGTTTCTTCATCTCTGCAAAACAGCTGTTAATGGCTGAATGCATAAATGCGGTCAGCCTTTCTTCTGTCGGTTCCAGGGGCTGCTTTGAGTTCTGCGAGCCGGCTACCGCCGGCCCGCGTTCCTCAAAGATTCACCCTTCAGTGGCCACCTCTCCAGGATGGCATTTGGCCCAAAAGGACCCACCAACAGACAAATATCGGACCTAAGGGGCGGACGATCGCTTCCCTAGGTCTGGCTTCAGCAGGTCCCGGAAATCAGTCCCAGACTTGGTTTCACTCTTGACCGTGCTGATACTTTGCAACTGATAAACATGCTCTTTGAGGAATTTTCAAGCCTTGGAGTTCTGCTTTATTCGTACCTGTCGGAACCATGACATCCGGCTTTTCTCCGGGGGAAGGAGGGAGCCACCACCCCTCCAGGGCTCCTCCCGCTCTCGGACCCAGGTACCACGCTCACACACACAGACACACCATGCCTCCTCTGGCCGCTCTCCTGGCAGAGGACGCCACAGACTCTGAAGACGGAGGAGCCCCTGCGCGACCCGGGGGAGAAGAGGTGAAGGGAGCACCCACCCTCCATCCCTGGAGCCCGGCTGGTAGGGAGCCCCTCAGACCGCCCCTAACTCTCAGCCCGCTGTGCTCCCACCGGCTCCCAGCGAGACTCCAGGCTGGCTACAAGGAGGCTCCTGCGGGGAGGAGGCGGTGGGAGGGAAAACGGGGCTCAGGTGACCCGCTTGCCGGGGCTGGGGACAGCGCTGCCTGATCTGGGCACAAGGGGGTGGGGCAGGACAGGGGCTTCAGTGACAGCTGTCTGTTCAGGTGAGGGGGGAGCCAGGAGGTGCAGAAGGATCCTTTTGTGTTGGGGGGGCAGGAGTGCCTGGAGAGGATGCTGGAGGGAATCAAAGCCAGCTGAGGGACTTTCTGCCAATAACTGGAGCATTAATCCCACCTTCAAAATAAAGGTGGGATTGGAGCCAAGTGACTTGAAGCCAATCATCAGGGGACTAAGTTCTAGTCCTGCCTTATGCATGAAAGTCATCTGGCTCTGAGTTCTAATCCTCAGGCATGAAAACTTCCTGAGTGACTTTGGGCCAATCACCAAGAGGCTCTTGAGTTCCAGTCCCACCTTAGTCCTTTTTGATTGGGGTGTGAAACTTGGAAAAAAATTCTCAGATTAATGTGGGATACCAGAATTAAGGATTCCTAGATAGTGAGATGGCTGAGTGTCCAATATTGTGTGTTGTCATGGAGGAAAGTGAAATTGTGCGGAAACACTCGTACCATGTTGGGCAAAGCCATAAGTCTCTGCCTTCTGCTTGTGGGCAAACCAGAGGCATCTCTGTGTGGTCAGTGAGAATCTTAGACTGACCTTGGTCTGATCCATCAAAGCTTTTTTTACCTGCTTAAAACGGAATTTGCAAAGGGATTTGATCAGCAATTAGAAGCTATTCTGAAACCTCAGATTGATTATCGATTCATCAGCAATCTGTGTGGCTGGAAAACAGAATAGCTTCCATGGGTGCCTCTTCCTGCAAACCTAGATTTTCCCACCCTTACGCACCTCCTTCTTAGACCTGGAGGAATACACAACATTGAACGCTCCTGCTTCAGTCCAGACTACTCAGTCAATGATGCGGCTGCCTTCAGACAGGATCCCTTCAGTCTCCTCCTGGGGAAAGTCTCAGGGTCCTCTTTACCTGGACATCTTGTCCAACCTTTCACAGACAAGCCAAGCTTGGAACAGGAGCAGAGAAATGCTTTATGTACAAATTGTAGAGTGGGAAATTAAAGGGCCTGAAAACTGCTATTTTATTTCTCTGGTTGATGAAAAGGAAAAAAAAATACAGAGGAAATTTCTTAAAGGTACACACCAAAAGAAAAACAATTCCAAGTTGAAATCCCAGACAGCTGTTCTGCTCAACACTTTCTGCAAAGGAGGTTTTATCAGGAAATCAAGAAAGAACTCTATAAGAAGGATGGAGATTTCCCTCCCCAGCTGAAAGCCGGTCAAACATGGCATTTCACATCATTGTGGGATCTCCTGGAGAAGATCAGGCAACCCAGTTGGTGCTTGGTTCCCACAGCTTCTTCCTGACCTCTTTTCCTACTCGCTCTCTCTCTCTCACAGACACTTTTAGCTGCTGTCAATAGGAAGAAGTGCCACATTATTTTTTATAAGGTGTCACATTCCGTAGCAAATTCCTCGAATGACTTTCACTGAGTTCTCTTTAGCAAGATTTATTGAGCTGAAAGGAAAGGGAGCTACAAGACGTCCAGTCGTTTAACATGTTCCCATTTTGAAACACATAGATATGATTTTCTTTGACTCTTGCATACTATCTAAATGGAAAGAATATCTCCTTTCTATTAAAAGGAAGTTTTAGAATTCTTCCAACCTCACATGTTATAGCTCATGTTTTTACATTTATTCTAGCTATAAGATGCTCCTTTGTGTTCAGGTCTGGCCTCAGAATGATAATGTAGCACTTGGGGATGAAGATGCAGCCCAGCAGACCAGCACTGGAGGCCAGAATGGAGAAGACCTGAACAGCCACCATGTATTTCCCTTTGGTGCTCAGGTAGGTGGGCACAAAAGTCACCCAGACACTGCAGAAGACCAGCATGCTGAAGGTGATCAGCTTGGCTTCATTGAAGGCCCCAGGCAGATTCCTGGCCAGGAAAGCCACCATGAAGCAGATTGCAGCCAGGAAGCCCATGTAGCTGAGGGTGACGTAGAACATGACAACAGCCCCTTCGTTGCATTGCAGGATGATCTCTCCAGGCTGGGAGTGGAGGTCAGAGTCAGGGAATGGGGGAGAAGCTCCCAGCCAGATGAAGCAGATGATCATTTGGACTGTAGAACAAGAAAGGATGATGGAGTTGGCCAAGCTCTTCCCCAACCATCTCTTTGCTCGGTTTCCTGGTTTTGTGGCCAGGAAAGCCAGCACCACCATGATGGTTTTGGCCAAGAGGGAAGAAATGGCAACTGAGAAGATGATGCTGAAAACTGTCTGTCTGAGAAGGCAGGTGGCTTTCCCTGGTTGACCAATGAAGAGACAAGGAGACAAGAAGCAAAGCAGGAGGGAGACCAGGAGGATGTAGGAGAGGTCCCGGTTGTTGGCTTTGACAAGGGGAGTTTCTAAGTATTTAATGAAGATGATTAAGACAAGGCCTGTGGTTAGGAACAAGAGTAGAGCAAAAGAGACCAGGATGATGCCCAGATGTTCTTCATAAGAGAGAAAGGTTATCACTTTGGGGATACATTGGACTCTGTCCATATTTGAATATTTATCACCCGGACACTTGGTGCACTTTTCTGTATCTGAGAAAGTCAAAAACCAGTATTTCTTTAATATTCTGTTTTTTTACATTTCAAGAAGTACCTTTTTTTGAGAAATGTTCCATGAATATTTTCCAAGATGTGTTGCTTAACCATTCCACAATAAAAAAAAAACTGATAATATAATTTTCTAATACCTATGTAGCTAGCGTATCTGAAATTGGAGGATTTCTAGTTCATTTTGAATAAACAAAAAAGAGTTGAGCTTCAATGCATGTTTTAATTTGCACTGTCATCAAAATGCTGTGGATAAATCCAGTTCCACAAAACCTTACCTTTCCCCTGGTGTCACCCACCTTCCCGAGTGGAGATGGTCCCCTCTGGACAAGGAACGCAGTCATAGCAGCAAACTGGCTCTCCTTCTCGCACCCGTTTGACAAATCCAGGATGACAATTTTCCACACATTTGGACTGAGGTAGAGACTGAGCAGAAAAAATAGGAATGCCAAAGAAAATAGGTTAGGACTCACCATCCATGGAAAAGGAGAGGAGAAGAGGAGAAGTGGACATTAGACAAGTAGATTCTGGGCTTCACTTAGGTGAACATGAAATCTCTGACTCCTTCCAATCAGGTGTAGGAGATGTGACCCTGGCAGATTCTTTCCTTAGTTCCTCCCTTGAGAAAAGAATTAAGCATTAAGTGACAAACAACCTAATGGTTTTATTAAAAGGTATTCCTCTACTTTTCATACATCCATGGCTATGATGATCTACTCATTAAATGTTTGAATAAATTTGTTGTCAAAGATTTATTAAATTGTTATTTTATTAGATTTATTTAAGTAGAATAAAATGTGATTAAGAAGGTTTCTTCTGGACTACACAAAGCCTTGCAAAGCTGCTCCCCTTTGACACTCGTTCAAAACAGTCTCCCAGTTAAGATATAAAGGAAAAATTCCTCATAAATTTTAGCTGTCAACTTTAAAGCAGATGTTCTTTCTTGATTTGTATTTTTCTTTGTGCAATTCTTATGACTGCCATGCTGCTGAAATAAGATTAAGGGTGAGAGCTCCTTGGCGCTCTCTGAGCTTGCTTGTTTGCTTACAGACGTTTCTTTACCCAAACTAGGGAACATCATCCATACTGGTCATCTAGCACTGATAATGTTACCTAGTTTGGGTAATGAAACGTCTGCAAGAAAACAAGCAAGCTCAGAGAGCACCAAGGACCCCTCATGTCAACACTGAGGTGCAAATATTCTCCTTTATTAAGACTAAAGGTTTCTGCATGGATTCTAGAACTCTAGTGAGATTGAGGTGAGATCATGAGAACGTGTCCCTGAAAAAGATTAAATCTTTGGCTGCAACCGATGGGACAGGAGTGTGAGTCCTGTGTCAGAAGGAGATATTTGTAAGGCCCCGCCAGTTATCCAAGAAAAGGTCCTTTGTGTCAAAGAGCTGCAATTAGGAGACTCTAACTGGCATTGAAAGACAGACCCACATTTAATATTAGTTAAATTGGGCTACTGTTTTTCGCCCAGGGGGAGTGAAGGAAGCTAAGACTCTGGATAAACAATGCCATTCAAGGGATTTTCAGATGAAGACCCTCTTAATAGCCAAAGGTGAAATCTAAGTAGCCTTTCCTGTCAAAATCTCTCTCCTGATATCAGGAAGTTCTTTTCTTTGAATCAAAGTTGTGTTTCAGTGTTTCAGGTTTCTGGGTCAAGGGATTATGTGAAGTGAAAGTCTTGGACCTCCTTCCTGGGGGCAGAAGCCCAATTGCTCCCCCCGGTTGGGTGAAAGACAGACATGGCTAACTTTGACCAGGTCTGGACTCCTTAAAAATATCACAGACCATGGACCTGCCCTTTCAGGGAGCCATTTCCCAATGGCCTCTCCCTAAGCGGGACAAGATGAAGCTTCTCTCCCAATGGGACCAGCAGGAGCTCCATCCAGTCATAATCCAATTTCATCACATTCAGTCCAAATCTCAATTCATGGACTGTTCAACAGAATTCCCTCCCACTCTGCTATTTAAGGACAAACAAACCTGACCTTATTAACAACACAACCTCCAGCACTTGAGGGTTTCTCATCCCAGGTTGGACATGGCTGAATCAGCTAAAAACAGATGTCAGAATCCAATTATATTTCATTTCTAGCTACCTACTCTGAGAAAAAACCAATTCTTACTCTCTTCTAGATAATGTCATACTACTAAGGGGGAGGGGGGTAAGCATGGGTGTTTATGACTGGCATTTCCTCTATTAACTACAAAGTAACCTCTGTGGATTCCCTTCGAGAGTACTAACCATAACAATGCGGCCATCAGCCTTTAATCTCACTCCCTATGAAGTCTCCTTTTACCGGCAGTGAGGGAAAAGGGGGGGAAGATTGCAACGCCTGGGATCTGATAGACTTAACACCCAACCATCTGCCAATTTGAATCAACAGGAGGAATGTGGAGTGGGGCTGCCTGGGAACACTTTAAAACATTGAATGGTAGGGGGGGACCCCTTAGATCCTGCCTAGCATGCCTTCAGTCAGTTTTTCTTAATAAAGATTCCTGTTGGAAGAAACGTTCCAAGAGTTCTGTCTTCTTAAGATGTAAATTGAGGTGGGTCCTTACATTATACAGGATCTGCAAAATTGGTCAACCTGGAAGGAAGAACCTTGCCGGGGGACGTTGCAAAAAATACCATGTCAGACGACAAAGCGGGGAAGGGGGAAAGCCCCCCGGAGAGGGAGCCGTTGCCCCAACAGGAAACCTGCCAAATATCCGGATCTGAAGGGTCAGATTCCTCAGGAGAAGAGGTGGTGGAGACGCATAACCACAAACCTGGGTGGTCAATGGGTGTTGGAAAGAAAGGCGAGTAGGAAAAGAAATCAAGAAAGGTGACCCTGAGACGGGGGGCCAACCAACTAGGATGGAAGCAGGAGATGGAGAGATCCTGCACACAAGCGAAGATGAAGGAAGCTGGGCACAGCACTCGAACTGGATCCTAGAGAAAGCTATCGACTTGATGAAGAGAACCCTCAGCTCCCTCCGAGAGGAGGATCCTCAGCCCCACAGCCGCACCAACTCCTGGAGCCGCAACTGGAGAGACACTGAGGGGGAATTGGAACCTGCAGCCCCGGGGACATCCGCTAATCCAGTAGTCCCCACCCCCCGCTGACCTGCAGATGGCGATCTAGATGGAAGACAATACCACCGACGAAGAAGGCGCCGATCCATTCAAAGATTCCCGCCGCTGGATGCAAAATTCAAGGGGGAGCCGACACACTTGGGGTTTTTCCTAACCCAAGTCCTCAGCTACATGGAGGAACACGGGCGGCACATCCCTAGTGACAAAGCCCGTATCTGGGTCGTGCAATCTGCTCTGGATGGGGTGGCCACTGATTGGGTGGTGAATTTGCACGACTCCGATGCCCCAGAGCTCAACGACTTCAACCGTTTCATGTCCTCTCTGAGAAGGTGATTTGAAGACCCCCTGGCTGATCTCAAAGCCCGCGAAAGGATCAAAACAATGAAGCAAGGTAGATGGCCAGTAGCCGAATATATGCAAGAATTCCAGACATTTGCCAGCAAGCTGAACTGGCCGGAAGACATCCTCCTTAGCCATTTCAAAGATGGTCTAAATTACGACCTATATGATGCTTGTCTGCCCCGGGAGGACCCACACCAACTCGACGAATGGTACGTCCTGGCAGAGGAAGCAGAGATCGACCTACTGAAGAGGCACCACCAAGAAAAACAATGGAGCCACTCACCACCTGAGCCGACGTGCAAACCAGCAAAGCCATCGGCTATGACCAAGAAGCCAATGGGCTGTTTCAAATGTGGGAGAAAGGGGCATCGGGCTGTAGAATGCCTCTTGAAAGCCCCCCAGCACAACCCTGACAGATCACCGGCCAGCAAATCCGGGAAGTCCCCAGCTAAGTCAAAAGAATCTGCCATGAGAGTGATAGAGGCTGTGAAATCCCCTACCTCCTCCCATCTTGGGGAAAGAACTCCAGCCTACACCGCAGGGCCGGTGGACGCCCCAGATGACAGCTCGGAGGGCGAACCCCTGGTAAGTGGATCCATCCCACCCATCCTCAAGACAGTGACTATATTAGCCCCCTCCATGCCCGAAGCTGTCAAAGTGAAAGCCTTAATAGACTCTGGCTACACCCGCTGCCTCATTAGCCCAACGCTAGTGGGAAATTTGGGCATTCCGGTGAAGAGGCTGGAACAACCAATCTCATTTGGCCAGTTAGATGGGTCCATAGCAGGGGGGGGTGCCAGCTACCCTAGCCACATTACCAGTCCACTTATCCCTGGGAAATCATGAGGGAGACATAACGTTTGTAGTGACCCCAGGCATGGAATGCCCGATGATCCTAGGGCTTGAATGATTAACAAAATGGAACCCCTGGGTAAATTGGATCACGGCAGAAATCAATTTCCCAAAGGGGGACCCTAGAGACTTAAAACCCCAAGGGGAACCACCAAAATTAAGAACGGAAAAAGCATCTATGGGAGAAGAATTACAGGGGCTACCAGAAATACCAGAGGAATACAGAGATCTTGCTGAAGTTTTCAGCGAGGAGAGGGCGGATGAGCTTCCCCCCCACTGACCCACAGACTGTGCCATAGAATTCAAGCCCGGGGCAAAACTCCCGAATCCCAGATTATACTCCATGAGCCCAAAGGAGAAGGAGGAAATGGAGAGATTCATAAAGAGAAACCTAGAAAGGGGGTTCATTGAACCAGCCAAGCCTAAGGTGGCCGCTCCTGTCTTCTTTAGAGAGAAGGATGGCTCTCTATGCTTATGCGTGGACTACCGCCTATTGAATGCAATCAGAAAAAGCAACCTATACCCCCTACCCCTCATGAAGGACATGTTATCACACCTCTCGAAAGGAATTTTTTTTACTAAACTAGATCTAAGGGAAGCGTATTACCGTGTGAGAATTAAGGAAGGGGATGAATGGAAAACCGCATTTAACTGCCCAATGGGGTGCTACCAATTCAAAGTTTTGCCATTTGGATTACAAGCGGGCCCCGCAGTATTTATGCAATTAATCAACGAGATACTAAGGGAGCACCTATTTACGGGGGTCCTGGTTTATTTAGACGACATCCTTATCTTCAGTGAATCAAAAGAGGAACATGTCAACCTAGTCAGAATGGTCTTAAAGAAACTGCGAGCCACCCACCTATATGCCAAATTATCAAAATGCGAATTCCACCAAGAAAGAATAGACTACCTAGGTAATTGATGGCGAACCTTTTAGAGACTGAGTGCCCAAACTGCAACCCAAAACCCACTTATGCATCATCGAGTGCCGGGTGGGTGTGGCCCATTGGCTGGGCGTAGCACATTGGGTGGGCATGGCTGCGGTGGTAACGGCAGACTGGGTGGGACTAAAAAGTTCAATCAATCAATTCCAACTTTGCAAGATCTTTTTTTTTCTGCGAGAAGTTGAAATTGACTGATTGAAACTTTTTTTTTTTTGCACATGGCGGAGGACTAAAGCGAAAAGGTTTTTATAAAACCCAGCTGAAGGCCTAGGACTGGGGTGACGGTGCACGTGCCCACAGAGAGGTCTCTGAGTGCCGCCTCTGGCACCCATGCCATAGGTTCGCCACCACTGACCTAGGTTATTGCATATCCTCACAGGGCATTGAAATGGACCCAGAGAAGGTCAGGACAGTATTAGAATGGGCACCACCTCGCACAAGAAAGCAACTGGAAAAGTTTGGAAACAGATGAATGGTTCCATAAAAATAAACACGTGTGCACAATGAAAAACGGACTGCCTTGGGTGGGGGATAAGTTATATATACCGACCACCCAAAGGATCACATTCATGAAGCTTTGCCACGACACAAAATCAGCAGGGCAGTTTGGATTTGTAAAAACATTGCACTTAATTAAACGGCAATTTTGGTGGCCATCCATTAAAAAAGACATAGAAAGTTACGTGGCCAGCTGTCCAAAGTGTGCAACTGCAAAAAGGTTGCAAGGGAAATCGCTAGGACTGTTACAAACAGTGGCAAATCCCTCAGCCCCCTGGAGGGAAATAGCCATGAATTTTATAGTGGAATTACCAGAAAGCAATGGGAATACTGTCATTTGGACGGTCACGGACCTATTTTCCAAACAGGTTCACTTTATTCCTTGCGAAAAGATCCCCACCGCAAAAGCTTTAGCAAAACTTTTCGTGCAACATATTTACAGATTGCATGGGGCACCCCAACGCATCATATCAGATAGGGGAGTGCAATTTACATCTGCATTTTGGAAGGAATTTCTATCTCTTTTAGGGACCACCCAGGGACTGACGTCTAGCCATCATTCTCAGGGAAATGGTCAATCAGAAAAATGTAACGCAGTACTTGAGTAATATTTAAGATGTTTTTTAAATTTCCAGCAGTCAGATTGGACGGACCTGTTGCCTTTCGCAGAGGTTGCCTACAATAATGCAGTCCACTCCAGCACAGGTTACACTCCTTTTCAAATAGCTACCGGCCAAAGTTTCAACCCCATGCCAGAAATAACCCCAAACAAACCGGCAATCCCATCACTGAAAGAATGGATGGAACAATTACAAAACACCTGGCCAATAGTTAGAAAAGCTCTAGATGAAGCTAGGCAAGCATACAAATCACAAGCAGATAAGACAAGGGTGGAGCCCACACCATTCATTATAGGAGAAATGGTGTACCTGTCTACAAAATACTTAAAATCCATACAACCCTGTAAAAAACGTGGACCAAAATATATAGGGCCTTTTCCAATTAAAAGAATCATAAAGCCAGTAACAGTAGAATTAGAATTACCCAAGAATCTTAGGCAAATACACCCAATTTTCCACTGCAGTTTGCTGAAAAGAGAACAACAGTCACCCTTATGGCCAAAAATCCCCCCCCAACCCCAATCATGGTGGAAGGAGAACAACACTTCAAAATAAAGGAAATCCTGGACTCTAGAAAATATCATGGGACAACTCAATACCTAGTAGCATGGAAACACCTCCCCTCCTCACAAAACGAGTGGGCCCATAAACATCATATCAGAGCCCCGAAGCTTTTAAAGAAGTTTCATACAGAGTATCCTAACAAGCCAGACTAACTTTTATACCTATTTTGTTTTCTCTACAGGTGGATCTCTCTTATTTTTAAGGGTAGCCGGATGTCAGAATCCAATTATATTTCATTTCTAGCTACCTACTCTGAGAAAAAACCAATTCTTACTCTCTTCTAGATTCTGTCATACTACTAAGGGGGAGGGGGGTAAGCATGGGTGTTTATGACTGGCATTTCCGCTATTAACTACAAAGTAACCTCTGTGGATTCCCTTCGAGAGTACTAACCATAACAATGCGGCCATCAGCCTTTCATCTCACTCCCTATGAAGTCTCCTTTTACCGGCAGCGAGGGAAAAGGGGGGGAAGATTGCAACGCCTGGGATCTGATGGACCTAACACCCAGACATCTGCCAGATTGAATCACACGGAAGAACTGTGGAGTGGGGCTGCATGGGAACACTTTAAAACATTGAATGGTGGGGGTGGGGGGAACCCCTCAGATCCTGTCTAGCATGCCCTCAGTCAGTTTCTCTTAATAAAGATTCCTGTTGGAAGAGACGTTCCAAGAGTTCTGTCTTCTTAAGATGTAAATTGAGGTGGGTCCTTACAACAGTCTTCAATATTACAGCAGCTGAAGAACACCTTGGTCAATAGTAGTGAAGCCTCCCAAGTGGTCTATAGAAAGAAAGCTGTAAGGTTTCTGCTCCCCATGTTCAATTCTCAGTGAAGGTCACTGACCCTGGTAACTAGCCTTAGTCCACATGAAATGGGTTCTAAATCTTTGGAAAAAGAGGAAAGACACCAAAATTTATCTGACCTTGTTGAGCAACTTTAGCTGTGAAAGAGCATCTTCGTCGATAGTAAGTCTCTGTTTTTCCAAACTCCCCATTTGCTGCTTGATGGGATCCTGCTTGGGGAGAATCAACCAGCTCAGGATTTTCAGATCTGCTACTACATCTCCATTTTGATCCAAGTACAGTTTATCATGAGAAATATTGAAAAACTCATTCTTCTGCAGAAAAGGATGGAACTACAATGGGAACATCCAGGAATTTTAAAATCTGAAACCCTTTTTTAAAAATCCCATTTAGCCTTTACACATTTGAATCTTTCTTCTGCAGTTGTCTAACATCAAAATATGCTTATTTAGAAAAACAGGTACTTCTGCTATCTTCATAAATAAAAAAGAAAGGTTCAGCAAAATTTCTCAACCATATACTGGCAAAATATATATTAATAAAATATAATTGTTGCAATTGGTAAGTTATAGGAAACATTCTAGAGCAGGTGACAAAAAAAATAAATCATAGAAAAAAGAGATTATTCATAAACGCCTAGAAAACATCAGGTTGATTATGAGAAACCGTTCATTTAGTGACCGTGCAAAGTTACAAGGGCACTGAAAAAAGTGACTTATGACAGTTTTTCAGACGCTCATTGCAGCATCCCAGGGTCAAGTGATCAAAATCAGAATTCTTGGCATCTAATTATGATGGTTACGGTGTTTGAGGGTCACGTGATCTCCTTTTGGGGCTTCTGATGAGCAAAATCAACAGGGAAGCTGGATTCCCTTAACAACCGTGTTACTTGCTTAACAACTCCAATGGTTCACTTTACCAGAAAAGGCAAGAAAGGTCGTAAAATGGGGCAAAACTCACTTAACAACTATCTTGCTTAACAACAGACATTTTGAGTTCTGGTGAACTGGTGTAAGGAAAACAGCCTAGTTTTAAATACCAGAAAAACCGAAGAGATCATTGTTGATTTCAGAAAAGGCAGGCACAGCCACACTTCTCTGTGCATTAATGATTCACCTGTGGAGATAGTTACCAGCATCAAATTCCTGGGTGTGCAGCTAACGAATAGGCTGACTTGGTCGCTCAACAGTGAGAAACTGGTGAAGCGGACACAGCAGCGCCTGCATTTTCTGCGCCGCATGAGAAAAGTACATCTTCCTTCCCCTGTCCTGACCACTTTCTACAGGGGGACAATTGAGAGTGTTGTGTCCTGGGCCTGGCTGAGTCAATCAGCAAGGCTCAGGGAATCTGCAGAAAAAGTGCAGAGGCCCGGGCAGACCACGTGTTGCCCGGGACCAGTTGCAGAGACCCGGGCAGACCACATGTCTGCCCGGGACCCAGACAGGCTGTCTCCAGCCTCGTGCGCATGCGCGAGGCGGGAGAATAGCCTGCATTCATTGGTTGAGTTTCCCCTTGCAGGGGGAGTATAAAAAGGGCATGTTGCCATTATTTGCTTCGCTTCTGTTCAGCAAATGACTTTAATAAAGAACATCTTTTGCACCAACTGCCTCGTCTTCATGTCTACCTTGCGAACAGAACATTGGCGACGAGGATGGGATTCGCCGTTGGGAATTCCGAAGAAACAGAAGTAGGCCTACTCACCTAGGCCGGGAAGAGAAGAGAAGCACGGCGTCCAGGAGAAGCAGCCGCCGGCTAGCATACATACGCTGGAGGCGGGCTTGGCTTCTTCGGACCCCTTGTCAATTCCTTACGGCGAGAGACGTGGGCGAGGCCCTCAAGGAGAAGATGTCCAAGCTGGGCCGTCTCGGTGAATTCGACATCTCGCATCCGGAATGCTGGAGCTCGTATGCAGCTCGCGTTGAAAACTATTTCAGAGTAAATAAAGTCCAGGAAGACGGCCTGAAAGCGGCTACCTTGCTGTGTGTCTGTGGGCAAGAGACCTTTCAAACAGCTGAGAATCTAGTTGCCCCAGCACCATTGGAATCAGTCGCGTACGCCGATTTGAAGAAGATGCTGCGAGAACACTTCAAGCCCAAGCTCTCGATTATAGCTCGGAGGCATCAGTTCGAGCAAAGGGACCAGCGGCCCGGCGAATCAGCTGAGGATTTCATCGCGGCCTTGAGGCAAGCCGCATGCCCATGTGCGTTTCAAGATTTGGAGGAAAGGCTCCGAGATAGACTTGTGTGTGGGTTACGAAGCCGCAAAGTACAGCAGAAGCTGTTTGCAAAGACGGACGTCACCTTTCAAGACGCCTTACGAGAAATCGCATCAGAGGAAGTAGCCAGAGGCGCGGTGAAGGCCTTGCGGTACACAAAGAGTCATCCAGCGGCCATCCTGATCCACCAGGAGGCCGCGCGTGAGGCATCTGGAGAAGACTCCAAGGAGGAGGAGGTGGACAAGATCCAGCCATCGGCGGAGAGACGACTGCCGGATCGTAGAGGGCCACCGCCTACATCCCTTCGCTGTTTCGGCTGTGGGGGTCGCCACAGGAGGGCCAACTGCCGATTTCGATCTGCTGTCTGTCGAGCGTGTGGAAGACAAGGTCATATAGCATCGGCCTGCATGGGTCGTCCCAAGAACAGGTCCCCTGAATTGCCTCTAAAAGGTACCAAGGTCCCCAGCCAAAACAGGGTGGGTTTTTGCGTGTCCAGGAGGGGGGTGTTCAAGACAGGAACCCATAGGCCACTTAAGAAAAAGCTGCTCATAGATGTGAAGCTGCAGGGAGTTCCCCTGGCTATGGAGCTGGACACAGGGTCCACTCTTTCTATCATTTCTGTGGACACGTTCAATAAGATTTGCTTTCGGAGTGGCTCAAGAGTGAGACTCAGGCCCTCCAATCTTGTGCTCATGGATTTCCAGAACACACGAGTAAGCATAAAGGGAGAAGCCACACTCAGAGTGCAGCGAAAAAGCTTCAATGGATTATTGGATGTAGTGGTTGTTGGGGGTGATAGAACGAGTCTTATAGGACTCGATTGGTTCAAGGCACTTGGGATCCAAGTGACTGGTCTGAACCAGCTGCAAAAGGCTAGCCTTACAGGAGTATGTGAGGAGTTTGCAGATGTGTTCAGCTCAGAACTCAGATCGTACAAGGGGCCTCCCATTGCATTAAAATTGGATCCAGGCATTACACCCATAAGGGTCAAGCCAAGGAGGGTGCCTTTTGCCTTAAAGAGCAAAATTGATGCCAAGTTGGACAAGTTGCTCCAACAAGGCATTCTGGAACCTGTGGACTCTAGTCCATGGGAAACCCCCATAGTAACTCCACTGAAATCCAATGGGGAAGTCCGAATCTGTGCAGACTATAAATGCACTTTGAATAAGGCTTTACAACAGCATGCTTATCTTGTGCCCGTGGTGAGCCACATTTTGGCCTCACTGAAAGGAGGGAAGTACTTTGCCAAGCTTGATTTGGCCCAAGCCTATCAACAGTTACCTGTTGATGAGGCAACTGCTGAGGCACAAACCATAGTCACGCACAGAGGTGCGTTCAAAGTCAAGAGGCTGCAGAAACTGCCACTGATCACACGCTTGCACGCTTGCACGCGTGCTGACATGTGTGTTGTCAGGATGGCCTGACACGTGTCCTGGTACTGATTTCCAGAGTTTCTGGTGCAGGAAGCACGAATTATCCACATTCAAGGGGTGTATCCTGTGGGGCAATCGAGTAGTTATCCCGGCCTCAATGAGGACTAGAGTCTTGCTCTCTCTTAATGAGGGCCATCCGGGAATAGTGAGAATGAAGTCGCTTGCGCACAGCCATCTGTGGTGGCCGGGTCTCGATAAGGACATCGAGGCCCAGGTTCAGGGCTGTCAAGTGTGCCAGCAATCACGGCCAGAAATGCCCCAGGCCCCTGTACATAGGTGGGAGGAGACACTCTCTCCATGGTCACATGTCCATATAGATTATGCTGGGCCCTTTCAGGGGCAGTTCTTCCTCCTCCTCGTGCATAGCCATTCCAAGTGGCTAGAGGTCGTTCCTGTGTCCTTCACTACTACTGCCAGGACCATCCAGGTGCTCAGAGGAATCTTCGCTTCCCATGGCCTTCCTGATGTTTTAGTTTCAGACAATGGTCCACAATTTACCTCTTCTGAGTTTCAGGCATTCCTCCATGCCAACATGATCCGGCATGCCACATCTGCTCCTTTTCATCCTGCCACCAACGGTCAGGCTGAACGCATGGTGCGCACCACGAAAGATGCATTAAAGAGAATCACTTAAGGACCCTGGCATCATAGGTTAGCTGATTTTCTTCTCACACACTGCACCACACCATGCACAGCTACTGGAAAGAGCCCAGCTGAACTCCGCTGGGGTCGCAGACTGATTACAAAGCTGGACAGGCTCCACCTAGACCGGGTGGCTTCACAGGTGTCGCAGCCGAGGGCACCTAGGAGACTGCAAGTGGGTGATTCTGTTTGGACCAGGAACTATGGGCAGGGGCATCTCTGGGTCCCTGCTGTAATCTCTAAAGTCTCTGGGCCTCTATCATACGAAGTGGTCTTGGATGATGGGCGTGTCCTACGGCGCCACATCGACCAGCTGCGTTGGCGGCTGCCAGGCCGGCATTCCTCCCCTGACTCTGCTCTCGGGGGGGGGACCCCAATAACGATTGTGGATCACAGTCTCTCCAAGCAGGGGGGTCTCCAAATGCTCCAGATGAGGGTCTTGCCATGGAGGCGGATCCTGACTCTGGCATAGAAGCAGGGAGTTCTGCCATGGAGGCGGCTCCTCACTCTGGCAGAGGTCCCTGGCTTAGGGCAAATGGCCGTAAATTGGCTACTCAGGGCACCCCTGCTGCTGGCCTTGGGCCTGAAGGACATTGCTCTCAAGGGGAGTTCCAAGGGCTTTCGGGGAACTCCACCCCACCAAGGAACTCGGGGAACTCGACCCCTCCAAGGAAATCTGGTTTGGGTTTAGCGGATCCAGCCAGTAAGCAGTCAGGGGGAACCCCTGAGTCTTTCGGGCGACAAAGTCCTGGTTTGTTGTGCGCAAACCGGGAGCAAGCACTCCAGGCACCCAATACACTTCCCCCAAACACCATCACACCTGTACCTAATCCGGCTCCACAGAGATCGGAGAGGGCCAAGTGTCCTCCGAAATATTTGAATGAATATGTAAGGTCCCTGCGGGCGATTGTTGTCAAATAGTGAAAGAACGTGGAGTGACTTAGGGTCCCACGGGGACCAGGTTACTCTGGGTACGGGAAATAGCCAGGCCGCCGTTTGGACTAAATGTGCCATGGTACTGGTATCGGGCAGGGACAGCATTGTCCAAGCCAAGGGGGGAGGAGTGTTGTGTCCTGGGCCTTGCTGAGTCAATCAGCAAGGCTCAGGGAATCTGCAGAACAACTGCAGAGGCCCGGGCAGACCACATGTCTGCCCGGGACCCAGAAAGGCTGTCTCCAGCCTCGTGCGCATGTGCGAGGCGGGAGAATAGCCTGCATTCATTGGTTGAGTCTCCCCTTGCAGGGGGAGTATAAAAAGGGCATGTTGCCATTATTTGCTTTGTTTCTGTTCAGCAAATGACTTTAATAAAGAACATATTTTGCACCAACTGCCTCGTCTTCATGTCTACCTTGCGAACAGAACAGAGAGCATCTTGTCATACAGCATCACAGTCTGGTTTGGAGACATCACTGCTTCAGACAGGAAGGCAGTGCAGAGAGTGGTGAGAATGGCCGAAAAGATCATTGGCAGTTTCCTCCCTCCCATCCAGGACATAGCACAGAAGCGCTGCTTGAGCAGGGTCCATAAGATTATCTGGGACACTACACATCCTCTTCATGACCTGTTTTCCTTGTTACCTTCTGGGAGGAGGCTTCGTGGTATCCGAAGCAGAACATCCAGATTCAGCCATAGTTTCATTCCATACAGCATTAACCTTGCGAACTCTCAAGCTTCCTCCTTCCGTTATATATTCAAGATGGACAGTATTTAATATTTATTTGTTACGTATATGTAGGGATGTGGGTCTATGTTGTTCATAGTATGTTTAGGTGTGTGTCATATATGTGTTTCACTTTGAGAGTGGGCAACTAAGTTTCATTTTTGATGTGTGCCGTTAGGCCCACAGTATAAAAATGATAATAAAGCTTATCTTGTCTTGTCTTGTCTTGTCTTATCTTATCCATTGTGGCCGTAAACCCACCACTGCCTTGTGCAGCCTCTTCCAGCAACTGAGGGAAGCTGCAGAGAAGCTCCAGGTCTCTTCAATGCTGTTCCAGAGGGAGGGAAATGGGGAAAGGAGCTCAGCCACAAGAGAGGAGATTCCGGCTGAATGAGAGGAAGAACCTCCTGAAAGGAGGAGCCGTTTCAGAGCTGAGCCCCTAAAGCAGACGAGTTCAGCCTCCCCTTCCTTAATGACCCAGAGACTGAGCAGTCATCAGTCTTTAAGTGGGATTCCTGCCAAAAGAAGGGTTGGGCTAGATGGTCTCAGGGTGTCGTTCAAAGTTACAGATGTAAACTTCTACTATGCTAATCACAAACAATAAAGACATGAGTATATTTAAAAATGCATACATCCTTTTAAAATTAGCATCGTGTAAAACCAAAATTTATCTGTCATGGTGCCTGCTGTTTAGAAGATTATGTCTCAAGCAATTAGATTGGCCAAACCTGTTGATCTTTTGCAGCATAAGAAGGTTGAGACGGTTCCCCTCCTTCCCCTCTGGATTCCCTCTCCAAAGGAACCGAGATTAATGGATCCATATTGGGACCCCCATACCTGCCATGGCTGCAGCCTTGGAGCCCCCAAGATCTTTTCTCCCTCCTTCCTTCTCCTCCTCGATCTGGAGGAATAGGCGGCATTCAAGGCCTGGGCCAGAGTCTTCATGATACTGTAAAAATGGGGATCATTTGTGACCCTTTCCCTGTTCCTTTTCTCCTGGGTCTCCAGTGGGGCTTTCTGGGTGCATCTTCTCCGGCCTTTGACAGAAAAGAGGTGCTTGGAAAGAAAACAACGGAAATAATGATCTTGAAATTGATCTTCCACAAAGAAATAAGGTTCAAAGGCATCATCCATTGGCCTCTTATTTGCCAGAAAATTAAAGCTCCAAATACTATGGATGTATTTGTAAATTCTGTCATTTTTCAATGTATATTTTTCAAAAATTGTATTGATCCAGACTTTCCCTTCAACGGGTCCTGTCAAATGCCTAAGTGCCAAATGGAAAGGAAGAATTCTGTCCGTAATGTCAGTATATTCCAGGAAGTGAACAAAGACATTGACTTGTCTCCACTTAGAGAGGGCATCCCTGAGGCCTGCTGTATATTCAGTTGTTGAGAACAGTTGTGATATAACCACACAAATTCTATTTCTGACAAGCATAGGAGTGAAAGTCCTCATGAAATTCTCTCCAATATCTGTGTTTGAAGCAAAGAGGCCAATCAAGGTCCATCTGAAATGGAGGAGCAGTTGGACAATTGCTGGGTGGTGGAATCCTTTTTTGGGGAACATCTGGTGGAAAAAAGGGAATTTCCTTTTATCACTCAGAGCCTCTGAAGCACCATGATAACCGATCTGAAAAAGCAATGAAGAAAGCTGTGTTATATTGGGGGTCAGATAAAGTCCAAAATATTAGCTTTTAATAAATTTAACTTTGTTTTGATGAACAAATTAAATAGATAATTGTTGATTAGCCATTATGCCATATCAAGAAACAGAATATTAAATACAAAGCATTAACAACATTGTATATAAAAATTGAATACAAGAAACAAATGAAATAAAAAAAGAATAAGAATAAAAAACAGGAATTTGCAGGTCTGAATCGCCCGGAAGAACTGTGGATTGGGGTTTGCTGAGGGACACTTTAAAACATTGATCTGTAAGGGAATCCCTCAGATCTGGTCTATTATGCCTGCTATCAACTACTCTTAATAAAAGTTCCTGTTGGAAGAGATTGTTTCCAAGAATTCTGATTTCTTAAGATGTGGGTTGGAGTGGGTCCTTACAGGTAGCCTGGTGCTGCTGATCAAGTGACCTTGATTAATTGATCATCAGCAAGGGTGACTGCCTCTATAAAAGCCAAAGTTTCAGGAGTTTGTCAGTCTCCAGCATTGAGTTGTGTATTAACACAATGCCAAAAGGTAAAGACTTCAGCAATGATCTTAGAGAAGCAATTGTTGCTGCCTATCAATCTGGAAAGGGTTACAAGGCCATTTCAAAACAATGTAAAGTCCATCATTCTATAGCAAAGAAGATTATTCACAAGTGGAAAACATTCAAGGCAGTTCCCAATCTGCCCAGGAGTGAACATCCCAGCAAGTTCACCCAATGCTCAGAGATACTGCAAAAAATCAAGAGTTCCACCTCAGACTCTACAAGCCTCCGTGAGCATGTTAAATGTTCATGGCAGCAGAATTAGAAAAGGACTGAACAAGCAGGGTTTCTTTGGAAGGGCTGCCAGGAGAAAGCCTCTTCTCTCACAAAAGGACATGGCAGCCCGGCTGAGGTTTACCAAGTTGCACCTGAACAAATCGCAAGACGTCTGGAACATTCTCCTTTGGACAGGAGACGAAAGTGGAGAAGTTTGGCCATAACACAGAGAGCCACGTCTGGTGAAAACCACACAGAGCCTATCAGCACCAACATGCCTCACCAACCGCCAAGCAGGGTGATGGAGGGATGAGGATTTGGGCTTGTTTTGCAGCCAGAGGACCTGGGCACCTTGCACTATGTTGTGTGTTGTTCATCTGAGATTGTAGTTACCTACTTTTAAGAACTGCTAAGGACCAGTGATTTTTATCAGATGGCCTGATACATAAAATCATAGAACTAAAAGTGGATGGATTTTCCTTTTCACATGGCTGTATTTTCCCCGATTTTAGACAAAGATGAAACTGTATAAGTTCCCAATCCAGCTCTCAGTCAGCAACTGAAGTCCTTTTATCCATCTCCAAAATATTCCTCGGGTCCACCGATTGGGTTTGTTCCAGTAGAGGCATATTTTAAGCCCCAAACTTCAGTCCAATATAAGGATTTGGGGGTAATTTTGGCATTCTTTTCTCTAAGAATTGGGAAGAAAGCTGGATAGCTATGTTTTTTTAAAATTTAAGCAGTAAATTCAATCCTGCCCTTGCTCTAAGTGGGCTCCTTTGATGATGGCAGACCAAAGATTCAGTCTCAGAGAAAAGTAACACTGGGTAAGGAAAGGTGTTACTTGCTATATTGGCTACATTTGTCTTCCAAAGACCACAACTTTTGACTTTCATTTATCAATAATCAGAGAATTATTATGTCAGTAGGAGCCAAGTTATCTCAAGAGTCTACACAATCTAACCCATAGGATAACAGTACTGCATTATTAGTTTAAACCAAAGTGTATTTAGCAAGTAAGAGGCTCAGTGGCTTAAAGACACTGAATCTGTTCTGGCAGTTCGAGTTCTGTCACTGCATGGTGGGGTGAGCTCCCATCGCTTGCCTCAGCTTCTGCCCACCTAGCAGTTCGAAAGCCTGTGACAACGCTAGTAGATAAATAAGTACCACTTTGGTGGGAAGTGTGGTGTGTTTCACACAGACGATCGGGCCCCTGCCAGTGCTGGACTTGCTGGGATGTGACACCCAACTGTGAGGCGATTATTGGTGATGAGAAAAGGGCCGGATGTTGTCACTGGGACCTCTCGTCTTTCTTGTGTGGAGCCAGTTCACCCCCTGTGGGGCATCCAGGATGAGCTCATGAGCATAAACTGAATGGACTAGCATTCCTTGGCTGCGAAACAAACACTATGTAGTCTCCTGGCTATTTATACCTTTGCCATATGCTAAATAAATAAACAATTTAGCACTTTAGGCATGTACATGAGAATCCTTCCTCAGTCCTGGTAAGTCATTAATGTATAGACTGAATAAGAAGAGTTCAAATATGTACTCTTTTATGTTACCCCTTGGTAAGTATATATCCTTCTTCTTGTGGCTCCAGGGAGCCCAAACTCCCTCTCAAACAAGGGCTTGTGGAAAGGGCTTGGATCAGGGCCAACAGTCTCAGCTCCATTTTAAGGGAAATCAATTTCCCCCATCATATTTCTCCATTTACTATATCAAATGCTGCAGTAACATCTATGAAGGCAGAAAACCGCTGTTTACCCAACTGACATATTGTGTAGTTAGCTATTTCAAAAGAAATCTGTTGTCAATATTAGATTATTAATTTATTGATTAATTATTATACAACTGTGTGAAACCTTTTCCTCTACTTAAAACCTTCTTGTTCTTCTGCAAGGAATGCACTTTTGTTCTAACCAACCTCAAGTTTACTTAAGAGGAACATGGTGTATATTTTAGCCACAATATCCATTAGTTTAACTAACCTGTAATTGCTAGAGTCCTATTTATTCCATTTTGTTTGTATAAAGAAACACCACTATTGCCAACTTGAGTACAACTGGATATGTCAGGTATTATTTCTATGTGAAAATGAACATGCCAATAGTTCACCCACAACTGAGGATATTTTTTGAATAGCCGGGAGAAAGTCCTCTACAGGGACCTTACTGCTTTTCAGACCTTTTATGAGGAATTTAAACATAAACATAATAGAAAAAATATAATTGATATGTTTGCTAATATGAAGAAAAGCAACTCTTGAATTCCATGTAGAAGGTATGCTTGGATCTGTTGCTCACCACCATCCCGCTCACTTTACCAGACAGAGAATAACACACACAAACCTGGGGGACTTTGTAGGTGTCTGTTAATGTTGACATCTGGATGGAGATCTCCCTGCTAGCTGAATCAAAAAGAGCCAGGAGGTTCTCCTTCTTTCCACAGCCGTAGTTGGGGACATTCCCTTTTCCAGTAGAGAGAATGTCCAGCAAGGCATCTGAAGTACGTGAAGGGCTCAAATAGTTGTCATGAATGTTGTAGCCAAGTGTGAGATTGTGCAAGAGCTGAGGATTCTTGTTGACCAGTTGAATGGGGAAAATTAATTGTAGGGTGTATGAAATACCATAAGCCTTACTGTAAAAAATGTTCATGTTATTATCATCAATAGCAACAACATTTTTTTCAAGAATTTATTCCTTTTTGTCTCCACAAGCCTACCGAGTCTTAAGCCAATACTGATCCAAAACCAATAATCAGTTATACAAATAGGGGAATGGGCTGAGCAGAGGCAATGACAACTGTTTCAATCACTACTTTAAACAAAACGAATTCAAGTGATGAATTCACCAGTGAACGGGGAGAGGAAAATAATTTGGATTGCCTTTGAGGTTTTTTTAACCCCATCTCTGGATTTGAGTCTCTTCTACAAAGTAAGAAAAAAGAGGAAATCAAAATCATCCAGGAAATTAGAGAACTCCTGTAATATAGAAGCAAGTGAAAAGAAGAAGGAAGGAATGAGAGTGATAGAATTAGAAAATGGGGGGAATGCAAGTCCATCACCTTGAACGACTTACGATGAAGATGGAACAAAAGGAGCACTGTTGAAAGGCAATATTTTATGCGATAGTTCATTTCCAGTGGTGACTATACCAATGAGATGGTCTCCTGGCCTATAGTAGCTCCATGGTTTATTTTCATCCTGGTGCTCCAAACTCAGCGGGCATTTCGTTCTAATCTTCCCAGAGACCGGCTGGGACACCAGCAGCATCAGAACCAGAAGCAGCAGGTCCATAATTCATAGGGCTTTATTAATCCTCTTCCTGTTTCTAACACCAACAGCAGAGAACAAGTGGAAGAATTCAAACCACTCTCAGAAGGTGGAGATGCCAGAGACTTTCCTGATAGAAACAGAGAAACACTCAGCTTCACCTGGGAGGAGAGAGAGGTACAATCAAGAGCAGAGCCCTGGCCTGTCCCAAAACGTGTTCCCTCAGAGCTTGACCTAAGGAATTTATCCTTTTCTGATACAAGATCCTTTGCTTATGGCTTCAGACTGATGTCTCCATCAAAGGCACAGAGATCTCAAAGATCCAGGTGGTCATAATTGCAGTGAGAAGCAACTTCTCCTCTTGGGATCCTGAACTTCTTCTGGGCTCCATGTGCAGAGGAGACACTGGAAAAAAGCAGGTTAGTGAAAAATCACAGACACACTCCTGGGGGTTCTGTTCTGTTGTTGTGGTTCTTCTTGTCAGGACATGTCCAGAAAGTAATGCTGGAGGAAGGTAGCTAAATAAGAAGGGAACTGATGTCTTCTGTCCTTCAACGTGGTCTCCTTTTCTCCAGAGACTGCTGGGGAAGGTCACCCAGAGCTGTGGAGTTTGTTGCCACTCTAGATTGGTGACAGTTAACAGCCAGTCAGCTCCCCAGGGAAGGAAATATTAAAAAGGGCAGAAAAATATATTTCCTCCAAGGATCTTAAAGAAACAGGAAAGCATGTCCAGTTTTCTTAATAGCCCCAGGTCTCCCTTCCCCAAGCAGAAACCAGTTCTATAGAGAGGGAGCTAGGCGATTAAGAAGACAAAGACCTAAAATCTACATACCCCACCCAAACTCTAAGAGTCATCAGCCCCAGGGAAGCAGGATATGACCTTTGGACATAATAAGATTGACCCATCACCATCAGAATACCAGAAAGGCACACTCAGACTCAGGTGAAAGTTCATGCCACAGGAACAACTCCAAACAAAAGGCTCCAGAGGGTATAAAAACTTACTTCCTACATGTGCTCAGTCCCTTTTCTCTCCTCTTTGCTGCCAGAACCATCTTCCTGTCTGGCTCTCCTCTCCAATAAACTACAACTTTCTTCCCAAAGCAGTTGCCATGTTTATTCCCAGCTTGGATGAACCAGGATGAAGACTTTTCTTCCAACATCAGGACATGTCCAGAAAGTGATGCTGGAGGAAGGTAGCTCAATAACAAGGGAACTGATGTCTTCTGTCCTTCAGCAGGGTCTCCTTGTCTCCAGAGACTGCTGGGGAAGGTCACCCAGAGCTGTGGAGTTTGGTGCCACTCTAGGTTGGTGACACTTAACTCTTGTGTTGCCTCTCTTCTAACCGCCAAGGAAGCAATCAGACCCCTTGGATTCTGCCTAATGTTAAGAGGAGTGGGGCCTGTTTGGGATTTTCTTTTATATCAGAACTTTATATATTAATCATAAATTGCACCTGATTTTAAAATTCCTTGTGCCTGAAGTGAAATTTTGTTTCCCCTCTTTTCTAAGCAATATCAATTTTGATATGAAAGGCAGGAAAGCGACAGCCTGTGGGCTGCATCGTTGGCTGAATAGGGAGAAGATCATAGAGTTGGTGGAAGTTTTTTCTTCTTCACACTTTCGGCATTGTCTTTACGTATTAATGTAAGATTCTTTGTATTTTGAAGTTTCTTTCTGGTTTATTAAATCAAGAATGGACTGAAAGGTCTGAAGCTGAGATGTATTAATATATTTATCAAATTTATTGGCCTCCCATCTTCTGGCAAGGTAACTCTGGGCGGCTTAGAAAGGCGGAGGCGGTTCCCACAGCCAAGATGGTGCAACCTGTTTTCTAGCCACCTGATTTTTGGAGATCTGATGCCCCTCCCCCCCTCTGCTTGTGTGAATGCAATTGGTGGGGTGTGACATTCCCATCTCTGAGGCTGTAGGGTGAACCCCTTCCCCCAAAAACCTGCAAGTGCTTTGAAGCTGCTCTTGGGGCACCTGTGTCCCTGGTTTATTTGGATCAATAGTTCACGGATTGTGTCTCTTATCTGGATGAAGCTCCCTGATGTGTCCAGCTTTGCCTAGAAGGGAGACCTGGGGAGGGGGCTGAGTGGGGGGGATCTGAAGGAATGGGCAGGACCGTCCTTATGGTGAGGAACAGATGGCAGCCTGTATCTCAGGCTCTACCCTCCATGCCTGGCTTACCAGGTCCTTCGTGGCTCTGGGTTCAGGCTGTTGTTTTTGAAGGCCAGGCTGAGGCATTAAGAGGGCTTCTCTCCTCCATGAGGGTCTCTGCTGTGTCTCACTGAAGCCTGGATGGGCCCAGAGGGGAGGAAGCCCATTTTCAGTCAGAAATGAGCCCACCCTGATTTCTGGGTTCACCCCAGGAGAGACCCCAGAGGAGAGGAGGAGAGGCGGTTGCTGTCATCAGGGGTTCATTCTGGGCTCTGAAGAGGCTGCACCTAAACCTGGGTTTTGTCTCAGGGTGGCTGTGAGAACGTTTCCCCACACTTGGTGAAGTGTGTTGTGTGAAATGATCCTCGCAGGAAGAAAAGTGTCTCCAGCTTGTTTTCAGTTATAATCGATTGTTCAACCTGTCTCCACCGAATTAATATACTTTGGGGTCCCCATGTTTCATTGACTCATCGCCCAGCAGGTTCAACCTCAGAAAACAAACTGTAAGGACCCACCTCAATTTACATCTTAAGAAGACAGAACTCTTGGAACGTTTCTTCCAACAGGAATCTTTATTAAGAAAAACTGACTGAAGGCATGCTAGACAGGATCTGGGAGACCCCCCTGATCATTCAATGTTTTAAAGTGTTCCCAAACAGTCCCACCCCACATTCCTTCCGGTCAATCCAAATTGGCAGATGGCTGGGTGTTAAATCCATCGGATCCCAAACGTTGCAATCTTCCCCCCCTTTTTCCTTGCTGCCGGTAAAAGGAGACTTCATAGGGAGGGAGATTAAGGGCTGATTGCCTATTGTTATTGTTAGTACTCCAGAGAGGGAATCCACAGAGGATGTTTCTTTGTAGTTGATAGGAGGAATGCCAGTCATAAACACCCGTGTTTACTCCCCCCCCCTTGTAGTATGACGGAATCCAAAAGAGAGTAAGAATTGGGTTTTCTCAGAGTAGATTAGCTAGAAATAAAATATAATTGGATTCTGACATCCGGCTCCCCTTAAAAATAAGAGAGGTCCACCTGTAGAGAAAACAAAACAGGTGTAAAGCTTAGTCTGGCTTGTTAGGATACTCTGTATGAAACTTCTTTAAAAGCTTCGGGGCTTTGACATGACATTTATGGACCCACTCGTTTTGAGAGGCAGGGAGGTGCTTCCAGGTTACTAGGTATTGAGTTTCCCCACGATATTTTCTAGAGTCCAGGATTTCCCTTATTTCGAAGTGTTGTTCGCCTTCTATCATGATTGGTGTTGGTGGGGGGGGGATTTTTAGCCGTAAGGGTGACTGTTGTTCTCTTTTCAGCAAACTGCAGTGGAAAATTGGGTGTATTTGCCTAAGATTCTTGGGTAATTCTAATTCTACTGTTACTGGGTTTATGATTCTTTTAATTGGAAAAGGCCCTATATATTTTGGTCCACGTTTTTTACAGGGTTGTATGGATTTTAAGTATTTTGTAGACAGATACACCATTTCTCCTATAATGAATGGTGTGGGCTCCACCCTTTTCTTATCTGCTTGTGCTTTGTATGCTTGCCTAGCTTCCTCTAGAGCTTTTCTAACTATTGGCCAGGTGTTTTGTAATTGTTCATCCATTCTTTCAGTGATGGGATTGCCAGTTCGTTTGGGGTTAGTTCTGGCATGGGGTTGAAACTTTGGCCAGTAGCTATTTGAAAAGGAATGTAACCTGTGCTGGAATGGACTGCATTATTGTAGGCAACCTCTGCGAAAGGCAACAGGTCCGTCCAATCTGACTGCTGGAAATTTAGAAAACATCTTAAATATTGCTCAAGTACTCCGTTACATTTTTCTGATTGACCATTTCCCTGAGGATGATGGCTAGACGTCAGTCCCTGGGTGGTCCCTAAAAGGGATAGAAATTCCTTCCAAAATGCAGATGTAAATTGCACTCCCCTATCAGATATGATGCGTTGGGGTGCCCCATGCAATCTGTAAAGATGTTGCACGAAAAGTTTCGCTAAAGCTTTTGCGGTGGGGATCTTTTGGCAAGGAATAAAGTGAACCTGTTTGGAAAATAGATCCCTGTCTGGGTGCCTCACTACTGGTTCGGCAGAAAAAAGCCTCTTTAATCTTTCAAATGCCGCTTGGCATTCCATTGTCCATTTTAGTGGCTGGCTAGGTTTCACTGAGGATTCTCCCTTCATTTTTAGTAAGCTCGTGAGGGGCAGGGCTATCTGGGCAAATGAGGGGATGAATTGGCGGTAAAAGTTTGAGAAACCCAGGAAACTTTGCAGTTGCTTTCTTGTGCGAGGTGGTGCCCATTCTAATACTGCCCTGACCTTTTCTGGGTCCATTTCAATGCCTTGTGGGGATATGCGGTAACCTAGGTAGTGTATTCTTTCCTGGTGAAATTTGCATTTTGATAATTTGGCATATAGGTGGGCGGCTCGCAGTTTCTTTAAAACCGCTCTGACTAGGTTGACATGTTCCTCTTTTGATTCGGTGAAGATAAGGATGTCGTTTAAATAAACCAGGACCCTCTTAAACAGGTGCTCCCTTAGTACCTCGTTGATTAATTGCATAAATACTGCGGGCCCCCCTTGTAATCCAAATGGCAAAACTTTGAATTTGTAGCACCCCATTGGGCAGTTAAATGCGGTTTTCCATTCATCTCCTTCCCTAATTCTCATATGGTAATACGCTTGCCTTAGATCTAGTTTAGTAAAAAAGTTTCATTTCGAGAGGTGTGATAACATGTCCTTCATGAGGGGTAGGGGGTATAGGTTGCTTTCACTGATTGCGTTCAATCGGAGGTAGTCCACGCATAAGCGTAGAGAGCCGTCCTTCTTCTCTCTAAAGAGGACCAGACCGGCCACCTTAGGTTTGGCTGGTTCAATGAACCCCCTTTCTAGGTTTTTATTTATAAATCTCTCCATTTCCTCCTTCTCCTTTGGGCTCATGGAGTATAATCTTGGCTTTGGGAGTTTTGCCCCGGGCTTTTATTCTGTGGCACAGTCCATGGGTCGGTGGGGGGGAAACTCATCCGCCCTCTCCTCGCTGAAAACTTCAGCCAGATCTCTGTATTCCTCTGGTATTTCTGGTAGCCCCTTTTCTTCTCCCATGGATGCTATTTCCGTTTTTAATTTTGGTAGATCCCCTTGGGGTTTTAAGTCTGTAGGGTCCTCTTTCAGGAAATTGATTTCTTTCATCCTCCAATTTACCCAGGGGTTCCATTTTGTTAAGCATTCCAGCCCTAGGATCATCGGGCATTCCATGCCTGGGGTCACTACAAATGTTATGTCTTCCTCATGATTTCCCAGGGATAGGTGGACTGGTAACATGGCTAGGGTAGCTGGCACCCCCCCTGCTATGGACCCATCTAACTGGCCAAATGAGATTGGTTGTTCCAGCCTCCTCACTGGGATGCCCAGATTTCTCACTAGGGTCGGGCTAATTAGGCAGCGGGTGCAGCCAGAGTCTATTAAGGCTTTCACTTTGACAGCTTCAGGCATGGAGGGGGCTAATATAGTCACTGTCTTGAGGATGGGTGGGATGGATCCACTTACCAGTGGTTCACCCTCCGAGCTGTCATCTGGGGCGTCCACCGGCCCTGCGGTGTAGGCTGGGGCTCTTTCCCCATGATGGGCGGAGGTAGGGGATTCCACAGCCTCTATCCCTCTCATGGCAGATTCTTTTGACTTAGCTGGGGACTTCCCGGATTTGCTGGCCGGTGGTCTGTCTGGGTTGTGCTGGGGGACTTTCGAGCAGCATTCTACAGCCCGATGCCCCTCTCTCCCGCATTTGAAACAGCCCATTGGTTTCTTGGCCATAGCCGATGGCTTCACTGGTTCGCGCATCGGTTCAGGCGGTGAGCGGCTCCATTGTTTTCCTTGGCGGTGCCTCTTCAGTAGGTCGATCTCTGCTTCCGCTGCCAGGACGTACCATTCGTCAAGTTGGTGTGGGTCCCCCCGGGGCAGGCAAGCGTCATATAGATCATAATTCAGACCATCTTTGAAATGGCTAAGGAGGATATCTTCCAGCCAGTTCAGCTTGCTGGCAATGGTTTGGAATTCTTGCGTATATTCGGCTACTGGCCGTCTGCCTTGCCTCATCGTTTTGATTCTTTCGCGTGCTTTGCGATCAGCCAGGTGGTGTTCAAATCGCCTTCTCAGAGAGGACAGGAAATGGTTGAAGTCGTTGAGCTCTGGGGCATTGGAATCATGCAAATTCACCACCCAATCGGCGGCCGGTCCATCCAGAGCAGATTGCATGATCTGGATACGGGCTTTGTCGCTAGGAATGTGTCGCCCGTGTTCCTCCATGTAGCCAAGGACTTGGGTTAGGAAAAACCCCAAGCGTGTCGGCTCCCCCTTGAATTTCGCGTCCAATGGCGGAAGTCTTTGAATGGATCGGCGCCTTCTTCGTTGGTATTGTCTTCCATCCGGATTGCCATCTGCAGGTCGGCGGGGGATGGGGACTACTGGATCAGCAGATGTCCCCAGGGCTGCAGGTTCCAATTCCCCCTCAGTGTCTCTCCAGTTGCGGCTCCAGGAGTTGGTGCGGCCGTAGGGCTCAGGATCCTCCTCTCCTAGGGAGCTGAGGGTTCTCTTCATCAAGTCGATAGCTTTCTCTAGGATCCAGTTCGAGTGCTGTGCCCAGCTTCCTTCATCTTCGCTTGTGTGCAGGGATCTCTCCATCTCCTGCTTCCATCCTGGTTGGTTGGCCCCCTGTCTCAGGGTCACCTTTCTTGATTTCTCTTCCCAATCGCCTTTCTTTCCAACGCCCATTGACCACTGAGGTTTGTGGTTACGCGTCTCCACCACCTCTTCTCCTGAGGAATCTGACCCTTCAGATACGGATATTTGGCAGGTTTCCAGTAGGGGCAACGGCTCCCTCTCCGGGGGGCTTTCCCCCTTCCCTGCTTCGTCGTCTGACATGGTAATTTTTGCAAAGTCTCCCGGCAAGGTTCTTCCTTCCAGGTTGACCAATTTTGCAGATCCTGTCTAATGTAAGGACCCACCTCAATTTACATCTTAAGAAGACAGAACTCTTGGAACGGTTCTTCCAACAGGAATCTTTATTAAGAAAAACTGACTGAAGGCATACTAGACAGGATCTGAGGGACCCCCCTGATCATTCAATGTTTTAAAGTGTTCCCAGGCAGCCCCACTCCACATTCCTTCCGGTCATTTCAAATTGGCAGATGGCTGGGTGTTAAATCCATCGGATCCCAAACGTTGCAATCTTCTCCCCCTTTTTCCTTGCTGCCGGTAAAAGGAGGCTTCATAGGGAGTGAGATCAAAGGCTGATGGCCGCATTGTTATTTTTAGTACTCCAGAGAGGGAATCCACAGAAGATGTTCCTTTGTAGTTGATAGGAGGAATGCCAGTCATAAACACCCGTGTTTACTCCCCCCCCCTTGTAGTATGACGGAATCCAAAAGAGAGTAAGAATTGGGTTTTCTCAGAGTAGATTAGCTAGAAATAAAATATAATTGGATTCTGACACATAGGGACCCCAAAGTATATTAATTTGGTGGAGACAGGTTGAACAATCGATTATAACTGAAAACAAGCTGGAGACACTTTTCTTCCTGTGAGAATCGTTTCACACAACACACTTCACCAAGTGTGGGGAAACGTTCTCACAGCCACCCTGAGACAAAACCCAGGTTTAGGTGCAGCCTCTTGAGAGCCCAGAATGAACCCCTGATGACAGCAGCTGCCTCTCCTCCTCTCCTCTGGAGTCTCCTGGGGTGAACCCAGAAATCAGGGTGGGCTCATTTCTGACTGAAAAGGCGCTTTTCCCCTCACCCCTGGGCTGGTCCAGGCTTCAGTGAGACACAGCATAGACCCTCATGGAGGAGAGAAGGCCTTTTTATGCCTCAGCCTGGCCATCAAAAGCAACAGCTTGATCCCTGAGCCACCAAGGACCTGGTAAGCCAGCCATGGAGAGTAGAGCCTGAGATACGGGCTGTCATCTGTTCCTCACCATAAGGAGGGTCCTGCCAATTCCTTCAGATCCCCCCCACTCAGCCCCCTTCCCAGTTCTCCCTTCTAGGCAAAGCTGGATACATCAGGGAGCCTCATCCAGAGAAGAGACACAATCTGTGAACAATTGATCCAAATAAACCAGGCGGACACAGGTGCCCCAAGAGCAGCTTCAAAGCACTTGGAGGTGTTTTTGGGGAAGGGGTTCACCCCCCAGCCTCAGAGCTGGGAATGTCACACCCCACCAAGTGCATTCAAACAACCAGAGGGAGGAGGGGCATCAGATCTCCAAAAATCAGGCTTCTAGAAAACAGGTCGCACCATCTTGGCTGTGGGAACCGCCTCTACCTTTGTAAGCCGCCCAGAGTTACCCTGCCAGAAAATGGGAGGCCAATAAATTTGATAAATAAATTAATACATCTCAGCTTCAGACTTTTCAGTCCATTCTTCATTTAATAAACCAGAAAGAAACTTCAAAATACAAAGAATCTTACATCAATACAGAAAGATAATGCCGAAAGTGTGAAGAAAAAAAAACTTCCACCAACTCTATGATCTTCTCCCTATTCAGCCAACGATGCAGCCCACAGGCTGTCACTTTCCTGCCTCTCATCCCAAAATTGATATTGCTTAGAAAAGAGGGGAAACAAAACTTCACTTCAGGCACAAGGAATTTTAAAGTCAGGTGCAATTTATGATTAATATATGAAGTTCTGATATAAAAGAAAATCCCAAACAGGCCCCACTCCTCTTAACGTTAGGCAGAATCCACGGGGTCTGGTTGCTTCCTTGGCGGTTAGAAGAGAGGCAACACAAGAGTTAAGTGTCACCAACCTAGAGTGGCACCAAACTCCACAGCTCTGGGAGACCTTCCCCAGCACTCTCTGGAGACAAGGAGACCACGTTGAAGGACAGAAGACATCAGTTCCCTTGTTATTGAGCTACCTTCCTCCAGCATCACTTTCTGGACATGTCCTGACAAGAAGGACCACAACAGAACAGAACCCACAGGAGTGTATTTGTGATTTTTCACTAACATGCTTTTCTCCGGTGTCTCCTCTGCACATGGAGCCCAAAAGAAGTTCAGGATCCCAAGAGGAGAAGTTGCTTCTCACTGCAATTATGACCACCTGGGTCTTTGAGATCTCTGGGCCTTTGATGGAGACATCAGACTGAAGCCATAAGCAAAGGACCTTGTATCAGAAAAGGATAAATTCGTTAGGTCAAGCTCTGAGGGAACACGTTTTGGGACAGGCCAGGGCTCTGCTCTTGATTGTACCTCTCTCTCCTCCCAGGTGAAGCTAAATGTTTCTCTGTTTCTATCAGGAAAGTCTCTGGCATCTCCACCTTCTGAGAGTGCTTTGAATTCTTCCAATTATTCTCTGCTGTTGGTGTTAGAAACAGGAAGAGGATTAATAAAGCCCTATGAATTATGGACCTGCTGCTTCTGGTTCTGATGCTGCTGGTGTCCCAGCCGGTCTCTGGGAAGCTTAGAACGAAATGCCCGCTGAGTTTGGAGCACCAGGATGAAAATAAATCATGGAGCTTTTACAGGCCAGGAGACCATCTCATTGGTATAGTGATCACTAGAAGTGAAATATTGAATATAATGTTGTCTTTCAACATGGCTCCTTTTGTTCCATCTCCATCGTAAGTCGTTCAAGGTGATGCACTTGCATTCCCCCCATTTTCTAATTCTCACACTTTCCTTCTTTTCTTCTTCTTTTCACTTGCTTCTGTATTACAGGATTTCTCTAATTTCCTGGATGATTTTGATTTCCTCTTTTTTCTTATTTTGTAGAAGAGACTCAAATTCAGAGATGGGGTTAAAAAAAACCAAAGGCAATCCAGATTATTTTTCTCTCCCAGTTCACTCCTGAATTCATCGCTTGAATTCATTTTGTTTAAAGTAGTGATTGAAACACTTCTCCTTGCCTCTGCTCAGCCCATTCCCCTATTTGGATAACTGATTATTGGTTTTGGATCAATATTGGCTTAAGAATCAGTAGGCTTGTGGAGACAAAAAAGAATAAATTCTTTTAAAAAAATGTTGCTGCTTTTGATGATAATAACATGAACATTTTTTACAGTAATACTTATCATATTTCATACACCCTACAATTCATTTTCACCATTCAACTGGTCAACAAGAATCTCCAGCTCTTGCACAATCTCACACTTGGCTACAACATTCATGACAACCCTTTGAGCCCTTTACACACTTCAGATGCCTTGCTGGACATTCTCTCTACTGGAGAAGCCAATGTCCCCAACTACGGCTGTGGAAGGAAGGAGAACCTCCTGGCTCTTCTTGATTCAGCTAGAAGGGAAATCTCCATCCAGATGTCAACATTAACAGACACCTACAAAGTCCCCCAGGTTTGTGTGTGTTATTCTCTCTCTAATAAAGTGAGCGGGATGGTGGTGGGTGAGCAACAGATCAAAACATATCTTCTACATGGAATTCAAGAGTTGCTTTTCTCCATATTAGCAAACATATCAATTATGCTTTTTCTATTATGTTTATGCTTAAATTCCTCATAAAAGGCCTGAAAAGCTGTAAGGTCCCTGTAGAGGACTTTCTCCTGGTTATTCAAAAAATGTCCCCAGTTGTGGGTGAACTATTGGCATGTTCATTTACACATAGAAATAATACCTGACATATACAGTTGTACTCAAGTTGGCAATAGTGGTGTTTCTTTATACAAACAAAATGGAATAAATAGGACTCTAGCAATTACAGGTTAGTTAGACTAATGGATATTGTGGCTAAAATATATACCATGTTCCTCTTAAGTAAACTTGAGGTTGGGTAGAACAAACGTATATTCCTTGCAGAAGAACAAGAAGGTTTTAAGTAGAGGAAAATGTTTCACAGAGCTGTATAATAATTAATCAATAAATTAATAATCTAATATTGACAACAGATTTCTTTTGAAATAGCTAATTACACAATATGTCAGTTGGGTAAACAACAGTTTTCTTGCATTATAGATGTTACTGCAGCATTTGATACAGTAAATGGAGAAATATGATGGAGGAAATTGATTTCCCTTAAAATGGAGCTCAGACTGTTGGCCCTGATCCAAGCCCTTTCCACAAGCCCTTGTTTGAGAGGGAGGTTTGGGCTCAGTGGAGCCACGAGAAGAAGGATCGATACTTACCTAGGTGTAACATAAAAGAGTACATATTTGAACTCTTCTTATTCAGTCTAGATATTAATGACTTGCCAGGACTAAGGAAGGATTCTCATGTACATGCCTAAAGTGCTAAATTGTTTATTTATTTAGCATATGGCAAAGGTATAAATAGCCAGGAGACTACATAGTGTTTGTTTCACAGCCGAGGAATGCTAGTCCGTTCAGTTTGTGCTCATGAGCTCATCCGGGGTGCACCACAGGAGGTGAACTGGCTCCACACCAGAAAGACGAGAGATGTCCTGTGGCATCATCCAGGCCTTCTCTCACCACCGATTTCGCCTTGCAGTTGGGTGTCACATCCGAGCAAGTCCAGCACTGGCAGGGGCCCCACCATCTGCATGAAATACGCCACTCTTCCCACCAAAGTGGTACCTATTTATCTACTAGTGTTGTCACAGGCTTTTGAACTGCTAGGTGGGCAGAAGCTGAGGCAAGCGACGGGAGCTCACCCCTCCATTCAGTGACAGAACTTGAACTGCTGGAACAGATTCAGTGTCTTTAAGCCACTGAGCCTCTTACTTGCTAAGTACACCTTGGTTTAAACTGATAATGCTGTACAGTTATCCTATGGGTTAATTGTGTAGACTCTTGAGAAAACTTGGCTCCTACTGACATAATAATTCTCTGATTATTGATAAATGAAAGTCAAAAGTTGTGATCTTTGGAAAACAAATGTAGCCAATACAGCAAATAACACCTTTCCTTACCCAGAGTTACTTTTCTCTGAGACTGAATCCTGGGTCTGCCATCATCAAAGGAGCCCACTTAGAGCAAGGGCAGGATTGAATCTACTGCTTAAATTAAAAAAAATCTATCCAGCTTTCTCCCAATTCTTAGAGAAAACAATGCCAAAATTACCCCAAAATCCTTATATTGAACTGAAGTTTGGGGCTTAAAATATACCTTTCCTGGGATAAACCCAATCACTGGACCCGAGGAGTATTTTGGGGGTGGATAAAAGGACTTCAGTTGCTACTCAGAGCTGGATTGGGAATTTATGCAATTTCATCTTTGTCTAAAATCAGGGGAAATACAGCCATGTGAAAAGGAAAATCCAGACTCTTTGAGTTCTGCGATTTTACCCATCAGGACATCTGATAATAATCACCTGGTCTTTAGCAGTTCTTAAAAGTAGGTAACTACAATCTCAGATGAAGAACAACACATGAGATATTACATCATCTCCTCGGTTTTTTTACAAAAAGAAATCCAAAATGGAGAAGCCATGTTTGAAAAAATAAATGCACTTTATGATACAATCGCTTGTAGAACCACCTTTAGCAGCAATAACGTGAAGTAATCGTTTTCTGTATAACTTTATCAATCCATCACATCGTTGTGAGAGGAATTTTGGCCCCCTCTTCTCTACAACATGGCTTCAGTTCATGGAGGTTTGTGGGCGTTTGTTTCTGCACGGCTCTCTTGAGGTCCCACCACAACATTTCAATTGGGTTGGGGTCTGGACTTTGGGCCATTCCAACGCCTGGATTCTTTTCTTCTTCAGCCGTTTGTGGTGTGCTTGGGATCGTCGTCCTCTCGCATGACCCAAAGTCCACCAAGCTTCAGATGTCGGTCAGATGGTCTCATATTTGGCTCTGGAATACTTTGGTACCCAGAGGAGTTCATGGCGGAGTCAATGACCACAAGGTGCCCAGGTCCTCTGGCTGCAAAACAAGCCCAAATCCTCACCCCTCCATCACCCTTCTTGGCGGTTGGTCTGGCATGTTGGTGCTGATAGGCTGTGTGTGGTTTTTGCCAGATGTGGCTCTGTGTTATGGCCAAATTTCTCCACTTTGGTCTCTTCCATCCAAAGGAGAATGTTCCAGAAGTCTTGCGATTTGTTCAGGTGCAACTTGGCAAACCTCAGCCAGGCTGCCGTGTCCTTTTTTGAGAGAAGAGGCTTTCTCCTGGCAGCCCTTCCAAAGAAACCCTGCTTGTTCAGTCTTTTTCTAATTCTGCTGCCATGGACATTTAACATGCTCATGGAGGCCTGTAGAGTCTGAGGTGGAAATCTTGATTTTTTGCAGTATCTTTGACCATTGGGTGAACTTGCTGGGATGTTCACTCCTGGGCAGATTGGGAACTGCCTTGAATGTTTTCTACTTTTGAATAATCTCCTTCGCTGTAGAATGATGGACTTTTAAATTGTTTTGAAATGGCCTTGTAACCCTGTCCAGATTGATAGCCAGCAACAATTGCTTCTCTAAGATCATTGCTGAAGTCTTTACCTTTTGGCATTGTGTTAACACACAACTCAATGCTGGAGACTGGCAAACTCCTGAAACTTTGGCTTTTATAGAGGCAGTCCCACTTGCTGATGATTAATTAATCAAGGTCACTTGATCAACAGCACCAAGCTACCTCTTAGCCTCTTCATACCTATGGAAGCGGTCAGGGTGTGCTTCATCTTTCACACACGGCTTCTCTGTTTTGCCTTTCTTTTTGTAAAATAAATGATGACATGGTGTATTACGTCATGGGTTATTGTTCATCTGAGGTTGTATTTACCTAGTTTTAAGAACTGCTTAAGACCAGATGCGTTTTGCTATGTCCTGATACGTAAGACCACAGAACTCAAAGAGGGTGTCCTTTCTTTTCTACATGGCTGTAATTCTTGGTGTGCAGTTAAACCTCTGGAACCTGACAGAGTCCCAAAGTTCTCTGTGTTGGAACATACAATTTTGCAAATAAACCCTCTTGGATTCTGCAAATGACAAATTATATTAGGAGCTGTGACCTCCCCATCTCTTATATAACTAGAGAACGAGCCAAAAAATAATCAAGGTGGGATAGAAATAAATAAAAATAAAAAATAAAAAATAAAAAGATTGCTTCACCAAGAATCTGGAATATTGAATGTCAACTGCATAAGAGAGAGATCAGAATCCTGCACCACACATTAGACCAACTACCTTTTAAGATACTTGTGTTAAAGCAATATATTGACTCTGCAGTTAGAATTAAACATTGACACATAATAGAGCACTTTATTGGAACAAAACAATTCACTTCACATCTCCATATGTGGGTCTGATTGCAATAAATTGTAGGGGAGATACAGAAATACGATTCATGTTTTTTATTCTTATTCCTTTATTTCATTTGTTTCTTATATTCAATTTTTATATACAATGTTGTTAATGCTTTGTATTTAATATTCTGTTTCTTGATATGGCATAATGGCTAATCAACAATTATCTATTTAATTTGTTCATCAAAACCAAGTTGAATTTATTAAAAGCTAATATTTTGGACTTTATCTGACCCCCAATATAACACAGCTTTCCTCATTGCTTTTTCAGATCAGTTCTCATAGTGCTTCAGAGGCTCTGAGTGATAAAAGGAAATTCCCCTTTTTCCACCGGATGTTCCCCAAAAAAGGATTCCAGTACCCAGCAGTTGTCCAGCTGCTCCTCCATTTCAGATGGACCTTCATTGGCCTCTTTGCTTCAGAAACAGATAATGGAGAGAATTTCATGAGGACTTTCACTCCTATGCTTGTCAGAAATGGAATTTGTGTGATTATATCACAACTATTCTCAACAACTGGATATACAGCAGCCCTCAGGGATGCCCTCACTAAGTGGAGACAAGTCAATGTCTTTGTTCACTTCCTGGAATATACTTCCATTACGGACAGAATTCTTCCTTTTCATTTGGAACTTAGGCGTTTGACAGGACCCGTTGAAGGGAAAGTCTGGATCGATACAGTTTTGGGAGGATATAGATTGAAAAAGCGCAGACTTTTCAAATACATCCATAGTATTTGGAGCTTTGATTTTCTGCCAAATAAAAGACCAAAAAATGATGCCTTTGAACCCTATTTCTTTGTGGAAGATCCATTTCAAGATCATTATTTCCGTTGTTCTCTTTCCAAGCACCTCTTTTCTGTCAAAGGCCGGAGAAGATGCACCCAGAAAGCCCCACTGGAGACTCAGGAGAAAAGGAACAGGGAAAGGGTCCCAAATCACCCCCATTGGTACAGTATCATGAAGACTCTGGCCCAGGCCTTGAATGCCGCCTATTCCTCCAGATCGAGGAGGAGAAAGAAGGAGGGAGAAAAGATCTTGGGGGCTCCAAGGCTGCAGCCATGGCAGGTATGGGGGTCCCAATATGGATCCATTAATCTTAATTCCTTTGGAGAGGGAATCCAGAGGAGAAGGAGGGGAACCGTCTCAACCTTCTTATGCTGCAAAAAATCAACAGGTTTGACCAATCTAATTGCTTGAGACACAATCTTCTAAACCGCAGGCACCATAACAGATAAATTTTGGTTTTAAACACTGTTAATTTTAAAAGGATGTGTGCATTTTTAAATACACTCATGTCTTTATGGGTTTGTGATTAGCATAGTAGAAGTTTACATCTGTAACTTTGAAGGACACCCTGAGACCATCTAGCCCAACCCTCCTCTCTGCAGGAATCCCAGTTAAAGCTGCTCCGACTGATGGCTGCTCAGTCTTTGCGTCATCAGTGAAGGGGAGGCTGAACTCCTCTGCTTTAACCAGTGGAACAACCTGCCTCCAGAAGCGGTGAATGCTCCAACACTGGAAGTTTTTAAGAAGAGACTGGACAGCCATTTGTCCAAAATAGTATAGGGTTTCCTGCCTGAGCAGGAATTTTTGTTGTTGTTGTTGTTGCTTTAAGGGCTCTGAAACGGCTCCTCCTTTCAGGAGGTTCTTCCTCTCATTCAGCCGGAATCTCCTCTCTTGTGGCTGAGCTCCTTTCCCCATTTCCCTCCCTCTGGAACAGCATTGAAGAGACCTGGAGCTTCTCTGCAGCTTCCCTCAGTTGCTGGAAGAGGCTGCACAAGGCAGTGGTGGGTTTACGGCCACAACGGAGCTCAAAATGTCTGTTGCTAAGCAAGACAGTTGTTAAGTGAGTTTTGCCCCATTTTACGACCTTTCTTGCCCTTTCTTGTGAATGGAATCATTACAGTTGTTAAGTCAATAACACGGTTGTTAAGGCTTCTCTGTTGATTTTGCTCGTCAGAAGTCCCAAAAGGAGATCACATGACCCTAAAACACTGTAACCATCATAAGTACATGCCAAGAATTCTGATTTTGATCACGTGACCCTGGGATGCTGCAATGAGCGTCTGAAAAACTGTCATAAGTCACATTTTCAGTGCCCTTGTAACTTTGCACGGTCACTAAACGAACGGTTTCTCATAATCAACTTGATGTTTTCGAGGCGTTTATGAATAATCTCTTTTTTTCTATGATTCATTTTATTTGTCGCCTGCTCTAGAATGTTCCCTATAACTTACCAATTGCATGAATTTTATTTTGTTAATATATATATATATATATATTGCCAGTATATGGTTGAGAAATTTTGCTGAATCTTTCTTTTTATTTATGAAGATAGCAGAAGCACCTGTTTTTCTAAATAAGCATATTTTGATGTTAGACAACTGCAGAAGAAAGATTCAAATGTGTAAAGGCTAAATGGGATTTTTAAAAAAGGTTTCAGATTTCAAAATTCCTGGATATTCTCCTTGTAGTTCCATCCTTTCCTGCAGAAGAATGAGTTTTGCAATCTTTCTTATGTGAAACTGTATTTGGATCAATATGGAGATGTAGCAGGAGATCTGATCATCTTCAGCTGGTTGATTCTCCCCAAGGAGGATCCCATCAATCAGCAAATGGGGACTTTGGAAAGACGAAGACTTACTATCGACGAAGATGCTCTTTCACAGCTAAAGTTGCTCAACAAGGTCGGAGAAATTTTGGTGTCTTCTCTCTTTTTTCCAAAGATTTAGAACCCATTTCATGTGTACTAAGGCTAGTTACCAGGGTCAGTGACCTTCACTGAGAATTGAACATGGGGAGCAGAAACCTTACAGTTTTCTTTCTATAGACCACTTGGGAGGCTTCAGTACTATTGACCAAGGTGTTCTTCAGATGCTGTAATATTGAAGACTGTTTTTAGCTGATTCAGCCATGACCAACCTGGGATGGGAAACCCTCAGGTGCTGGAGGTTGTGTTGTTAATAAGGTCAGGTTTGCTTGTCCTCAAATAGCAAAGTGGGAGGGAATTCTTTTTTAAAAAATATATATTTTATTAGGTTTTATAAGGGTAGAGGGGGGATATGGTTGGTATGGGTAATGGGTGGGTTTGAGGGATAGGATTGGGGTAGGGGTAGGGATAGGTACAATAGTGGGGCTGTGCCCCACAAGAAATTCAACGCTTTAGCAAGCAGACTGTCGTCCGGGTACAAATATTAAATGGGAATAGTTAATATAATACTAAACAATTATAATCACTAGTAATAATCATAAAATTAAAGCTTAATTAGTAAATGTCCTTCATCCTGTTACACTTCACAATCCTTTTTACTCTAGTGTAGCGCTAGCCATTGATAAAAATTTTCCCATGTTTTATAATACACTGAGTCTTCTTTCTCTTTAATCTCTAAAGTTAATCTATCCATTTCAGCACATTCTAAAATTTTCATGATTATAATCTGATCAGGTGGTAAATTTTCATTTTTCCAAAACTGGGCAAATGCAATCTCGCAGCTGTCAATATATGTAATATTAAATATTCATTCTCTTTACCATAATTCAATCCTAATATTCCTAACAAAAACAGTTCTGGCTTAAATTCTATTTGTGTTTTAGTCATCTTTTCCAGCCATATATGAATCTTAAACCAAAATTTCTTCGCGTTAGGACATATCCACCAGATATGATAGTAAGTCCCTGGTTTTTGTTTACATTTCCAACAAATGTTCGATACACTTTTAAACATTTTCGCTAATCTAACTGGTGTCATATGCCATCTATAAAACATTTTATATACATTCTCTTTATATGAAGCTGCTTTGGTAATTTTAATATTTCTCTCCCAAAGCTTTTCCCAGTCTTGTAGATCTATAGAATGCCCAAAGTTTTTTGCCCACACTATCATTGTTTCTTTTACTTGTTCTTCTTCCATCTTCCAGCTTAATAGAAATTTATAGAGCTTCTTAATCAGTTTTTCATCTGTTTTCAGGAGTGTTTTATCGAATAATGTCTGTTCTTTATCAAAGCCCATTGATTTTACATCTTTTTCATATCTTGTCTGGATTTGCAAATAGGACCACCATGTTAAGTCAATGCCTTGTTGTTGGAGAGATTGTCTGTCTTTAAGTTTTCGATCTTTGTCCAAAATGTCTTTATAAGTGACAAGTTTGTCGTAGTTAATTAAGTTTGGATAGGCAAATGCTTCCATTGTTGAAAGCCACTCAGGTATTTTCCTATAAATTTTGTGTTTAATTTTCTCCCACTCTGAAAATAAAACATTCCTTATGGCATGATTTTGAAAATATTTATGTACTTTGTTTTTCTCATACCATAAGAACGCATGCCAACCCAACTGCAAATCGTGCCCTTCTAAGTAAAGAAGTCGTTTATTTTTCAATGTGATCCATTCTTTAATCCAAAGCAGAATGGATGCTTGGTAGTAGATTCTCCAATCCGGAAGTCCAAAACCCCCTCTGTCTTTGGTTTCTTGTAACAGTTTGGTTTTAATTCGTGCTTTCTTCCCTTGCCATATAAATCTCAATATTGTTGTATTTAAATCATCGAACAATTTCTTGCCCAGTTTGACAGGTGCCATTTAAAATAAGAAGAGTAGCTTCGGCAAGATATTCATCTTCACCATCGCTATTCTTCCTAACAATGACAATTGAAGGTTTTTCCACTTTTCCAAATCAGCTTTTATTTGTTTCATTAATCTTTCTTTCTTTCTTTTTTGTAATAAGTTTTATTAATTTTTCCATTTTTTAAAAAAACAAAGTATTTAGGAAACAACGTGGGGATAGGGTAATCAATCATCTAGAATCAAAGGCATACATTCAGATATCAGCAAATGTCTAAAATCAAAAATATACATTTAGAAATCAGGTTAACTCCTTGGAGGCTCCCTCTCTCTTTCCCTCCATTAATATATCATATTCAGGTTAATACCTTTCTAGGTAAATTTCAAGGCATCTATAAAAAAATTTAAATCACATTTTACCTATAAAGGTTCCAAGTCCTGTTTTTAGGTTTAACTACATTCCAATTACCACATTCCAATTTAACATTTATTAAACATACTATTTATATTTCAGGTATCCCTAATTTCCCTAATTACATAACATAACCATTATCATGTCTACAATAATATTCCAACAGTTACTATTTCAACCATAATAATCAAAATAGGAATACATTTAAAACAATTTTCATTTCAAAATTCCAAATTATAATCTAGCCAATAATTCCCTCCCAGATATAAATCTAAGTCCTAAACTAGATCAATCCCAATTTTATTTTCATCTCAATTAGTATTAATTCAGACCATATCTCTAAAAAAAACCTTTTTTAGCCATCAAGTATAGATTTCCCATTTTTAAATCTAACTCTGGCTTTCTTTTTGTGCCAGGCCGGTTTCCATACAAGGGCCTCTATGTCAGTAAGTCTCATTATTTTGTTTACGATATTCATCATCAATTCAATCTGGTCTTGTATCTGTTGTCCTTCTTCCGTTGTCATCTGGGTGACATAGTCAATTTTATCTAGTGATATAGTTATTAGTTGGTTGTCCAGGATATCATAGTTCTGATATTTGATGGATTGTAGATAGAATTGTCTGGAATCCTCTTTGATAGTGATAAGTTCTTGTTCTGTTGATTTTTGATTTATAAGTAAATCAGCTGAAGTCTGGGTGTCAGTTTGAGATTTTGAGGCAAAGGCTTCTTCGTAGTTAAGTTGTAAGTAAGATTCCTCAGTCTCATATTGTACATAGGGTTGAACACAAACCTCTATGGTATTGATCTGTTCCTCGGTTTGTGGTTCTGGGGACTCATCTTTAGTTTTCCTCCTGAAGTATATATTCTCATTAAATTCCAAGATTTTTTCCAATATAAGATTGTAGTCAAGCTGTGGGAAAGAATCCTCCATTTCCATAATCAAGTAGTCTTTTAGTATTTTAGTGGAGGCTGTATTTAATAACAATCAACAGTCCACCTCCACACAGCTGCTTTTTTGTGATAATTTGAAGGCCAAGTTATAGTCATAAACAAAAAATAGTACAGCTGCAATGTCAATTTTCACCACAAGATGTCCCCAGTAGGCTATAAGGTATTTTTCCAAATAGTATTTTTCCAATTAAAAGAACATGAGCAATAGTAAAAAAAAAAAAAAAGTATTGTTCAGTTTAAAAAGTAGATAAAAAAAGTTCAATAAGAGGGATTTTTTGGGAACCAGAGTACCCAAAAATAAAGATAAAAGTAATCAAAATAGATTAGTTATAGTTTCAAGGCTTATAGTCCCACATGCACAAACGCTGCTTCATAAAGTTGAGGGAATAGTTCAGAGGCTTTCACAGGAAAATAGTTAAGGTAGAGAGAGGAAAGGAAAGGTCTCACCCGGATCTTCCATGGTGGTTTTCTGACACTTACATGTTGTTTGACTTGCGGTTGGTGCAGCTAGATGATCGGCCATGTTAATGGCCGATCTTTTCCCCGTCGGCTCAGAAGAGCTGTCTCGGACAGCAGAGGGTGCCGTCGCGCCCTCCACAATCAACGAGAGTCCAGGGCGACTTTCGACCCTGTCCAGGGTCTACCGGCGGAGGGAAACCGGCAGGCAAAGAGAGCAGGCTCTTCGCCGGACCGCCAGGACCGTGACCCGGAACCGGAAGTCGTTTCATTAATCTTTCATAGTTATCTTAGTTTTCATTTTGGAGGAGCCACTGGAAACAGTTGCCAAACATCTGCAGACAATAGAGGAATTTGGAGAAGTAGCAGGCCTGAAGATAAATAGGGAAAAGACTGAGGTATTAAAAAAAAACCTAACAGACAAACAGAAAACTCAACTGGCAAAAAGGTCAAATCTTCAAATAGCCAAAAAAGTCAAATACTTAGGTATCCACTTAACATCAAAACAGAGGGAGGGAATTCTGTTAAACAGTCCCTGAATTGAGGTTTGGACTGAATGTGATGAAATTGGATCATGACTGGATGGAGCTCCTGCTGGTCCCATTGGGAGAGAAGCTTCATCTTGTCCCACTTAGGGAGAGGCCATTGGGAAATGGCTCCCTGAAAGGGCAGGTCCATGGTCTGTGATATTTTTAAGGAGTCCAGACCTGGTCAAAGTTAGCCATATCTGTCTTTCTCCCAACTGGGGGGAGCAATTGGGCTTCTGCCCCCAGGAAGGAGGTCCAAGACTTTCACTTCACATAATCCCTTGACCCAGAAACCTGAAACACTAAAACACAACTTTCATTCAAAGAAAAGATCTTCCTGATATCAGGAGAGAGATTTTGACAGGAAAGGCTACTTAGATTTGGCCTTGGGCTATTAAGAGGGTCTTCATCTGAAAATCCCTTGAATGGCATTGTTTATCCTGAGTCTTAGCTTCCTTCACTCCCCCTTGGCGAAAAAGAGTCGCCCAATTTAACTAATATTAAATGTGGGTCTGTCTTTCCATGCCAGTTAGAGTCTCCTAATTGCAGTTCTTCAACACAAAGGACCTTTTCTTGGATAACTGGAGGGGCCTTAGAAATATCTCCTTCTGACACAGGACTCACACTCAGGTCCCATCGGTTGCAGCCAAAGATTTAATCTTTTTCAGGGACACGTTCTCATGATCTCACCTCAATCTCACTAGAGTTCTAGAATCTATGCAGAAAACTTTAGTCTTAATAAAGGAGAATATTTGTAGCTCAGGGTTGACATGAGGGGTCCTTGGTGCTCTCTGAGCTTGCTTGTTTTCTTGCAGACGTTTCATTACCCAAACTAGGTAACATTATCAGTGCTAGATGACCAGTACGGATGATGTTCCCTAGTTTGGGTAATGAAACATCTGTAAGCAAACAAGCAAGCTCAGAGAGCGCCAAGGAGCCCTCACCCTTAATCTTATTTCAGCAGCATGGCAGCCATAGGAATTGAACAAATAAAAATACAAATCAAGAAAGAACATCTGCTTTAAAGTTGACAGCTACAATTTATGAGGAATTTTTCCTTTATATCTTAAATGGGAGACTGTTTTGAATGAGTGTCAAAGGGGAGCAGCTTTGCAAGGCTTTATGTAGTCCAGAAGAAACCTTTCCAGATCCTACTGGTCAGAAGTTTCCTTCTTAATCACATTTTATTCTACTTAAATAAATCTAATAAAATAACAAGTTAATAAATCTTTGACAACAAATTTATTCAAACATTTAATGAGTAGATCATCATAGCCATGGATGTATGAAAAGTAGAGGAATGCCTTTTAATACAACCATTAGGAGGAACCGATTGTTTGTCACTTAATGCTTAATTCTTTTCTCAATTCCCTCCCTCCAGACTTTATTAACTAGAAAAGGACTTTGTTGCAATGTGTTATGCCAGAAGCAAAAGGGAGGAACTAAGGAAAGAATCTGCCAGGGTCCCATCTCCTACACCTGATTGGAAGGAGTCAGAGATTTCATGTTCACCTAAGTGAAGCCCAGAATCTACTTGTCTAATGTCCATTTCTCCTCTCCTTTTCCATGGATGGTGAGTCCTAACCTATTTTCTTTGGCATTCCTATTTTTTCTGCTTAGTCTCTGCCTCAGTCCAAATGTGTGGACAATTGTCATCCTGGATTTGTCAAAAGGGTTCGAGAAGGAGAGCCAGTTTGCTGCTACGACTGCATTCCTTGTCCAGAGGGGACCATCTCCACTCGGGAAGGTGGGTGACACCACAGGTCAGGCTTTCTGGAACTGGATTTATCCACAGCATTTTTTTTTTTTTTAAATATATTTTATTGGATTTTTATGGGGTGGGAAGGTTACATCAAGTTGCTTAGGAAACACCGTGGAGATGGGTATATCAAACATCCAAAAGAAAAATCACAGATATATAGCTCAAATTGATTCATTGAAAATTCCCTCTCTAATTCCCTCATATAGTATTGCATATTCAAATTAATACATTTCTAAATAAACTTCAAACAATCCTATCAAACATCAATCACATTTCAATTATAAAAATCCAAATCCTGTTTTTAGGCTTTACTAATTTACAGTTACCATATTCCAATTAGCCTTAAATAGACATATTATTAACACTTCGGGTATCCCTTTTTAACATAATGATTATATCTAAAATGAGTATATTATTCCCGCAGTAACATTCTTATGTTTTCTTCATTAATACCATTTCTTCTCTTGTCACCAATCCCTCTTATTCTTCTTCTATTACAAAATAATTATCTTATTTAAAATAAAAATATCAAACCAACAAATAGATTTCTTTCTGATTTAAATATATATTCTATCAATTCACCTATGTCTATAAAAAATCTTTTTAACCCAGTAGATAACGTTTACCTCTCCAATAATGATCATATCTAAAACAAAGTATTATTACAAAGGATATCCTCTTACAAAATTCACGTACTCCGTTAGTTATTAAATCAGTCAAAAACTCAAAAGCCTTTTTAAACCCATTAAATAAAACTTTAAAATACATTTTTAAATCTAACTCTAGGTTTCTTTCTGTGCCATACTGGTTTCCATAATAAAATTCCTGCATCATCAAACCACAATATTAGAAAATCAGTATTCCTCAATGCTTCAAATTGGTCAAATTGGTCAAAGTTCTCTTTCCTTTCTTCTAGTAGCCTTTGGATGATAGAAGCCGTTTTATTCCATGTTATAGTTACTAGTTGTTTATCCACATTATCACAGTTTTCAATAACTTGTATCTGAATGTCAGTCTCTGTTAATGTTGATGCTTCAGGCATCTCAGTTAAAGTTATTCTTTGATCATCAAGCTTCTCCATAGATTGCGTTTGGGGTTGTATAAAGTTAATTTGTTCCTCAGTTTCCACAATTTCTCTCGGTGTAGTTTCATAGTTGAGTTGTAGACATGGTTCCTCTTTAGGTTGTACATATTGCTCACTAGTCTCTTTAGCGCCAATCTGCTCCTTCTCCACTGTTTTTCGGCCTATAACTTGATCTGTCAAAGTTTGGAAGTAAGAGTTCATATCCTCCGTGGCTTCCAAGATTTTTTCCAGTATAAGCTCATAGTCCAGCTGTGTGTTAAGTTCCATGTCTGTGGTAAAAAGATCTTTTAATCTTTTAGTGAAGGCTCTATTTTGTAGAAGTCAACAAATATTCACCTCCAATTCTCACTAGACCACATCACCACACAGCTGTTTCAGTTATCTTACTCTTATCATCTTTTGAAGGTCAGAGCCATCCTCCAGCAATGAAAAAAATATACAGTTGCAGTAACACTTTTCGTCACAAGGTGTCCTCAGCAGGCCATAAGGTCTTTCTTTCTTTCCAAGTTAATAGATTTTTTGTTTTTCACGTTAAAAAAATGAAGAAAGGCCTCTCCAAAATAATAGACGCGTAGTTAATAATAATAATCAAGAATAGAAATATTTTCAGGTCCCCTCAGTATTCCAGAAATTAAATAGTCAATAAAAAATTAACTGGTTTATTTTTTTTTTCAATTCCGGAAGCTGTTTTTCCCAAGTGCCCAAACGCTGCTCCCTCATAGCAGGGAAGTAATTCAAATACAAAAGCTTTTTACAGGAGAGTAATTAGGGAAAGGAGGGGGAGGAAAGGTATCACCCAGATTCTCCACGGGGGTTCTTTATGCTTAGTTGTTCTTCTGGCTTTCGGCTGGTGCAGCAAAGTGATCGTCCATTTTACTGGCCGATCTTTTCTCTGAAGGCCCTAAGGAGCTGGCTCGGACTGAGGAAGGAGCTGCCGCCCTTCCCCAGTCAAACGAGGGCCTCCTCAAATGGTGGTCGCCTCTCCGGGGCAACTTTCGACCCGATTAAGGGTCTACCGGCGGAGGGAAAACAGCCGGTGGGAGAGACGGATCTCTCCGTGCGTCAGGCTTTGTGGAACTGGATTTATGCACAGCATTTTGATGAAAGTGCAAATTAAAACATGCACTGAAGCTCAACTCTTTTTTGTTTATTCAAAATGAACTAAAAATCCTCCAATTTCAGATACTGTAGCTACATAGGTATTAGAAAATTATATGATCAGTTTTTTTCTTGTGGAATGGTTAAGCAACACATCTTGGAAAATGTTGCTGGAACATTTCTCCAAAAAAATGTATTTCTTGAAATGTAAGAAACAGAATATTAAAGAAATACTGGTTTTTTACTTTCTCAGATAGAGAAAAATGCACCAAGTGTCCAGATGATAAATATCCAAATATGGACAGAGTCCGATGTATCCCCAAAGTGATAACCTTCCTCTCTTATGAAGAACTTCTGGGCATCATCCTGGTCTCTTTTGCTCTACTCTTGTTCCTAATCACAGTTCTTGTCTTAATTATCTTCATTAAATACTTAGAAACTCCCCTTGTCAAAGCCAACAACCGGGACCTCTCCTACATCCTACTGGTCTCCCTCCTGCTTTGCTTCTTGTCTCCTTTGCTATTCATTGGTCAACCAAGGAAAGCCACCTGCCTTCTCCGACAAACGGTTTTCAGCATCATCTTCTCAGTTGCTGTTTCTTCTCTCTTGGCCAAAACCATCATGGTGGTGCTGGCTTTCCTGGCCACAAAACCAGGAAACCGAGTGAAGAGATGGTTGGGGAAGAGCTTGGCCAACTCCATCATCCTTTCTTGTTCTACAGTCCAAATGATCATCTGCTCCATCTGGCTGGGAGTTTCTCCCCCATTCCCTGACTCTGACCTCCACTCCCAGCCTGGACAGATCATCCTGCAATGCAACGAAGGGGCTGTTGTCATGTTCTACGTCACCCTCAGCTACATGGGCTTCCTGGCTGCAATCTGCTTCACGGTGGCTTTCCTGGCCAGGAATCTGCCTGGGGCCTTCAACGAAGCCAAGCTGATCACCTTCAGCATGCTGGTCTTCTGCAGTGTCTGGGTGACTTTTGTGCCCACCTACCTGAGCACCAAAGGGAAATACATGGTGGCTGTTCAGGTCTTCTCCATTCTGGCCTCCAGTGCTGGTCTGCTGGTCTGCATCTTCATCCCCAAGTGTTATATTATCCTTCTGAGGCCGGACCTGAACACAAAGGAGCAGCTTACAGCCAGAGTAAATGTAAAAATATGAGGTATAACATGTGATGTTGGAAGAATTCCAAAACTTCCTTTTACTTGAAAGGAGATATTCTTTCCATTTAGATAGTATTCAGGAGTTAAAGAAAATCATATCTATGTGTTTCAAAATGGGAACATGTTAAACGACTGGAATTCTTGTAGCTCCCTTTCCTTTCAGCTCAATAAATCTTGCTAAAGAGAACTCTGTGAAAGTCATTCAGAGGAATTTGCTACTGAATGTGACAACTTCTAAAAAATAATGTGGGCACTTTTTCCTACTGACAGCAGCTAAAAGTGAGAGCGAGAGCGAGTAGGAAAAGAGGTCAAGAAGAAGCTGTGGGAACCAAGCACCAACCGGGTTGCCTGATCTTCTCCAGGAGATGCTGGAATGATGTGAAATGCCATGTTTGACCGGCTTTCAGCTGGGGAGGGCAATCTCCATCCTTCTTATAACCAGTGGAACAACCTGCCTCCAGAAGTGGTGAATGCTCCAACACTGGAAGTTTTTAAGAAGAGACTGGACAGCTATTTGTCCGAAATGGTTGGACTTGATGACCTCCAAGGTCCCTTCCAATTTTTTTAAAATTTATTATTATTATTATTATTATTATTATTATTATTATTATTATTATTATTATTATTATTATTATTATTATTATTATTATTATTATTATTATTATTATTATTATTATTATTATTATTATTATTATTATTATTAAGTTCTTTCTTGATTTCCTGATAAAACCTCCTTTGCAGAGAGTGTTGAGTAGAACAGTTGTCTGGGATTTCAGCTTGGGATTGTTTTTCTTTTGGTGTGTACCTTTAAGAAATTTCCTCTGTATTTAGTTTCCTTTTCATCAACCAGAAAATAAAATAGCAGTTTTCAGGCCCTTTAATTTCCCACTCTACAATTTGTATATAAAGCATTTCTCTGCTCCTCTTCTAAGCTTGTCTTGTCTGTGAAAGGTTGGACAAGATGTCCAGGGAAAGAGGACCCTGAGACTTTCCCCAGGAGGGGACTGAAGGGATCCTGTCTGAAGGCAGCCGCATCATTGACTGAGTAGTCTGGACTGAAACAGGAGCGTTCAATGCTGTGTATTCATCCAGTCCAAGAAGGAGGTGCATTAGGGTGGGAAAATCTAGGTTTGCAGGAAGAGGCACCCAGGGAAGCTATTCTGTTTTCCAACCACACAGATTGCTTATGAATCGGTAATCAATCTGAGGTTTCAGAATAGCTTCTAATTGCTGATCAAATCCCTTTGCAAATTCCGTTTTAAGCAGGTAAAAAAAGCTTTGATGGATCAGACCAAGGTCAGTTTGGTTTGCCCACAAGCAGAAGGCAGAGACTGAGGGCTTTGCCCAACATGGTACGAGTGTTTCTGCACAATTTCACTTTCCTCCATGGCACCACACAATATTGGACACTCAGCCATCTCACTATCTAGGAATCCCTAATTCTGGTATCCCACATTAATCTGAGAATTTATTTCCAAGTTTCACACCCCAGTCAAAAAGGACTAAGGCGGGACTGGAACTCATGAGGCTCCTGGTGATTGTCCCAAAGTCACTCAGGAAGTTTTCATGCCTGATGATTAGAGCCAGCTGACTTTCATGCATAACGCAGGACTAGAACTCAGTCCCCTGATGATTGGCTCCAACTCACTTGGCTCCAATCCCACCTTTATTTTGAAGGTGGGATTAAAATTCCAGTGATTGGCAGAAAGACCCTCAGCTGGCTTTGATTCCCTCCCGCATCCTCCCCAGGCACTCCTGCCCCCCCCAACACAAAAGGCTCCTTCTGCGCCTCCTGTCTCCCCCCTCCCCTCACCTGAACAGACAGCTGTCACTCAAGCCCTTGTCCCACCCCACCCCTGGTGCCCAGGTCAGGCAGAGCCACCCCCAGCCCTGGCAGGTGGGCTGCCCAAGCCCCCTTTTCCCTCCCACCGCTTCCTCCTCGCAGGAGCCTCCTTGGGGCCAGCCGGGAGTCTCGCTGGGAGCCGGTGGGAGCACAACGGGCTGAGAGTAAGGGGCGGTCAGAGGGGCTCCCTACCAGCCGGGCTCCAGGGATGGAGGGTGGGTGCTCCCTTCACCTCTTCCCCCCCGGGCCACGCAGGGGCTCCTCCGTCTCCAGAGGCTGTGGCACCCCCTGCCAGGAGAGCAGCCAGAGGAGCCACGGGGGAGGGGCGTGTGCAGCACCTGGGTCTGAGAGCGGGAGGAGTCCTGGAGGGGTGGTGGTGCAGGGGAGGGGGCTCCCTCCTTCCCCCCGGAGGAAAGCCGGATGTCATTGTTCTGACAGACAGATTCGAATAAAGCAGAACTCCAAGGCTTGAAAATTCCTCAAAGAACATGTTTATTAATTACAAAGTATCAGCACGGTCAAGAGTGAAACCAGGTCTGGATACATATGTAACAATTCCCCAATACAAAGTTAGAAATCCCACCCATAAAGCTATGGAAGCAACTACATTCCCCAATGCAGTCATTTGGCGGGCTTTTTCCACAACGCCCAGCCTGCCGGCTCGGGAACAACCAATGACCTTGGTTCCCATGGGACAAAAGATGATTATGACTAGTGAAGCCCCTGGGAAACCCCGTCCCCCATCCGTTCTATCTCGCAAAGCAGAATGAACAGGAAAATGGCTGTAGCCATGCTCAGTCGCAGGGTTGACAATGGGCACTCCGCATTTGGCCCCTGCCCTTCTCCAGCTCCCAGCGCCTCCTTTTGCTTTGCTCGGCTGGGCGGTCCCAAATTTGCCTGCCAGGAGATCCCGCATTGGTCCCAGGAGCCCCAGGGATCTGCCACCCCCTCCGTAGCTGCTGCTGCCCCTGCCAGAGGACCCCACAGCTCCGAAGATGCTCCAGTGCCCTTCGGACCTCAGCCAAGCCCTCTGTGGACCCAGCCAGGCTGAGCTGGAGGGCTCAAAGGAAGGTGGGAATCTGCAGACGATCCCCCCATGGTGGCCGTTCCCGTGGCTCCGTCGTCCTGGGAGAGGCTCTGTAAGGACCAACCTCAATTTACATCTTAAGAAGACAGAACTCTTGGAATGTTTCTTCCAACAGGAATCTTTATTAAGAAAAACTGACTGAAGGCATGCTAGACAGGATCTGAGGAACCCCATTGATGATTCAATGTTTTAAAGTGTTCCCAGGCAGTCCCACCCCACATTCCTTCTGGTCAATTCAAATTGGCAGATGGCTGGGTGTTAAATCCATCGGAATCCCAAATGTTGCAATCTTTCCCCCCCTTTTCCTTGCTGCCGGTAAAAGGAGGCTTCATAGGGAGGGAGATCAAAGGCTGATGGCCGCATTGTTATGGTTAGTACTCCAGAGAGGGAATCCACAGAGGATGTTTCTTTGTAGTTGATAGTAGGAATGTCAGTCATAAACATCCGTGTTTACTCCCCCCCCCCTTTGTAGTATGACAGAATCCAAAAGAGAGTAAGAATTGGGTTTTCTCAGAGTAGATAGCTAGAAATAAGATATAATTGGATTCTGACATCCGGCTCCCCTTAAAAATAAGAGAGGTCCACCTGTAGAGAACACAAAACAGGTATAAAAGTTAGTCTGGCTTGTTAGGATACTCTGTATGAAACTTCTTTAAAAGCTCCGGGGCTTTGACATGACGTTTATGGACCCACTCGTTTTGAGAGGCAGGGAGGTGCTTCCATGCTACTAGGTATTGAGTTTCCCCACGATATTTTCTAGAGTCCAGGATTTCCCCTATTTCGAAGTGTTGCTACCATTGTACCATGATTGGTGTTGGTGGTGGGGGGATTTTTGGCCGTAAGGGTGACTGTTGTTCTCTTTTCAGCAAACTGCAGTGGAAAATTGGGTGTATTTGCCTAAGATTCTTGGGTAATTCTACTTCTACTGTTACTGGGTTTATGATTCTTTTAATTGGAAAAGGCCCTATATATTTTGGTCCAAGTTTTTTGCAGGGTTGTAGGGATTTTAAGTATTTTGTAGACAAGTACACCATTTCTCCTATAATGAATGGTGTGGGCTCCACCCTTTTCTTATCTGCTTGTGCTTTGAATGCTTGCCTAGCTTCCTCTAGAGCTTTTCTAACTATTGGCCAGGTGTTTTGTAATTGTTCCATCCATTCTTTCAGTGATGGGATTGCCGGTTCGTTTGGGGTTAGTTCTGGCATGGGGTTGAAACTTTGACCGGTAGCTATTTGAAAAGGAGTGTAACCTGTGCTGGAGTGGACTGCATTATTGTAGGCAACCTCTGCGAAAGGCAACAGGTCCGTCCAATCTGACTGCTGGAAATTAAGAAAACATCTTAAATATTGCTCAAGTATTGCGTTACATTTTTCTGATTGACCATTTCCCTGAGGATGATGGCTAGATGTCAGTCCCTGGGTGGTCCCTAAAAGGGATAGAAATTCCTTCCAAAATGCAGATGTAAATTGCACTCCCCTATCAGATATGATGCGTTGGGGTGCCCCATGCAATCTGTAAATACGCTGCACAAAACGTTTTGCTAAAGCTTTTGCGGTGGGGATCTTTTGGCAAGGAATAAAGTGAACCTGTTTCGGAAATAGGTCCGTGACCGTCCAAATGACAGTATTCCCATTGCTTTCTGGTAATTCCACTATAAAATCCATGGCTATTTCCTTCCAGGGGGCTGAGGGATTTGCCACTGTTTGTAACAGTTCTGGTGATTTCCCTTGCAACCTTTTTGCAGTTGCACACTTTGGACAGCTGGCCACGTAACTTTCTTTGTCTTTTTTCATGGATGGCCACCAAAATTGCCGTTTAATTAAGTGCAATGTTTTTACAAATCCAAAATGCCCTGCTGATTTTGTGTCGTGGCAAAGTTGTATGAATGTGATCCTTTGGGTGGTCGGTATATACTGTATAACCTCTCCCCCACCCAAGGCAGTCCGTCTTTCATTGTGCACATGTTTTTATTTTTCTGGAACCATTCATCTATTTCCAAACTTTTCCGGAATTCAATTCCGGTCTGGCTATCCCGCTGTGGTTTTAATTTAACTTGGGCTCTGGTAGTCACTGGCGCTGCCAGTTTTGATTCTCCCATAATCGGTTTAGAGTCAGTGGCTCGTGTGCTGTTATATTGGGGCATGCGAGATAATGAATCTGCCAGAAAGTTCTTTCCCCCGGCAAATGCTTGAGTGTAAAATGGAATTGGTAAAAATGTTGGGACCAGCGGGCTTGCTTGGGGTTGAGCTTTCTGGGTGTTTTCAAGGCTTCCAAATTTTTGTGGTCTGTCCACACCTGGAAAGGGATTTTATTGCCTTCAAGGAATTGGCACCATGTAAATAATGACCAACATATCCCATATGCCTCTTTCTCCCACACGGGCCAACGCTGTTCCGTTTCAGTGAGTCTCCTGGACGTATACGCGCAGGGTTGCAATATTCCTTCATCATTTTCTTGCAATAGTACAGCCTCCACTGCCACATCACTTGCATCCGTCTGTATTACGAAGGGTTTGTCCATGTCTGGGTGCCTCAGTACTGGTTCGGCAGAAAAAAGCCTCTTTAATCTCTCAAATGCCGCTTGGCATTCCATTGTCCATTTTAGTGGCTGGCTAGGTTTCACTGAGGATTCTCCCTTCATTTTTAGTAAGCTCGTGAGGGACCGAGCTATCTGGGCAAATGAGGGGATGAATTGGCGGTAAACGTTTGTGAAACCCAGGAAACTTGCAGTTGCTTTCTTGTGCGAGGTGGTGCCCATTCTAATACTGCCCTGACCTTTTCTGGGTCCATTTCAATGCCTTGTGGGGATATGCGGTAACCTAGGTAGTCTATTCTTTCCTGGTGAAATTCGCATTTTGATAATTTGGCATATAGGTGGGCGGCTCGCAGTTTCTTTAAAACCGCTCTGACTAGGTTGACATGTTCCTCTTTTGATTCGGTGAAGATAAGGATGTCGTCTAAATAAACCAGGACCCCCTTAAATAGGTGCTCCCTTAGTACCTCATTGATTAATTGCATAAATACTGTGGGCCCCCTTGTAATCCAAAAGGCAAAACTTTGAATTTGTAGCACCCCATTGGGCAGTTAAATGCGGTTTTCCATTCATCTCCTTCCTTAATTCTCATGCGGTAATACGCTTCCCTTAGATCTAGTTTAATAAAAAAAAAATCCTTTCGAGAGGTGTGATAACATGTCCTTCATGAGGGGTAGGGGGTATAGGTTGCTTTCACTGATTGCATTCAATAGGCGGTAGTCCATGCATAAGCGTAGAGAGCCGTCCTTCTCTCTAAAGAGGACCGGAGCGGCCCCCTTACGCTTGGCTGGTTCAATGAACCCCCTTTCTAGGTTTTTCTTTATAAATGTCTCCATTTTCTCCTTCTCCTTTGGGCTCATGGAGTATAATCTGGGCTTCGGGAGTTTTGCCCCGGTCTTGAATTCTGTGGCACAGTCCGTGGGTCGGTGGGGGAAAAGCTCATCCGCTCTCTCCTCGCTGAAAACTTCAGCCAGATCTCTGTATTCCTCTGGTATTTCTGGTAGCCCCTTTTCTTCACCCATGGATGCTATTTCCATTTTTAATTTTGGTGGTTCCCCTTTTGGTGGTTTTAAGTCTGTAGGGTCCTCTTTCAGGAAATTGATTTCTTTCGTTCTTCAATTTACCCAGGGGTTCCATTTTGTTAACCATTTAAGCCCTAGGATCATCGGGCATTCCATGCCTGGGGTCACTACAAACATAATGTCTTCCTCATGATTTCCCAGGGATAGGTGGATTGGTAACGTGGCTAGGGTAGCTGGCACCCCTCTGCTATGGACCCATCTAACTGGCCAAATGAGATTGGTTGTTCCAGCCTCCTCACTGGAATGCCCAGATTTCCCATTAGGGTCGGGCTAATTAGGCAGTCGGTGCAGCCAGAGTCTATTAAGGCTTTCACTTTGACAGCTTCGGGCATGGAGGGGGCTAATATAGTCACTGTCTTGAGGATGGGTGGGATGGATCCACTTACCAGTGGTTCGCCCTCCGAGCTGTCATCTGGGGTGTCCACCGGCCCTGTGGTGTAGGCTGGGGCTCTTTCCCCATGATGGGCGGAGGTAGGGGATTCCACAGCCTCTATCCCTCTCATGGCAGATTCTTTTGACTTAGCTGGGGACTTCCCGGATTTGCTGGCCGGTGGTCTTTCTGGGTTGTGCTGGGGGGCTTTTGAGCAGCATTCTACAGCCCGATGCCCCTCTCTCCACATTTGAAACAGCCCATTGGTTTCTTGGCCATAGCCGATGGCTTCGCTTATTCGCGCATCAGTTCAGGCGGTGAGCGGCTCCATTGTTTTCCTCGGCGGTGCCTCTTCAGTAGGTCGATCTCTGCTTCCTCTGCCAGGACGTACCATTCGTCGAGTTGGTGTGGTTCCCCCCGGGGCAGGCAAGCGTCATATAGGTCGTAATTCAGACCGTCTTTGAAGTGGCTAAGGAGGATGTCTTCCGGCCAGTTCAGCTTGCTGGCAATGGTTCGGAATTCTTACGTATATTCGGCTACTGGCCGTCTGCCTTGCCTCATCGTTTTGATTCTTTCCCGTGCTTTGCGATCAGCCAGGTGGTCTTCAAATCGCCTTCTCAGAGAGGACATGAAACGGTTGAAGTCGTTGAGCTCTGGGGCATTGGAATCATGCAAATTCACCAACCAATCGGCGGCCGGTCCATCCAGAGCAGATTGCACGATCCGGATACAGGCTTTGTCGCTAGGGATGTGTTGCCCATGTTCCTTGATTTGTTAATGTTTGCTGTGTCATCCTTCTCTTTGGATGATTTTGTAACTGCAAATCACTGAAGAGGAATCAGCCAGATATACGCAAAAGTTCAGAGATCAAACCAGTGAAAACACCGCCCTCTTCAGAAGTCTCTGTCTGTCTGTCTGTCTCTCCCCCCCCCCATTTTTTCCTTACATGCAGTTTTCCTCCCTGATCAGCTGCCACAAAGTGTCTGGAGCACATTTGTGACCTTCCCTTATGCAGCTCTCCCATTCGGGAGCAGAGCGAAAGCCCGCCAGCCGGCCTGACTCAACCACCGACCCAAATTCCCATGGAGGATCAGTCGGTCCCGGCCAGATCCGGTCCCTGCCCCAGTGGAAGAGCGAGGGACCCCGCGGGAGGGCCAGTCTGAGAAGTCAGACAGGGGGCAGAGCGAGCCTCTCCCAGGACGACGGAGCTGCTGGAATGGCCATCACGGGGGGATCATCTGCAGATTCCCAGCTTCCTTCGGGCCCTCCAGCTCAGCCCGGCTGGGTCTGCAGAGGGCTTGGCTGAGGTCCGAAAGGTTCAAGCGTCTCTGCGGAGGGGGCGAAGGTGGGAGCCTCAGATGGCTCCTTGAGAGGAAGGGTGCTGTCTATTTGGGTGAGGGGAGGGGGGAGCCGGGAGGCACAGAAGGAGCCTTTTTTGTTGGGGGCAAGAGTGCCTGGGGAGGATGCGGGAGGGAATCAAAGCCAGCTGAGGGACTTTGGGCCCATCACTGGAGTTTTAATCCCACCTTCAAAATAAAGGTGGGGTTGGAGCCAAGTGACTTGGAGCCAATCATCAGGGGACTGAGTTCTAGCCCTGCCTTACCCATGAAAACCAGCTGGCTCTGAGTTCTAATCCTCAGGCATGAAAACGTCCTGAGTCACTTTGGGACAATCACCAGGAGGCTCTTGAGTTCCAGTCCCACCTTAGTCCTTTTTAATTGGGGGTGTGAAACTTGGGAAGAAAATTCTCAGATTAATGTGCGATACCAGAATTAGGGATTCCTGGATAGTGAGATGGCTGAGTGTCCAATATTGTGTGGTGTCTTGGAGGAAAGTGAAATTGTACATAAACAGTTGTACCATGTTGGGCAAAGCCCTAAGTCTCTGCCTTCTGCTTGTGGGCAAACCAGAGGTATCTCTGTGTGGTCACTGAGAATCTTAGACTGACCTTGGTCTGATCCATCAAAGCTTTTTTTACCTGCTTAAAACGGAATTTGCAAAGGGATTTGATCAGCAATTAGAAGCTATTCTGAAACCTCAGATTGACTATTGATTCATCAGCAATCTGTGTGGCTGGAAAACAGAATACCTTCCATGGGTGCCTCTTCCTACAAACCTAGATTTTCCCACCCTTACACACCTCCTTCTTGGACTGGATGAATACACAACATTGAATGCTCCTCCTTCAGTCCAGACTACTCAGTCAATGATGCGGCTGCCTTCAGACAGGATCCCTTCAGTCTCCTCCTGGGGAAAGTCTCAGGGTCCTCTTTCCCTGGATATCTTGTCCAACCTTTCACAGACAAGACAAGATTGGAAGAGGAGCAGAGAAATGCTTTACGTACAAATTGTAGAGTGGAAAATTAAAGGGCCTGAAAACTGCTATTTTATTTCTCTGGTTGATGGAAAGGAAAATAAATACAGAGGAAAATTCTTAAAGGTACACACCAAAATAAAAACAATCCCAAGCTGAAATCCCAGACAGCTGTTCTGCTGAACACTTTCTGCAAAGGAGGTTTTATCAGGAAATCAAGAAAGAACTCTACAATAGGGATGAAGATTTCCCTCCCCAGCTGAAAGCCGGTCAAACATGGCATTTCACATCATTCCGGCATCTCCTGGAGAAGATCAGGCAACCCGGTTGGTGCTTGGTTCCCACAGCTTCTTCCTGACATCTTTTCCTACTCGCTCTCTCTCACACAGACACTTTTAGCTGCTGTCAGTAGGAAAAAGTGCCCACATTATATTTATGAGGTGTCACATTCCGTAGCAAATTCCTCTGAATGACTTTCACAGAGTTCTCTTTAGCAAGATTTGTTGAGCTGAAAGGGAAGGGAGCTACAAGAATTCCAGTCGTTCAACATTTTCCCATTTTGAAACACATAGATATGATTTTCTTTGACTCCTGCATACTATCTAAATGGAAAGAATATCTCCTTTCAAGTAAAAGGAAGTTTTAGAATTCTTCCACCTCATGTTATACCTCATGTTTTTATATTTATTCTAGCTATCAGATGCTCCTTTGTGTTCAGGTCTGGCCTCAGAAGGATAATGTAGCACTTGGGGATGAAGATGCAGCCCAGCAGGCCAGCACTGGAGGCCAGGATGGAGAAGACCTGAACAGCCACCATGTATTTCCCTTTGGTGCTCAGGTAGGAGGGCACAAAAGTCACCCAGACACTGCAGAAGACCAGCATGCTGAAAGTGATCAGCTTGGCTTCGTTGAAGGCCCCAGGCAGATTCCTGGCCAGGAAAGCCACCATGAAGCAGATGGCAGCCAGGAAGCCCGTGTAGCTCAGGGTGACGTAGAACATGACAACAGCCCCTTCGTTGCATTGCAGGATGATCTCTCCAGGCTGGGAGTGGAGGTCAGAGTCAGGGAATGGGGGAGAAACTCCCAGCCAGAGGGAGCAGATGATCATTTGGACTGTAGAACAAGAAAGGATGATGGAGTTGGCCAAGCTCTTCCCCAACCATCTCTTCACTCGGTTTCCTGGTTTTGTGGCCAGGAAAGCCAGTACCACCATGATGGTTTTGGCCAAGAGAGAAGAAACAGCAACTGAGAAGATGATGCTGAAAACTGTCTGTCTGAGAAGGCAGGTGGCTTTTCTTGGTTGACCAATGAAGAGAGAAGGAGACAAGAAGCAAAGCAGGAGGGAGACCAGGAGGATGTAGGAGAGGTCCCGGTTGTTGGCTTTGACAAGGGGAGTTTCTAAGTATTGAATGAAGATGATTAAGACAAGGCCTGTGGTTAGGAACAAGAGTAGAGCAAAAGAGACCAGGATGATGCCCAGAAGTTCTTCATATGACAGGAAGGTTATCACTTTGGGGATACATTGGATTCTGTCCATATTTGGATATTTATCATCCGGACACTTGGTGCACTTTTCTGTATCTGAGAAAGTAAAAAACCAGTATTTCTTTAATATTCTGTTTTTTTACATTTCAAGAAATACCTTTTTTTGGACAAATGTTTCAGGAACCTTACAGAACATTTTCCAAGATGTGTTGCTTAACCATTCCACAAGAAAAAAACTGATGATATAATTTTCTAATACCTATGTAGCTACAGTATCTGAAATTGGAGGATTTCTAGTTCATTTTGAATAAACAAAAAAGAGTTGAGCTTCAATGCATGTTTTAATTTGCACTTTCATCAAAATGCTGTGGATAAATCTAGTTCCACAAAGCCTGACCTTTCCTCTGGTGTCACCCACCTTTCCGAGTGGAGATGGTCCCCTCCGGACAAGGAACGCAGTCATAGCAGCAAACTGGCTCTCCTTCTCGAGCCCTTTTGACAAATCCAGGATGACAATTTCCCACACATTTGGACTGAGGCAGAGACTAAGCAGAAAAAATAGGAATGCCAAAGAAAATAGGTTAGGACTCACTATCCATGGAAAAGGAGAGGAGAAATGGACATTAGGCAAGTAGATTCTGGGCTTCACTTAGGTGAACATGACATCTCTGACTCCTTCCAATCAGGTGTAGGAGATGTGACCCTGGCAGATTCTTTCCTTAGTTCCTCCCTTTTGCTTCTGGCATAACACATTGCAACAAAGTCCTTTTCTAGTTAATAATGTCTGGAGGGAGGGAATTGAGAAAAGAATTAAGCATTAAGTGACAAACAATCGGTTCCTCCTAATGGATGTATTAAAAGGCATCCCTCTACTTTTCATACATCTATAGCTATGATGATCTACTCATTGAATTTTTGAATAAATTTGTTGTCAAAGATTTATTAAGTTTTTATTTTATTATATTTATTTAAGTAGAATAAAATGTTATTAAGAAGGAAGCTTCTGACCAGTAAGATCTGGAAAGGTTTCTTCTGGACTACACAAAGCCTTGCAAAGCTGCTCCCCTTTGACACTCGTTCAAAAGAGTCTCCCAGTTAAGATAAAAAGGAAAAATTCCTCATAAATTTTAGCTGTCAACTTTAAAGCAGATGTTCTTTCGTGATTTGTATTTTTATTTGTTCAATTCCTATGGCTGCCATGCTGCTGAAATAAGATTAAGGGTGAGGGCTCCTTGGCGCTCTCTGAGCTTGCTTGTTTGCTTACAGATGTTTCATTACCCAAACTAGGGAACATCATCCATACTGGTCATCTAGCACTGATAATGTTACCTAGTTTGTCTAATGAAACATCTGCAAGAAAACAAGCAAGCTCAGAGAGCACCAAGGACCCCTCATGTCAACCCTGAGCTACAGTATTCTCCTTTATTAAGACTAAAGTTTTCTGCATAGATTCTAGAACTGTAGTGAGATTGAGGTGAGATCATGAGAACGTGTCCCTGAAAAAGATTAAACCTTTGGCTGCAACCGATGGGACAGGAGTGTGAGTCCTGTGTCAGAAGGAGATATGTCAGAATCCAGTTATATTTCTTTTCTATCTATCTCCTCTAATCTAAAACCAATTATTATTCTTTCCTGGATCCTGCCATACTTCCAAGGGGGAGGGGGGATATGCAGAGGGGTTTTATTACTTTCACTTCCTCCATTCACTACAAAGTAACCTTTTGTTTATTCACCTCTACTAACCATTACAATGGAACCATTTGACTCTTATGCTATGTCCCTCTGAACCTCTCTTCCTTATCGGGAAACTAGAAAAGGGGTGGGGGTGAAAAAACACAGACCTCCGGAATCTAGCTTATTTCTCCGTCGTCAAAATAAACTCTGAAGAGCTGGTGAATGATCGTGGAGCCGGAGTGATGTTGTCTCTCCTCGGTTTAACACCTAGAGAATTGCCGGCCTGAATTGGCCGGAAGGAATGTGGGGAGGAGTTTGCTTAGGGACACTTTAAAACTTCGATGTATAAGGGAATCCCCCCAGATCCTGTCTATCATGCCTGCTATCAATTTCTTGTAATAAAAGTTCCTGTTGGAACAGACTGTTTCCAAGAGTTCTGCTTTCTTACAATGCGGATTGAAGTGGGTCCTTACATTATATTTCTAAGGCCCCTCCAGTTATCCAAGAAAAGGTCCTTTGTGTTGAAGAACTGCAATTAGGAGACTCCACATGGCATTTAAAGACAGACCCACATTTAATATTAGTTTAATTGGGAGACTCCTTTTCGCCCAGGACTGAAGGAAGCTAAGACTCAGAATAAACAATGCCATTCAAGGGATTTTCAGATGAAGACCCTCTTAATAGCCAAAGGCCAAATCTAAGTAGCCTTTCCTGTCAAAATCTCTCTCCTGATATCAGGAAGATCTTTTCTTTGAATCAAAGTTGTGTTTCAGTGTTTCAGGTTTCTGGGTCAAGGGATTATCTGAAGTGAAAGTCTTGGGCCTCCTTCCTGGAGCAGAAGCCCAATTGCTCCCCCCAGTTGGGTGAAAGACAGATATGGTTAACTTTGACCAGGTCTGGACTCCTTAAAAACATCACAGACCATGGACCTGCCCTTTCAGGGAGTCATTTTCCAATGGCCTCTCCCTAAGCGGGACAAGATGAAGCTTCTCTCCCAATGGGACCAGCAGGAGCTCCATCCAGTCATGATCCAATTTCATCACATTCAGTCCAAACCTCAATTCAGGACTGTTTAACAGAATTCCCTCCCACTTTGCTATTTGAGGACAAGCAAACCTGACCTTATTAACAACACAACCTCCATCACTTGAGGATTTCTCATCCCAGGTTGGACATGGCTGAATCAGCTAAAAACAGTCTTCAATATTACAGCAGCTGAAGAACACCTTGGTCAATAGTACTGAAGCCTCCCAAGTGGTCTATAGAAAGAAAACTGTAAGGTTTCTCCTACCTGTGTTCAATTCTCAGTGAAGGTCACTGACCCTGGTAACTAGCCATAGTACACATGAAATGGGTCCTAAATATTTGGAAAAAAGAAAGAAGAGACAAAAATTTCTCCAACCTTCTTGAGCAACTTTAGCCATGAAAGAGCATCTTTGTCGATAGTAAGTCTCTGTTTTTCCAAACTCCCCATTTGCTGCTCGATGGGATCCTCCTTGGGGAGAATCAACCAGCTGAAGATTCCCAGATCTGCTGCTACATCTCCATTTTGATCCAAGTACAGTTTCACATCAGAAATATTGCAAAACTCATTCTTCTGCAGGAAAGGATGGAACTACAAAGGGAACATCCAGGAATTTTAAAATCTGAAACCCTTTTTTAAAAATCCCATTTAGCCTTTACACATTTTAATCTTTCTTCTGCAGATGTCTAACATCAAAATATGCTTATTTAGAAAAACAGGTGCTTCTGCTATCTTCATAAATAAAAAAGAAAGATTCAGCAAAATTTCTCAACCATATACTGGCAAAATATATATTAAGAAAATATAATTGATGCAATTGGTAAGTTATAGGAAACATTCTAGAGCAGGTGACAAATAAAATGAATCATAGAAAAAAAGAGATTATTCATAAACGTCTAGAAAATATCAGGTTGATTATGAGAAACTGTTCATTTAGTGACCGTGCAAAGTTACAAGGGCATTGAAAAAAGTGACTTATGACAGTTTTTCAGACGCTCATTGCAGCATCCCAGGGTCACGTGATCAAAATCAGAATTCTTGTCATGTACTTATGATGGTTACGGTGTTTGAGGGTCATGTGATCTCCTTTTGGGGCAAAATCAACAGGGAAGCCGGATTCACTTAACAACCGTGATACTTGCTTAACAACTGCAATGATTCACTTCACAAGAAAGGGCAAGAAGGGTCGTAAAATGGGGCAAAACTCACTTAACAACTGTCTTGCTTAGCAACAGACATTTTGAGCTCCGTTGTGGCCGTAAACCCACCACTGCCTTGTGCAGCCTCTTCCAGCAACTGAGGGAAGCTGCAGAGAAGCTCCAGGTCTCTTCAATGCTGTTCCAGAGGGAGGGAAATGGGGAAAGGAGCTCAGCCACAAGAGAGGAGATTCCGGCTGAAGGAGAGGAAGAACCTCCTGAAAGGAGGAGCCGTTTCAGAGCTGAGCCCTTAAAGCAACAACAACAACAAAGTTGGAAGGGACCTTGGAGGTCATCTAGTCCAACCCCCTGCTCAGGCAAGAAACCCTATACCATTTCGGACAAATGGCTGTCCAGTCTCTTCTTAAAAACTTCCAGTGTTGGAGCATTCACCGCTTCTGGAGGCAGGTTGTTCCACTGGTTAAAGCAGAGGAGTTCAGCCTCCCCTTCACTGATGACGCAAAGACTGAGCAGCCATCAGTGGAAGAAGCTTTCACTGGGATTCCTGCAGAGAGGAGGGTTTGGCTAGATGGTCTCAGGGTGTCCTTCAAAATTACAAATGTAAATTTATACTATGCTAATCACAAACGCATAAAGACATGAGTATATTTAAAAATGCATACATCCTTTTAAAATTAGCGGCGTGTAAAACCAAAATTTATCTGTTATGGTGCCTGCGGTTTAGAAGATTGTGTCTCAAGCAATTAGATTGGCCAAACCTGTTGATCTTTTGCAGCATAAGAAGGTTGAGATGGTTCCCCTCCTTCCCCTCTGGATTCCCTCTCCAAAGGAACCGAGATTAATGGATCCACATCGGGACCCCCATACCTGCCATGGCTGCAGCCTTGGAGCCCCCAAGATCTTTTCTCCCTCCTTCCTTCTCCTCCACGATCTGGAGGAATAGGCGGCATTCAAGGCCTGGGCCAGAGTCTCCATGATACTGTAAAAAAGGGGATTATTTGGGACCCTTTCCCTGTTCCTTTTCTCCAGTGTCTCCAGTGGGGCTTTCTGGGTGCATCTTCTCCGGCCTTTGATAGAAAAGAGGTGCTTGGAAAGAGAACAACGGAAACAATGATCTTGAAACGGATCTTCCACAAAGAAATAGGGCTCAAAGGCATCATCCAATGGCCGTTCATTTGCCTGAAAAATAAAGATCCAAATGCTATGGATGTATTTGTAAAGTATGTTCTTTTCCAATGCATATGTTCCCAAAACTGTATTGATCCAGACTTTCCCTTCAACAGGTCCTGTCAAACGCCTAAGTGCCAAATGGAAAGGAAGAACTCTGTCCATAATGAGAGTATATTCCAGGAAGTGAACAAAGACATTGACTTGTCTCCACTTAGTGAGGGCATCCCTGAGCGCTGCTGTATATCCAGTTGTGGAGAACAGTTGTGATATAACCACACAAATTCCATTTCTGACAAGCATAGGAGGGAAAGTCCTCATGAAATTATCTCCATTCTCTGTGTCTGAAGCAAAGAGGCCAATCAAGGTCCATCTGAAATGGAGGAGCAGCTGGACAATTGCTGGGTAGTGGAATCCTTTCTTGGGTAACATCCGGTGGAAAAAGGGGAATTTCCTTTTATCACTCAGAGCCTCTGAAGCACTACGAGAACTGGTCTGAAAAAGCAGTGAAGAAAGCTGTGTTATATTGGGGGTCAGATAAAGTCCAAAATATTAGCTTTTAATAAATTCAACTTGGTTTTGATGAACAAATTAAATAGATAATTGTTGATTAGCCATTATGCCATATCAAGAAACAGAATATTAAATACAAAGCATTAACAACATTGTATATAAAAATTGAATACAAGAAACAAATGAAATAAAAAAGAATAAGAATAAAAAACATGAATCATATATTATGTATTATATGTAAATGTTTAACTCTAACTGCAGAGTCAACATATTGCTTTAACAAAAGTATCTCAAAAGGTAGTTTGTCTAATGTGCAATGCAGGATTCTGATCTCTCTCTTTCTTATGCAGTTGTCATTCAATATTCCAGATTCTTGGTGAAGCAATCTTTTGATTTTTTTTATTTCTATCCCACCTTATTATTTTTTCATTCGTTCTCTAGTTATATAAGAGATGGGAAGGCCACAGCTCCTAATATAATTTGTCAGTTGCAGAATCCAAGAGGGCTTATTTGCAATATTGTACGTTCCCACACAGAGAACTTTGGGACTCTGTCAGGTTCCAGAGGTTTAACTGTACACCAAGAATTGCAGCCATGGGGAAAAGAAAGGACGCCCTCTTTGAGTTCTGTGGTTTTATGTATCAGGACATAGCAAAAAGCATCTGGTCTTAAGCAGTTCTTAAAACTAGATAAATACAGCCTCAGATGAACAATAACCCATGACATATTACACCATGTCATGATTTTACAAAAAGAAAGGCAAAACGGAGAAGCCGTGTGTGAAAGACGAAGCACACCCTGACTGCTTCCATAGGTATGAAGAGGCTAAGAGGTAGCCTGGTGCTGCTGATCAAGTGACCTTGATTAATTGATCATCAGCAAGTGTGACTGCCTCTATAAAAGCCAAAGTTTCAGGAGTTTGCCAGTCTCCAGCATTGCGTTGTGTATTAACACAATGCCAAAAGGTGCCACTTTGGTGGGAAATGTGGCGTGTTTCATGCAGATTGTTGGGCACCTGTCAGTGCTGGACTTGCTCAGATGTGACACCCAACTGCAAGGCGACATCGGTGGTGAGAGAAGGCCTGCATGATGCCACAGGAGACCTCTCGTCTTTCTGGTGTGGAGCCAGTTCACCCCCTGTGGGGCACCCTGGATGAGGTCATGAGCACAAACTGAACAGACTAGCATTCCTCGGCTGCGAAACAAACACTATGTAGTCTCCTGGCTATTTATACCTTTGCCATATGCTAAATGAATAAACAATTTAGCACTTTAGGCATCTACATGAGAATCCTCCCTTAGTCCTGGTAAGACATTAATATCTAGACTGAATAAGAAGAGTTCAAATATGTACTCTTTTATTTTACACCTAGATAAGTATCGATCCGTCTTCTTGTGGCTCCACTGAGCCCAAACCTCCTTCTCAAATAAGGGCTTGTGGAAAGGGCTTGGATCAGGGCCAACAGTCTGAGTTCCATTTTAAGGGAAATCAATTTCCTTCATCATATTTCTCCATTTACTGTATCAAATGCTGCAGTAACATCTATAAAGCCAGAAAACCGTTGTTTACCCGACTGACATATTGTATAATTAGCTATTTCAAAAGAAATCTGATGTCAATACGAGATTATTAATTTATTGATTATTATACAACTGTGTGAAACTTTTTCCTCTACTTAAAACCTTCTTGTTCTTCTGCAAGGAATATACGTTTGTTCTACTCAACCTCAAGTTTACTTAAGAGGAACATGGTATATATTTTAGCCACAATATCCATTAGTCTAACTAACCTGTAATTGCTAGAGTCCTATTTATTCCATTTTGTTTGTATAAAGAAACACCACTATTGCCAACTTGAGTACAACTGGATATGTCGGGTATTATTTCTATGTGTAAATGAACATGCCAATAGTTCACCTACAACGGGATATTTTTTGAATAGCCAGGAGAAAGTCCTCTACAGGGACCTTAAAGCTTTTCAGGCCTTTTATGAGGAATTTAAACATAAACATAATAGAAAAAAACATAATTGATATGTTTGCTAATATGGAGAAAAGCAACTCTTGAATTCCATGTAGAAGACATGCTTGGATCTTTTGCTCACCCACCACCATCCCACTCACTTTACCAGACAGAGAATAACACAAAAAAACCTGGGGGACTTTGTAGGTGTCTGTTAATGTTGACATCTGGATGGAGATTTCCCTGTTAGCTCCATCAAGAAGAGCCAGGAGGTTCTCCTTCCTTCCACAGCCGTAGTTGGGGACATTCCCTTCTCCAGTAGAGAGAATGTCCAGCAAGGCATCTGAAGTGTGTAAAGTGGTCAAATAGTTCTCATGAATGTTGTAGCCAAGTGTGAGATTGTGCAAGAGCTGGAGATTCTTGTTGACCAGTTGAATGGTGAAAATGAATTGTAGGGTGTATGAAATATAATAAGTCTTACTGTAAAAAATGTTCATGTTATTATCATCAAAAGCAACAACACTTTTTAAAAAGAATTTATTCCTTTTTGTCTCCACAAGCCTACTGAGTCTTAAGCCAATATTGATCCAAAACCAATAATCAGTTATACAAATAGGGGAATGGGCTGCGCAGAGGCAACGACAACTGTTTCAATCACTACTTTAAACAAAATAAATTCATGCGATGAATTCAGGAGTGAACGGGGAGAGGGAAATAATCGGATTGCCTTTGGGATTTTTTTAACCCCATCTCTGGTTTTGAGTCTCTTCTACAAAATAAGAAAAAAGAGGAAATCAAAATCATCCAGGAAATTAGAGAAGTCCTGTAATATAGAAGCAAGTGAAAAGAAGAAGAAAAGAAGGAGAGTGTTAGAATTAGAAAATGGGGGGAATGCAAGTCCATCACCTTGAATGACTTACGATGGAGATGGAACAAAAGGAGCCACGTTGAAAGACAACATTATATTCAATATTTCATTTCTAGTGATAACTATACCAATGAGATGGTCTCCTGGCCTGTAAAAGCTCCATGGTTTATTTTTATCCTGGTGCTCCAAACTCAGCGGGCATTTCGTTCTAATCTTCCCAGAGACTGGCTGGGACACCAGCAGCATCAGAACCAGAAGCAGAAGGTCCATAATTCATAGGGCTTTATTAATCCTCTCCCTGTTTCTAACACCAACAGCAGAGAACAATTGGAAGAATTGAAAGCACTCTCAGAAGGTGGAGATGCCAGAGACTTTCATGATATAAACAGAGAAACACTCAGCTTCACCTGGGAGGATAGAGAGGTACAATCAAGAGCAGAGCCCCGACCTGACCCAAAACGTGTTCCCTCAGAGCTTGACCTAAGGAATTTATACTTTTCTGATACAAGGTCCTTTACTTATGGCTTCAGTCTGATGTCTCCATCAAAGGCACAAAGATCTCAAAGACCCAGGTGGTCATAATTGCAGTGAGAAGCAACTTCTCCTCTTGGGATCCTGAACTTCTTCTGGGCTCCATGTGCAGAGGAGACACCGGAGAAAAGCATGTTAGTGAAAAATCACAGATACACTCCTGGGGGTTCTGTTCTGTTGTGGTTGTGGTCCTTCTTGTCAGGACATGTCCAGAAAGTGATGCTGGAGGAAGGTAGCTCAATAACAAGGGAACTGATGTCTTCTGTCCTTCAACGTGGTCTCCTTGTCTCCAGAGACTGCTGGGGAAGGTCACCCAGAGCTGTGGAGTTTGGTGCCACTCTAGGTTGGTGCCACTTAACTCTTGTGTTGCCTCTCTTCTAACCGCCAAGGAAGTAACTAGACCCCTTGGATTCTGCCTAATGTTAAGAGGAGTGGGGCCTGTTTGGGATTTTCTTTTATATCAGAACTTCATATATTAATCATAAGTTGCACCTGATTTTAAAATTCCTTGTGCCTGAAGTGAAATTTTGTTTCCCCTCTTTTCTAAGCAATATCAATTTTGGGATGAGAGGCAGGAAAGTGACAGCCTGTGGGCTTCATTGTTGGCTGAATAGGGAGAAGGTCATAGAGTTGGTGGAAGTTTTTTCTTCTTCACACTTTTGGCATTGTCTTTACGTATTAATGTAAGATTCTTTGTATTTTGAAGTTTCTTTCTGGTTTATTAAATCAAGAATGGGTGCGGAGCCTTCTTGGAACTGCTGAAAGGACCGTGTTGTAGACTGGAGATAGAGGATGTTCTATTCCTCCCCCTCTGTTGAGAAAGGGCTGTTTTCAATTTCGACCTAGATGGCCTCTTTGACCCCTCTTTCAAACCAGCAGTCCTCTCTGTCAAAAATGTCAAAAAAGAGGACCGCTGGTTTGAAAGAAGGGTCAAAGAGATCATCTAGGTCAAAATTGAACAGCCCTCTTAACAGAGTGAGAGGGTTTGGGGTTTTTTTTTATTCCTAGGTGGGTTCCACTTCTATTAGTCTAAGAAAATGAGAGAACGGTGGGAAAGACTGGACGAAAGAGAAAAAAGTAGTCTCTATGAAATAATTATGCTTTTTTCCCCATCCCATGTAGGAGGGGAGTGGTAAAGGCAGGTAATCAATAATCTAGGATAGACTCCTCCAGATATTATAAAAGAAACAGGCTTATTGGATTTAATCCATCGGTTTGTGTCAAAAGGGATTGGCTTTCATAACACCCAGAAGAAAATACGTGCTAGAAGCTGTTCATCAAAAGAGGGTCCCTTTGATTTTGGGGGTGGCCAAGAGACATGAAGATTAGAAAATCTGGAAGGTTGCCTCACCCCAACTCTGAATCAAAGAAAGTCACAGCACCCAGCTGACATTGACTTGTCTCAAAAAGCTCAGCCAGCCTGCTTCGAACCCTTATTATTGTGCTCTTTCTGAATCCCTTGAGTTGCATTGATCAAGTTTAGGATTACTGTGTGAAGGTCAAACCCCAGAATTCAAAGTTATCATCAAACTTGCGGAGAATTCTGAGTGAAAAGTTCCTGCACCTAAAGGATGCCCCCAAGTTTTGGGAAACATTGACAAAACAAGTAGGGTGGGAAAGAATCAGACAGTGTTCTTGTGTTCTGAGAAAGCTTCAAAGGAGCCTTAGAGGGGGTAGCAGGGGGCCTAGTGAAAGCTGCCCCTCAGAGAAACTGCCATGCTGGAGATGGGCAGGTAGGGGGTCAAAGAGAAGCAGAATTGAGAGGAACAGAGCCAATGGAGGCGTCCCCTAGAATTGCAGGGTTCGAGAAGATTGTGTTGGGAGGAACTCCCCCATTTTGGGCTCTTCCAGCCGGGATTTCCGCAATCAGTGTTCGAAAAACAAATAGAACAAAAAGCCAGCTACTGGAAAGAGAGGTTTAATCACGGAGATTAACTTTGAGTGACAATTCAGCATGAATCCCTGGCTAGCTAGGAAGAGTGGTCTCCAAGCGTGAGTTTTTATACCTTTTCTTGCTTTTCAAAACTCTCATTTCTGATTCGTGATTTCAAAAGTGTCGTTTCTGATTCGTGGAGCAGCGTCTATTGACGGGTTAATTTCTTTATTCGATCTTGCTCAGAAAAAGGTTACTCCTTGCCTCAGGAAAGGATCTGGTGTGTTTCTATGCGTTTTATTGTTATTATTATTGTTTTTTCTGTGTCCCTGTTCTAATCCTGTCAGTCTTAATTGTCGATAGTTAAGCTTATCTTAAATATTTAAGCTGAAACTTTGTAGCTGGCATGTTAAGTGTTCGTTTGCCTTGGGCCACTTCGCTCAGCACTGAGTCAGATTGATTTTCTTTGCATTGGGGTTTTTCCTGTATTGGCCAAATGTATTTCTGGTTTGATTAAATTATATCCTTTTTATTGGGGTGAAGGGGGTCTCTCATCATTTGGAAAGAAAAATCCACGAAGGAGCTTCCTCAAATGCCAGGTGTAAAATGCCACCTTGCATGGCTCATCAAATATCAGGTAATCTAACGCTAGATAAGTGGACTTTCTCCTTCTTCCATCAAGGAGGATAATTTTACTTTGGCTGTTTCCTAGAAGAAATTAGTCCACCTAATTATTTCTGACATGAATCGCCTTCCCTAAGAAGGGGCCTGGCCCAGAGAGGACACTTTCCTTGAGTTCTCCAGCATGATTTCCCATTTTCACATGCCTGGTGCAGCTGGTAGACAACACATGGCGTTAGCAAGGAATTCTGGGTGCTGTAGTCTAACACAGGGGTCCTCAACCTTGGCAACTTTAAGACTTGTGGACTTCAACTCCCAGAATTCCTCAGCCAGCTTTAGGGCAGGGGTCCGCCGCCGGCGGAGAGTTTAGCATTTCTTACAATGCAGTCTGGCCATGGAGGAGAAGACATGTAAAGCAGGTCAGGCCAAGATAAATCACCTTTAATATAATATATAAGCTATACAATTCAACGGGGGAAAAAAAACCCGAAAGCTTTTAGGAGGAAAAATGACAACACAAAACTTACAGTAACATGGCCGCGTAAAGATGCCACCTTCAAACGAATCTCCTGTTGAAGCACCTTTGGATTTTAGGACAGCATCCAGTCTTGTGGAGTTAGAGCCTCGCCTTGGGCATTTTTGCCACCACCATGCTTGTGTTTGTCCGAGCTGGCAAGCCATTTAGGTCAGGCGCAGAAAGTGTCCTGCCATTGCCTGGGTTTTCTTCACAGGACAGTCTGGACACTGAAACCTGAAACACTGAAAGAGCCACTTGGACCCGTTTCCCTTACAAAAGAAAAACTGGGAGCCGCAAAATGCGCACATGTGTTGATTGAAGAGCGGAGCCTAAGGCAAGACATGCACCGGCCCTGCCCCCGTCCAGCTCTGCTGTCCTGGCTTCTCCCCTCGGAAAAGACTGCTCTCCCCCCGCCCCGCGCTCTCCCTCTCTGGGACTTTCTTCTTTTTGGCGTGAAGGTTCCGAGGGAGCGGAGGAGGAGGCCAACGGGCAGAAAGAGCTTCTGCGGTAAATCTTCCGAGGCGGCAGCAGACGGTCACTCGGGCTCGCCTATCTCAGCCTGCTGCGGGAGGCCGGAGTTGAGGCTTCTGGCTCGCTCTGGGAGGGGTGATCGGAAAAGAGAGGATGAGAAGCGGAAAGTGGGAGAAAGGCAGCTCCGGCCCGGTTCCGCACCCCAACGACCAGCTGGACTGGCTTTCACTGCTCCAGCCCGGGGACGCCAGCGGCATAGAAGGCGGTTTGGTGGCTGGCCTTGCTTGCCGGAATGCTGGAGCCTTCCACGCCAACCGGTAGGTCTTCCGTGCCGCTCTGCTCGGACCGCCAGCTTCTGGCTGCGGGGCTGCCTCCCTCTGGAGCTGCCTTTCCCCACTGCTTTCTCGCCCTCCCAGCGAAAGAACCCCAGAGAGCTGGAAGACGTCCTTTCTCCCACTTTCCGCTTCTCATCCTCTCTTTTCCGAGCACCCCTCCCAGAGTGAGCCAGAAGCCTCAAGTCCGGCCTCCCGCGGCAGGCTGAGCTAGGCAAGCCCGAGCGGCCATCTGCTGCCACCTCGGAAGATTTGCCGCAGCAGCTCTTTCTCCCCGTCGGCCTCCTCCTCCGCTCCCTCGGAACCTTCGTGCCAAAAAGAAGAAAGTCCCAGAGAGGGAGAGCGCGGGGCGGGGGGAGAGCAGTCTTTTCCGAGGGGAGAAGCCAGGATGGCAGAGCTGGATGGGGGCAGGGCCGGTGCATGTCTCGCCTTAGGCTCCACTCTTCAATCAACGTTTTTTCTTTTGTAAGGGAAATGGGTCCAAGTGGCTCTTTCAGTGTTTCAGGTTGCCGACCCCTGGCCCAGATTGTCCTGTGAAGAAAACCCAGGCAATGGCAGGAAACATTCTGCGCCTGACCTAAATGGCTTGCCAGCTCGGACAATATCTGGGATGGGCCAGGAGTTAACACCGCCGATTACAGCAATCCGGCATTTGGTGGTAGCCGTGATATTGACTTTTCCTGGAGATGAGGTTCTCGTGCAAGCCATGGTGGACTCGCAACCACAAACGTCACGGGGACAGATTTGGCCATTGAGTGGAAAGTGCCGCAGCATGAGGTAGCCTCACCCATTTTGTTGGAAATGCCGGTGGAGCCAGTTGTAGCGCTCTCAGATGTTTGAATCCATTTGAGGTCTCTTGTTCTTCACCCTCAGGATCTTTTCTAAGTTCTTTACGCAGCACTCCAGCCATTTTTCCCGAGGTGCCGGAGGCTATTCCGTGAATGAGAGCCCCTCTAGGAAGCCCTGGAGCCAGTCTAGGATGTTCCCCTCAGGTCCTGCCCCGGATTGCTGCTTCAGCTGCCGGATGGATCCTTCCAAGGACATCTGTCTCTGCAGCCCTTGGATGCCTCTGATCGAGGCTTCCAGCCACGCCTGCGTCCCGAGTTGAGGTGCTTCGGCTCCGTCCTCTTCCAGGGTTTCCTGAGAAATTTCAAGCCAGGTGATGAAAAGCGGTTTGCCGCCTTCGTGGTCTTCTTGTAGCTTGGTTACGAAGCACTGCTGCAGCCACTTCTCAATAACGGGTCTGGGCTGGTCTGACAGGGCGAAGGCATTTAAATACATCTGAAGAGGCTTCAAAATATTCTGTGGAGCTCTTTCATCACAGTCCTTCTTCAGGGTCCCTATTGCTCTTTCCAGCCATCCCTTCCTTGGGCCATCGTGACTCCCTGCGTCGGCTGACTCTACCTTTGCCAGGCCTGCGATGGAAGCTTGCAGCCACTCCTCCACCTTCAGGACCGATGTTTCTGGCCCTTCTGCCCGGAGGTGGGTGATGGAGCCCTCCAGCCAAGCCTTCACGTCCTCCCTGGGGGCTTCTGGACATCCCCTCTGGATGTTGATCAGGGATGCCAGAAGCCATTCGGCCAGGGAGTCTCTGGAAGCCTCCAAAGGATCTCCCTGCCAGCCTTCCAGAGATCCCTGGAGCCATCCCAGGACGTTTTGGGTGGCTTCCCTGGAGGCTTTGGCCTTCACCTGCTCCAACGACGCTTCCAGCCAGTCCCCCTCCAGCTGGTACTGGAGGAGTGGCGGCTTCCTGGGTTCACGGGTCTCTTCCCTGCCAGCGTTTTTCTTCCCCTCTGCCTCTGATGCCGTCTGGTCTCTGGCCTTCATGGACTTACACGAGTTCAGCCTCAGTTGTTTCTCTCTAGAAGAATCAGAAGGTTAGAGGTGAATCCCGGCCAACACGCAAATCATCTTAGTTAACAATAGCGGCAACAGCTTTGAGGTCAGGAAACTCTCTCTCTGAAAGTATACAAATTGGGCTGCTGTCTAAAAGTTTCTCACCTGCTCAGCTGTTGCCTGAATTCGGTGTGGAGGGCCTCTCTCCCATCTACCAAGTCCAAGTTCTTGTTCCTGACCTTCTCTATTTTACATCTCAGCTGTTCCTGCTCCGTTAGCATCATGGCGATGATGGTTGACTTCCTGTAAATTAAGACCAGAGAGAAATTAGCCTTCTCATTTTTTTTAGTTCAATCACCAAGCATAATTAAGTTAATATTTTTTTTACACTGCATTTGCTTTTCTCTTATAAACAGATACATATGCACACACACACACACACACACACACACACACACATGTACTGTGCATTTAGATGGATGCTAGATAGATAGGTATAGATATATGAAAAAGTCATATTTCTTTTATTCTGTAGGTTGCTTTTTATCTGGCCTCAGGGTTCTAGTAAATACATTTGAATTTGAAAGAATAAGTCAGGATTGCCACCTAAATATTTCTCACCTCTCCAGTTGTTCTTTCAACTCTTGGTTTCCACTGAGGAGCTCCTGGTTCTCCCCAGCTTGTTGCAGAACTCTGCAGCGTTGATGGTCATTTTCCTCCTGCAGCTTCTGGAGGTTTTCTTCCATGGATGTAATTCTGTAAAATATGAAGACAAGAGTGAAATTAGCCCCCTAAGGTTTTTCCCTGAATCATCAAACTGGTTTAAAATTAAAACGAACTAAAAAGACCTTGAAAACTTTTTTTTCTTTTTTCTGTTACATACCAGAACAGGCACAAACCAATTCAAAACAGTTTCCAAAGTTTCTAGTGGGGACAGAAGGGTGGAGAAGACCGAACTGGTGAGAACAAAGGGGGAGCCGAGAACTGAGGCCAATGAACAGCAGAGGAGGAGGTAGGAGATAAAAACAAGGATCTCCTTGATTTTCTGGAAGAGAAAGTCTGAAAATTTCTCACCTGCTGCGTTTCTCCTCCAGTTCTCTGCAGAGTTCTTGGTTTTTCTCAACAAGCTGGGTAAGTTCTCCCAGGAGCTCCTCATTTGCTGAAAACCTGGCTTTACTGTAAATATGAAGAGCAGAGAGAAATTAGCCCCTTCGGGTTTTTTATACTTGAACCATCAAACTTTTTCCTCAATTGAAAAAGATTAAAAATGCCTTTACCTTTGTGTGTGTGTAAATTCAGTGTTGCTATTACAACACTGTACAACAATCAGAAACCTCTCCTTGCAGGAAACAGTGCTTTAACCATTAACTGGGTCTTTTAGAACGGCTCAGCAAAAGTGACAAATCTGTACATTTTCATGGACTTTAGATACGCCTCCAGGAGAGCCTTAAGGGATTTGATTAGCTACTTAACTATTAAGGCTAGCCTCACTATGTTTATAAGAGTTGGATTACTTAAGTAATGATTTTGCTTCATTATTTAGCAAAGAAAGTCTACACGCCCCTATTAAAATGCCAGGTTTTGGAAATGTAAAAATAACCAGACCAAGATAAATCACCTCAGAATGCTTCCTCCTTTAATCTAACATATAAGATGTACAAGTCAAGTGGAAAAACAAACTGAAATCTTTGAAGGGGGAAAATGAAAATAAAAAACCCTGGAATGATTTGGCTGTATAAGTGTTCACACCCTCTTACAAGGAGGGATCTGGCTGTCTTCAGAATTAACCCATCACATTCAAAGGCATGTTAAATAGTAGCCATTAAATATGTGAAAATCAATTAAGGGGACTCTGCTCAAGCCCCTGTAAAGTTCAGCTGCTCAATAGGGGTTTTCTGACGTTTATTCAGTTGCCTCTTACAGCAAAAGCCTCGGTCCCCAAATCTTGCAAAGCACCAAAATCACCATGCTCGCAAGCACAAGCACGGTGGTGGCAGCCTCAGGCTTTGGGGCTGCTTTTCTTCAGCTGGAACTGGGGCTCTAGCCAAGGTGGAGGGAACTATGAACAGTTCCAAGTATCAGTCAATTTCGGCACAAAACCTTCAGGCCTCTGCTAAAATGCTGACGATGAAGAGGAATCTCCCCTTTCAGTGCCACACGGTCCCAAACCATGCCTCCAGATCAACACCACAGTGGCTTCTCTAGAAGAAGACCAAAGTTTTGGAATGGCCCAGGCAGAGGCGGGAGCTGAATCCAAGTGGAAATCTGTGGGGGGACCGGAAGAGGGCTGTGCACAGGAGAAGCTCCCCCCAATCTAACAATTGTGGAGCATTTTTGCAAGGAAGAATTGGCAAAAATACCCAAGGCGAGGCTCTAACTCCACAAGACTGGATGCTGTCCTAAAATCCAAAGGTGCTTCAACAAGGGATTCGTTTGAAGGTGGCATCTTTACGCGGCCACGTTACTGTAAGTTTTGTATTGTCATTTTTCATCCTAAAAACTTTCGTGTTTTTTTTCAATTGAATTGTATAGCTTATATATTATATTAAAGGTGGGGAAAAAATGAAGTGATTTATCTTGGCCTGACCTGCTTTACATGTCCTCTCCTCCATGGCCAGACTGCATTGTAAGAAATGCTAAACTCTCTGGAACTCCACTGCTAATGTTCATTTTATCTGTTTTTGAGACAATGGGCAGTCCCATTGTCAGTGTAGGCTTACCTGGCAGTCTCGTCCCTCACGCTCCTCAGCTCTTTTCTGCCTGATGTTCCAGGAGTCTGGAAAAGTCAAAATACATAACAGGTGAGGAATATGCTCATATATCAGCTCACTCTCCCTCATGGCCCCCACACTCACACCGGGCTTCTTCACATCTTATTATGACATGGAAACACTTTCAGCCTATAACCTCTCCTGATTAAAAGAAAAATGGGTTTTTCTTTTATCCACTACATCCAACAAGAGTGGAACACGTTCCCTTCTAAAATCTCACCAGCCGTGCACGAAGCCCTTTGTGTTCCTTGGTGATGGACACTAAAAGGTTTGCTCAGAAGATTTAGATTGCTTACCTGAGAGGGACGTTGGGTGTTGGGTGGCTGAGGGCAAGGCCCTTGATGGATCATTGGCAGGGATACTTGCACCTCCGGTACCACTGGAATAAAAATACACTTCTTTAAAACGACAAACTTACTGACTGTGATTAAAGACGCTCATTTTTATAACAGCTTCATAAATGCTTGATATCAGCCTTTAATAGAAAGCAATGTAGCTGCAGTCTCTGCTGGCTTAATTTGTCTTTTCCCTTTTCAACCCTATTTTTTAGAGCCTGGTAGGTGAGAGCATTGAACAGCCTGCTGTTTTATGACATTTTAGTCCTCTCAATAAAGCTATTTACACCTCAAATACTTCTTGTTTTCCATTACAGCCTTTTTCTCCCAGAACACAGAAGAAGAGGGGGGAAACTTATCCGTGGCAAGTTCATTTGCAATATTAAGATGCACCAATTTGGACTTGGAGACTGGGCTAATTATTAAATGAATAGTCCATTTTTTAAAAAATTGAACAATGCTTAACAAACAATATAAAGCATACTGTGTTGTTTAAAATATAAATTATAGCAGCCTTTGCCCTGTTTTCTTCTTGTGATAACACAGGAGCATAAACATCTGACAGTGGTTTGTTAAAAGAACTGTGGTTTAATGTACAATATGAAACAACAACATTCAGGGAGCATACAGAATACAAGGTAGTCAAGTTATATTTAAACAGTTCAAATGAGTTAAAGATTCCAACTGCCATTCTCTTAAAGGGATACTACCCCCCCCTTAAATACTCTGCTGACTCATATATCCCTTCTGCCGGTCAGCTACTAAATTATAATTACTTTGACATACTGGTGTATATAATTTTATCTTACTTCGATTGGAGGGCTTCATTTTCAACCTCCTAATGAAGTTGCTTGCCATCCCGTTAGATGACCTGGCTTTAAAACTTTAAAAGTTTTAAACTGTTGGCCCACGGGCCGGATGCGCCAGGGCTTTGCCAAGGCAAAAAAACGTTGCGATGTGTCGCAAAATGGCAGCGATGCAGCGAGTTTGGCACCTAGGTGCTTTCACTCCACTGATTCACTGCGAATGAACCAGTACAAGCCAGTCCATAATCAGCCCAGGACGCCCTTTATGACATGTGCTATGATGTCATAATCTTTGATCCAGCTGTGGATAGATGCTAGGTGTGCACCGTACAGCGACTGTGGACCATTTCAGTTACAAGCTGAAACAGAGATCCTGAGAGGTCTCAGGCAAAGTATATTGAATTAAGAATAAAAAATGGGGGTGAAAGACGTAGGGAAAGCCCTCTAAGGCTCCCAGAAGAACTGAGCACACAGAATGTTTTAAATGACTTGGGGAGGGGGTAAGAGAGAGGGGGGGTTGGAAGAAGGGAGGGAGGGAAGGAAGAAGAGAGGGAGGGAAAGAGTGAGAGAAGGAGGGAAGGAGGAGAAAACAAATGGAAGGGAAGGAGTGCTTAACTGGCTTCCTATCCGAAAATCGTGAAGACTGCATTAGTTTGTTGCAGGCACTACAGGTGACCTTTGAATGTCAAAGTTAGCCATGTCTGTCTTTCACCCAACTGGGGGGAGCAATTGGGCTTCTGCCCCCAGGAAGGAGCCCAAGACTTTCACTTCACATAATCCCTTGACCCAGAAACCTGAAACAGCAAAACACAACTTTGATTCAAAGAAAAGATCTTCCTGATATGAGGAGAGAGATTTTGACAGGAAAGGCTACTTAGATTTGGCCTTTGGCTATTAAGAGGGTCTTCATCTGAAAATCCCTTGAATGGCATTGTTTATCCTGAGTCTTAGCTTCCTTCACTCCCCCTGGGCGAAAAAGAGTCGCCCAATTAAACTAATATTAAATGTGGGTCTGTCTTTCAATGCCATTTGGAGTCTCCTAATTGCAGTTCTTCAACACAAAGGACCTTTTCTTGGATAACTGGAGGGGCCTTAGAAATATCTCCTTCTGACACAGGACTCACACTCAGGTCCCATCGGTTGCAGCCAAAGATTTAATCTTCTTCAGGGACACGTTCTCATGATCTCACCTCAATCTCACTAGAGTTCTAGAATCTATGCAGAAACCTTTAGTCTTAATAAAGGAGAATATTATAGCTCAGGGTTGACATGAGGGGTCGTTGGTGCTCTCTGAGCTTGCTTGTTTTCTTGCAGACGTTTTGTTAGACAAACTAGGTAACATTACAAGTGCTAGATGACCAGTATGGATGATGTTCCCTAGTTTGGGTAATGAAACATCTGTAAGCAAACAAGCAAGCTCAGAGAGCACCAAGGAGCCCTCACCCTTAATCTTATTTCAGCAGCATGGCAGCCATATGAATTGAACAAATAAAAATACAAATCAAGAAAGCACATCTGCTTTAAAGTTGACAGCTACAATTTATGAGGAATTTTTCCTTTATATCTTAACTGGGAGACTCTTTTGAACGAGTGTCAAAGGGGAGCAGCTTTGCAAGGCTTTGTCTAGTCCAGAAGAAACCTTTCCAGATCCTACTGGTCAGAAGTTTCCTTCTTAATCACATTTTATTCTACTTAAATAAATCTAATAAAACAACAACTTAATAAATCTTTGACAACAAATTTATTCAAAAAATTAATGAGTAGATCATCATAGCCATGGATGTATGAAAAGTAGAGGAATGACTTTTAATACAACCATTGGGAGGAACCGATTCTTTGTCACTTAATGCTTAATTCTTTTCTCAATCCCTCCCTCCACACTTTATTAAGTAGAAAAGGACTTTGTTGCAATGTGTTATGCCAGAAGCAAAAGGGAGGAACTAAGGAAAGAATCTGCCAGGGTCCCATCTCCTACACCCTCAGCTACATGGGCTTCCTGGCTGCCATCTGCTTCACAGTGGCTTTCCTGGCCAGGAATCTGCCTGGGGCCTTCAACGAAGCCAAGCTGATCACCTTCAGCATGCTGGTCTTCTGCAGTGTCTGGGTGACTTTTGTGCCCACCTACCTGAGCACCAAAGGGAAATACATGGTGGCTGTTCAGGTCTTCTCCATCCTGGCCTCCAGTGCTGGTCTGCTGGTCTGCATCTTCATCCCCGAGTGCCACATTGTCCTTCTGAGGCCACACCTGAACACAAAGGAGCATCTGACAGCTAGAATAAATGTAAAAACATGAGGTATAACATGTGAGGTTAGAAGAATTCTAAAATTCCTTTTACTTGAAAGGAGATATTCTTTCCATTTAGATAGTATTCAGGAGTCAAAGAAAATCATATATATGTGTTTCAAAATGGGAAAATGTTGAATGACCAGAACTCTAGTAGCTCCCTTCCCTTTCAGCTCAATAAATCTTGCTAAAGAGAACTCTGTGAATGTCATTCAGAGGAATTTGCTACTGAATGTGACACCTTATAAAAAAATAATGTGGGCACTTTTTCCTACTGACAGCAGCTAAAAGTGTCTGTGTGAGAGAGAGCGAGTAGGAAAAGAGGTCAGGAAGAAGCTGTGGGAACCAAGCACCAACCGGGTTGCCTGATCTTCTCCAGGAGATGCCGGAATGATGTGAAATGCATGTTTGACTGACTTTCAGCTGGGGAGGGAAATCTTCAACCTTCTTAAAGAGTTCTTTCTTGATTTCCTGATAAAACCTCCTTTGCAGAAAGTGTTGAGCAGAACAGCTGTCTGGGATTTCAGCTTGGGATTGTTTTTATTTTGGTGTGTACCTTTAAGAAATTTCCTCTATATTTATTTTCCTTTTCATCAACCAGAGAAATAAAATAGCAGTTTTCATGCTCTTTAATTTCCCACTCTACAATTTGTACCTAAAGCATTTCTCTGGAACTCAAGAGCCTCTTGGTGATTGTCCCAAAGTCACTCAGGAAGTTTTCATGCCTGAGGATTAGAACTCAGAGCCAGCTGACTTTCATGCATAAGGCAGGACTAGAACTCAGTCCCCTGATGATTGGTTCCAAGTCACTTGGCTCCAATCCCACCTTTATTTTGAAGGTGGGATTAAAACTCCAGTGATTGGCATAAAGTCCCTCAGCTGGCTTTGATTCCCTCCCGCATCATCCCCAGGCACTCCTGCCCCCCAACACAAAAGGCTTATTCTGCGCCTCCCAGCTCCCCCCTCCCCTCACCTGAACAGACTGCTGTCACTCAAGCCCCCGTCCCGCCCCACCCTGGTGCCCAGGTCAGGCAGTGCCGCCCCCAGCCCTGGCAGGTGGGCCGCTCGAGCCCCCTTTTCCCTCCCACCACCTCCTCCCTGCAGGAGCCTCCTTGGGGCCAGCCGGGAGTCTCTCCGGGACCCAGTGGGGGCACAGCAGGTTGAGAGTTAGGGGCGGTCAGAGGGGCTCCCTACCAGCCAGGCTCCGGGGATGGAGGGTGGGTGCTCCCTTCACCTCTTCCCCCCCGGACCGCGCAGGGGCTCCTCCGTCTCCAGAGGCTGTGGCACCCCCTGCCAGGAGAGCAGTCAGAGGAGCCACAGGGGTGTGAGCGTGGTACCTGGGTCTGAGAGCGGGAGGAGCCCTGGAGGGGTGGTGGTGCAGGGGAGGGGGCTCCCTCCTTCCCCCGGATGTCATTGTTCTGACAGAAAGATACGAATAAAGCAGAACTCCAAGGCTTGAAAATTCCTCAAAGAACATGTTTATTAGTTACAAAGTATCAGCACGGTCAAGAGTGAAACCAAGTCTGGATACACACATAACAATTCCCCAATATAAATTTAGAAATCCCACCCATAAAGCTATGCAAGCAACTACATTCCCCAATGCAGTCATTTGGCGGGCTTTTTCCACAACGCCCAGCCTGCTGGCTCGGGAACAACCGATGACCTTGGTTCCCATGGGACAAAAGATGATTATGACTAGCGAAGGCCCTGGAAAGCCCCCTCCCCCATCCGTTCTATGTGGCAACGCAGAGTGAGCAGGAAAATGGCTGTAGCCATGCTCAGTCGCAGGGTTAACACCAAGCGCTCCGCATTTGGCCCCTGCCCTTCTCCAGCTCCCAGCACCTCATTTTGCTTCGCTCGGCTGGGCAGTTCCAAATTTGCCCGCCAGGAAATCCCCCGCTGGTCTCACTGGAGCGCCACCTGGCCCTTCCCACAGGGGGCGCCCTTCCTCCTCAGGAGCCCCAGGGATCCAACCCCCCTCCGCAGCCACTGCTGCCCCTACCAGAGGACCCCGCAGCCCCGGAGGTACTCCAGCGCCCTTCGGACCTCGACCAAGACCTCTGCAGACCCAGCCGGGCTGAGCTGGAGGGCCCGAAGGAAGCTGGGAATCTGCAGACAATCCCCCCGTGATGGCCATTCCAGCAGCTCCGTCGTCCTGGGAGAGGCTCGCTCTGCCCCCTGTCTGACTTCTCAGACTGGCCCTTCCGTGGGGTCCCTCGCTCTTCCACTGGGGCAGGGACCGGATGTGGCTGGTACCGACTGATGATCCTAGGGATTTGGGGTGGGTGGTTGAGTTAGACCGGCTGGCTGGCTTTCGCTCTGCTCCCGAATGGAAGAGCTGCGTAAGGGAAGGAGCAAATGGACTCCCACATCCGAGAGGAGGAGGAGGAGGGAATCTCTCTTCAGGGCTGCTCTTGGATAATGCACATAAGTGCAGGCAGTCCTCCACTTACGACAGTACATTTAGTGACCGTTTGAAGTTACAACGGTGCTGAAATAAGTGACTTCGGTCCATTTCTCACACTTATGACCATTGCAGCATCCCCAGGGTCACATGATTTACATCTGGATGCTTGACAATTGACTCACATTTATGATGGTCACAGCATCCCAGAGTCACGTGATCCTCTTTTGCGACCGTCTGACAAGCAAAGTCAGCGGGAAAGCTGGATTCACTTAACAACCATGTTACTCACTTAACAACCACAGTGATTCACTTAACAACTGTGGCCAGAAAAGTCATAAATTGGGGCAAAACACAAATTTCACCCTTAGCAACGTAGGTTTGGGGCTCCCTTCTGGTCGTAAGTGGAGGAATGCCGGGAGTAGCCATTCTGCAGCTCCCCCAGGGAGGAAGGAGAGAAATGAAGAGGATTCCTAAGCAAAGGGAGGCCTTGACTTAAAAAGATCCATTTGGGAATTACAATGGCACCGAGGGAAGTGATTGGGGACCAGTCCTCACACTTACGACCGTTGCAACATTTCCACGGTCACACGATCAACATTTGGGCCTGTGGCAGCCGGTGTGTGTTTGCCACGGTTGCCGCAGTGTCTCGGGGTCCCGTGATCCCCGTCTGCAACTCTCCCAGCCGCCTCCCAACAAACTGAGTCAATGGGGAAACTCTGTCTCATTTAACGACCTTGTGGTTCAGTTCACAACTGAAGTGATTCACTTAATGCCCAAAGGGTCACAAAATGGGCTCAGACTCCCTGAACAACCTGCTTGCTTCGCAAAGGAGAGCCTGGTCCCTTTCGTGGTCATAGGTCGAGGACTCCCTGCGTCCCGAGGGTTCTATGAAGGTAATCCTGGACTTATGGCCACAATTGAGCCCAAAGTTGCTGTTGTTAAGTGAGACATTTGTTAAGTGAGTTTTGCCCCATTTTACGACCTTTCTTGCCTCAGTTGTTAAACAAATCACTGCAGTTGATAAGTGAGTCACCCGGTTGTTAAGTGACTTTGCTGGTCAGAAGGTCGCAAAAGGGGATCATGTGACACCCCCCCAGGACACTGTGACCGTCATAAATACGAGTCAATGGCCAAGCGTCTGGATTTTGATCATGTGACCATGGGGATGCTGCAATGGTCGTAAGTCTGAAAAACGGTCACTATTTCCAGGGCGGCTGCAGAAGCCCCTCCAGATCCGCCAATCCCTTCATAGGCCAGGCAGGCGGTTGAGGAGGGTTTTTCCAATCTCCGGTCCAGGCCAATCAAAGCCTCGGCTGGTGACGTCAGGGGCTCACCATGGCAACATGCAGCATCCTTGGTGGGGCTGGACCGCTGGAGTGGACGGCCGGCTCTGTGGGCCTCGCCAGGGTCTCGCTGGTCTGGGCTTGTCCGGAGGAAGAGACGGTTCCTGTGAAGGCCCATTTGGGGGAGGAGATGAGAAAAGGGGGTTCAGCCCCAGCACCCCAGAAGGGCTCCTACCTGCCGTGTCAGGAGCCTCCCTACCTGGGACCCAACTCCCCACCCGCCACCTGGAAGGTCCAGGTCTCCAGAGATGGACTGGGGCCAGCCGGCCGGCAGCCATGCTTTGCGCTGGGAAAACTCTGCAAGATTCAGGGGCCCCAAACGTGGCTTCAGGATGTCCCAGTTGGATGGGCCTTGGGCCCCCAAAGGTAGAAATTGACCTGGTCCAAGGATTTGGGGAAATGAAGCAAAAAGTGACACCGTTGGCCAGATATAATTATTTCCCAAACACTCTCCGCCTGGGGACTGAAGTACTTACTTATTGTTATTTTTTTAATAAAGTTGACTTTTATTATTTCTCTAAATAGGTCAAGGCAGTGAACATAACTTAGGCTCCATCCTTCCCTCAACAACAACCTTGTGAGGTGGGCTAAGGCTGAGAGAGAGAGAGATTGTCTCAAAGCCACACGCCTGGCTTTCCTGCTGAAGATGGAAATTGTAAATAATGGGGGGGGGTGTCCATCTTAATTCGAATGGTCACCCCCTTCTCCAGTTATCAGAAACATCAAAGCCAGGCCAGAGATGGCCGGAGTGACCAATGGAGATTCCGGCTCCTTTGGAGGCTTTCAAGAGATGATCTGCCTTGAACTGGAGTCAGAATCAAATGGGAGTCAGAGTAGTTTGAAAAGAGATCAATATTGATGGATTATGTGGGTATTTCTCAAACCTGGCCATTTTAAAGGCCTGTGTGAACTTCATCTCCCAGAATTCCCTAGTAAGCCAGCTGGATTCTGGGGGTTGAAGGCCACAGACGTCTTAAAGGGACCAAATTTGTGATTTTTACACAAAGTTGTTACAATTTAATGAAAGTGTGAGGCTATTGTCACTTATTAGTTTTAACCCTAATTTGTTCCCTCTTTGGAGATTAAGGCTACAATGAAAAGGAAATAGAAGCCTAGAGCTGAAAGGGACCGTGTCTCTGTATGTATCTATGTATCTATTTATGTATCTATCTAGCAAGGGGGACCCTCCATATCCCATCCCCATTATTTTGGGAAGTAAGAGGCTCCTTGGGTCATGATATCAGCTGCCCCCCATGAGGTCATAAATAATGCTGTGATGTCGCCCCTGAGGGCAGATATATAAAGGCAAACTTGAGGACAGGAAATCTGAGGCGAGTTGAGGCGAGGAGAGGAGAGGAGAGGAGCTGAGTTGCGTTCAGTTGAGTTGAAGAGAGGAGAGTGAAGTGGACAAGAGCGGAGAAGATCGGAGGAGAGCTGAGGAGAGGAGAGTGGTGTAGAGTGGACGAGATCGGAGGTGATCGGAGTGGAGTTAAGAAGATTTGAGGAGAGGAGAGGAGGCTAACGAGCATTTTTATGAGTGTGGAAATTCAGCAAGCAAAGAGAAGAAGTTTGCAAAGTTTGGATGATTAGAAGATCAGGTAAGACTGCACCTTGATTCTGCAGATTATCTGTCCTCCTATTAGATAATAGGGGTAGGTTGGGGTGGGGTGGAGTGGAGTGGAGTGGAGTGGAGTGGAACGGAACGGAACGGAACGGAACGGAACAGAACAGAACAGAACAGAACAGAACAGAACAGAACAGAACAGAACAGAACAGAACAGAACAGAACAGAACAGAACAGAACAGAACAGAACAGAATAATAATTCTTTATTTGTCCACGTGCGAATGGACACACAAGGAGAGATGGGAGCACCAAGGATCCCTCATTTCAACCCAGAGTTACAAATCTTCTCCTTTCTTGGTAGGATCTGCTTCCAGTTCTAGCCCTCACTCTTCACGGCAGGATGAGTCACAGGCTGAACAAGTTGCCGTTGCTAAAGAAGGACAGCGATGAGTCCAACCTTCAGGTCAATCGTGACCAGCAGCAGTGGGACCCCCAGGAAGCCCATTTCTCTGGCTGCCACCCGTCCACTTCCCCAGACTCAGCCACTCGGCGAGCCACGCAGCTCCTGCCTCTGCTTGTGAAGTCTTCCGCAGCTCCAACGGAGGCCAGGAAGAGGGTTCGGCTTCCAGCGCTGGTGCTTCCCGATCTGGGCCAGAGGACAACCCTGAGGACCACTCCAGGGTCTGATCAGGCAGAAGACCAGCAAGGCGAGAAAGAGCCCGCCGCCTTGCCAAGGGTGCCTGAGAGGGAAAGGTCTCAGAGGAGCAGCCTCTCCCAGGGGAGAAGACCTTCCAAGGCCGTCCTGCCTTTATATCCAGGTATACACAGTACAGGGCTGGGCTATCTATGGAACCAGCTTTGTCCTATCACATTAGCCCATCCCACTCTTTCAATCAATCAATCAATCAATCAATCAATCAATCAATCAATCAATCAATCAATCAATCAATCAATCAATCAATCAATCAATCAATCAGAATAGAGCCGGAAGAGACCATTTGGGATCCAGAACATTGATTTAATAGGTCCCAGGACTTGATCCAGCCTCAGAGCTCTTTCAGGGTGTTTATATACCCCTTGGGTACAGTTCTTTATCTGTTTATTACAGAACAAAGAACAATCAAGTTGGAAGGGACCTCAGAGGTCTTCTAGTCCAACCCCCTGCTCAAGCAGGAGAGTCTATACAATTTCAGACAGGGGGCTGTCCAGTCTCTTCTTAAAAACCTCCAGTGATGAACACAACTTCTGAAGGAAGCTGCTCCACTGATAAATTGTTCTCACTGTTAGGAAGTCTCTCCTTAGTTCCAAGTTAGTTTCCATCCATGGCTTCTTCTCCTGCCCTCTCGTGCTTTGAAAATAAGTTGACCCCCCCTTCTTTGTGGTAGCCCCTCAAATACTGGATCCTCTTACCCTAAGTCCTTCTTTTCTTTGGACTGGCCATACCCAGTCCTAAGAAAAGAAGGCCTTGGGGTAACATGATCCAGTAGTTGAGGGGCTGCCACAAAGAAGAGGGGGGTCAACCCAGTTCCTGCAACCATTCTTCATCAGTAAGTTTTCAGAAAGTAAATAAGTTTACATCAGAAAGTAAATTTTCACCAAATGAGCAGCTCCTGCGTGAAAACACGCAGCTTGTTCACCAAAAAGAAGAACTGGGGCAAAGAGCTGGAGGAGAGACTGAGCAGGTGAGGAATTTCCAGATAGCAACCCTGACTTTCTCGTCCAGGATTTCATATTCAATTCCCTTTAGCTCCCTCCCTTCACTGGGAATCTTCATAGCTACGTCCTTTATACTCAGGAGATCCAATGTTGTACCCCCCTCCCCCCCAAGTACAGTTGAAATTCCATTGGGGAATTGATGGATTTCACATGGGGAAATAAAAATGTCTCCCACAATGAGAATTTAGATAAAATTTCAGTGGATTTTTTAGGACGATGTAACATTATTAGCTGTTCCATGTAGCATTCTTCAGTAATTGACCGAATACTGAAAGTAATATCTCCCTCCCATACAAAAAAAAAAACTAAAAGAGGGAAAGAAATTAATGAATTATGTCTTATTCACTTTTAATCCTACGTATGCAAATCTAGGAGCAAGTCTCATGGAAGTGAATGGGATTCCTGCTGCCCCAAAATATTTATATCCTTTTGGAGTTGCCATTGTTGTTAACTAAGAATATTTGGCTGTTGGCCCAAATTCATCTCAAACCTTCTGATTTTTCTAGAGACGAAGAACCGAGGAAGAACTCCTGTAGGTTTCTGATGTACAGAGACCAGTTGGTACCGCTTAACAGTGTTACAGAGTCCAAAAGAAACACAAGGGCAGACATTACAAAACCGGAAGACAGGAGAGAAACTCCTGAAGAAATGAAACCTCCAATGCTGCCCTATAAATGGAAGGAGGAACGGCTGAAAATGTCTGTGGAGAATCTCAAAGCCAAGACAGCCACAGAATGCAGACAAAATATCCTGGGATGGCTTCTCTGGAAAGCCTGACAGAGGCTTCTTCTAAGCCATGCAGAGACTCCCTGGCAGAATGGCTCATGGCTTGGGCTTAGGCCACTGGAACTGCCGGCAACCCAGACAGAGTCCAAGAAAGACCCAAGTGGAAACAAGACTCTTGAACCAAGGAAGCCTCAACTGCTGAAATACCAACTGCAAATGGAATGGGTGAAAGCCTCGCTGGAGAAGCTGAAGGCCAAGACCTCCAGAGAAGCCGGCCCAAATGTCCTGGGATGGCTCCAGGGATCTCTGGAAAGCCGGAAGGAAGATTCTTTGAAGCCATCCAGAGACTCCCTGGCAGAATGGCTCAAGGCATCCCTGATCAACAGTCAAAAGGAAGGTCCTGAAGCTTCCAGGAGAGGATGTGAATGGTTGGCTTGATGTATCCATAACTCTTCTCCAAGAAAAAGGGGCAGAGACATCTCATTTAAATGTGCAGAAATGTCTGGAAGCATCTGTTCAAGCCATTCAAGTTCTACAGAAGTCTATGGTAGAGCTCCACACTCCACGCATTGAGATGATTCCCCCCCCAGGGGGATCCTTTGATGGGAAGTGAGGGAGCTCCTCTTCCTCTTTCCACCCACGAGACTGAAATGGCTTCTCCTCTTGCCGGTTTGGCTGCTTTTCCTCAGGCCTTTGAGGTCCCGATTGAGTCGGATATGACTCTGCTTCCAGGTCACGTTCTGGCTCTGAATAATTCTCATCCCTGATAAAAATAAAGAAAATCCCATTAAAATGCAACAATGAGAGATCCGTCCATATAAATTGTGTATTTGTGGCACTAGGTTCCTGCAATGGGGAGAGGGTTGGACTAGATGATCATGAAGGTGCCTTTCACAGCTCACATTGTATGATTCTCTGAATGTCTGCAATACAGGTAGTCCTTGACTTATGGCCATTCATTTAGCAATTGTTGAAAGTTGTGACAAAGCTGAAAAATGCAACTTGGAAGCAGATCATTACAGTCACGTGATCACAATCCAGGTGTTTGGCAATTGGCCCACATTGATGATAGTTGCAGCCTTACACAGGGTTACCTGGTGGCCACTTGCACTCTTCTCAGAGGCTCCCAACAAGCGAAGTCAATGGGGAAGGTTGCAAGTCATGGTCAGGTGACGTCTCCCTGTACGATGAATTTCTCTGTCCCCATTGTGGTTGAAAGTCGAGGACTTCCTGTGCTGTGTACCTCTAAAAGGATAAATCAGTTTGTGGGACTCCCCTGAATATCTTAAACTGCCATGGTTGGTTGATGTCTTTGATGGACAGTTAGACACACACACCCGGGTTGAAACCCTCCCTCAACACCCGCCCTGGGAATGGCTCCCTGGTTTCCCAGAGGAAGCCGGAGGGAGATTTGGGTCCAGGTGAAGCAGGAGGGAGTTTCAACAATTCGCTGTTCCTACCTGAACCGGATCAGAAGGAGCGCCTGATTTGCATAATGACCTCCATGAAAATTGTCATAAATTGGGTCTGCTTTGACTTGATGACTGCAACGGCGGATGGCAGAAATTCCAGCCCCACTGTGGTTGTAAGTCAAGGACTACCTGTGAATAGAATTAAGCAGGGGGGGATTGGCCTGGATTTTGAGGCAAGCAATAAAGGGGCCACCTGCTTTTCTGCTCTCTGGTTGCCCTATGCGTGTCAGCCGGGGAAGGTCTCCTCCCTCTGGGCCTCCAGGCTGCTGGGCTGCTGGGCTGCATGTTCCTCCCCAATTGTCACAGGATTTTACTAAGGCTGGATCTGAACACAATGGAAAATCTAATAATAAAAGTGAAATAGAAAACCTAAAGCCTCTGGATTTTTTTTTTCAGGAATGTAATTCCATGTAATTAATGGGTTTCAAGGAATCTAAAATGTCCTTGATAGTCCATAGTTTGAGCTATCTGCAGAGGAAAGATTGTATGACTCTATTTTCCTTTTCTAATTCATATAACAATGTAATGAGGAGTCTTAATCAGCCTTTCACTTGTAAGAGCAGTGGGGAAACTGAGGCAAACAGACAGTGAAATCGGGAAGCCATTTTTTTTTATTCAAACACGACATTCAGACATTTACCAGTTTCCACAAGCTGTGAAATGAGAACAGCAGTCTTTCTTTTTGCTCTCACCCGTCATAATTGCCCTGGAGATGCGTTGATGTCCTTTCTTCCCCCTTTTCTCTCTCTGGGGTCCCTTCCTGGGGCTCATGAGGAGCATCCGACCTTTCCTGGCCATCATCGGATCAGGTGGGAAAGAAGCCCCAAGGGGAAGAAACTCCTGCCTTGGCTTGGAGGGAACAGGACACCCACATTCAAGACAGGGAAGCTGGATGGCTTGAGAGAGGAGTGAGGGAATCCATTTGGGCCAAAGCGGAGGCTCCTTCCCGCAACAGAGATGGAGGCCTCAGACACAACCTGTCCCCCATTTTCTGGGCTGCTCTCTCATCAGCCCCCAGGAAGATCAAGGCCATGAACACATAAAGACCCCCAAGAATTTCAGGAGTTGGTACATTGCAATGGCTCCCTGCCTACCCAGAATCCCCCTATCCAAGTGGGTCAGACCGAAGAAACTGCTTGGAGAAGCAGCAAAACATCTCAAACTAACAAAAAATAAGTCTAGTTGCCAGGACTCAACTCCCGAACACCCATCTTAATGTTGACAAAGTTGGGAAGCACTTCTCTAGAGACACAAGAGCATAATGGCAGAGACCTTTTGGACCAATCAGATTGCAGACGCTTTGCCCCAATAGAGGAAGTGATGAGGCAGCCATTTGGTTCCTTCAGGGTCAGACTTAGGGATGGGCATTTTCCGGTCTTAGTCCTAGAAAATATTGGGAAGCTGATACGGAGTCACTGTGGAAATCTGAGAGAACAGGGCTGGGCCAGGGTTAGTTCCATTGCTGGCCAGGTTCTCCCAATGCACTGAGCATTGATTGGAAAGACTTTTAATCATTTAAAGTTATTTCTCCTTAAGATTGTAGAGACATAAGTACAGGGAGATCTCGACTTATGACCACAATTGGGACTGGAATTTCTCTCACAGGTTGCTAAGTGAGTCACCATGTGACCATGCCTGATTTTACAACCTCTTTTGCATCTCCCATTGACTTTGTTTGTCAGAAGCTGGCTGGGAAAATTGCAAATGGCGATCACATGACTCGGGATGCTGTAACCATCATAAGCACATGATGGTTGCTAAGAGGCTGGTCATGGTCACCTGACCACAGGGATGTTATGGGGGTCGTAAGTGGGAGGACAGTCACTTTTTTCAGCACTGTCATAACTTCAAACACTAAATCATTCATAAGTCGAGGACTTCCTGCTTGGCATAAGAAAAGCCATCACCCGACCTTTCCTTCCCTCTTGTTAATTTACCTTTTTCCCTGCTAACAGCTTTAAGAACTATTTCCCTATTTTGAGAAAGCAGCGTTTGATTACTGGGGAAAACGGGCTTTGGAAAAATAATTATTGTTTTTTTTATTATTTTATTTTGTCTACATAAGTAGTTGGAACTCAGGCATCCGGGTTATTGTGACTTTCTCTTTTGGCTTGTTTATCTTCAGTTTAGGTGAAAATCCTTAGGGAGGGGGTGGAATGTTCTTTTTTTCTCCCCCCCCTCCTGAACAGTACTGCCTAAAAAACTTTTTGCTCTCTGGGCGGACTTATGTAGATTCTTTTGGATACAATGCATCCTGGGACTTGGCATGAAGCCCAGAAACTTTGACTGATACAATGTAACTTGCTCCATTTGAACTCCCACTTCCTGATTTTGGCGTGATGCCCAGACTGGATTACAACATAACAACTGACTGCCAGTTTTTATCTCTGTGCTGGACTTGACTATTGGTTTTTTTTTTCTCTATCTTTCTTTGGAAATATATCTCTGTCTGCATTTTATATTTTATAACGCTGCAATCTATTCTTTAAGCTGAATTTCTTTAAAAAAAAAAAAAAAGATGGCCTACTCACAGATTAATTATGGACTTATATTAGAAAAAATCTTGGAAACGAGACTGGAACTTAAAGAACATATTAGATCGCTTAGTTTCAAGGAGG